>JAIOJX010000026.1:145366899-145904399 GCA_022376925.1 Tragulus kanchil
TTACTTCACTTTTTATGATAGGTTCTAAAGCCAGCCACCTCATTAGGACTGAGTCTTCTGCATTTCTTTTAACAGCTGAGTAGTATTCCATTGTATATATGTACCAGAGCTTCTGGATCCATTCATTTGTCGATGGACATCTAGGTTGCTTCCATGTTCTGGCTATTGTATAGAGAGCTGCAATGAACATTGGGGTACAGGTGCTTCTTTCAGTTTTGATTTCATCAGGATATAGGCCTAATAGTGGGATTGCTGGGTCATAGGGTGCTTCTATTTTTAGTTTTTTTAAGGAATCTCCATATTGTCTTCCATAGAGGTTGTATTAATTTACATTCCCACCAGCAATGCAAGAGGGTTCCCTTTTCTCCACACCCTCTCCAGCATTTGTTGTCTGTCGATTTGTTGATGATGGCCATTCTGACAGGTGTGAGGTGGTATCTCATTGTGGTTTTAATTTGCATTTCTCTAATAATAAGCGAGGTTGAGCATCGTTTCATGTGCTTTTGGACCATTTGTATGTCCCCTTTGGAGAGGCGTCTCTTTAGATCTTTTTCCCATTTTTTGATTGGGCTGCTCATTTTCCCTGTGCTGAGTTGTCTGAGTTGCTTGTAGATTTTGGAGATTAATTCTTTGTCTGTTGTTTCATTTGCTATGATTTTCTCCCACTCTGTGGGGTGTCTGTTGAGCTTATTTGTAATTTCTTTTGCTGTACAGAAGCTTTTAAGTTTCATGAGGTCCCATATGTTCATTTTTCTTTTCAGTTCTGCTATTTTAGTTGGTGGGTCAGAGAAGATCTTGCTTTGATTGATGTCCTTGAGGGTTTTGCCTATATTCTCCTCTAAGAGTTTGATGGTTTCTGGTCTTACATTGAGGTCTTTAATCCATTTTGAGTTGATCTTAGTGTATGGCGTCAGGGAATGTTCCAATTTCATTTTTTTGCATGTAGCTGTCCAATTCTCCCAGCACCACTTGTTAAAGAGACTGTCTTTGTCCCATTTTATAGTTTCTCCTCCTTTATCAAAAATAAGGTACCCATAGGTGCGTGGGTTGATCTCTGGGTTCTCAATCTTGTTCCATTGATCTATAGTTCTGTTTTTGTGCCAGTACCATACTGTCTTGAGGACTGTTGCTTTGTAGTAGAGTCTGAAGTTAGGGAGGCTGATCCCTCCAACTCCATTTTTCTTCCTCAGGATTGCTTTGGCTATTCGAGTTTTTCTAAAGCCAGCCACCTCATTAGGACTGAGTCTTCTGCATTTCTTTTAACAGCTGAGTAGTATTCCATTGTATATATGTACCAGAGCTTCTGGATCCATTCATTTGTCGATGGACATCTAGGTTGCTTCCATGTTCTGGCTATTGTATAGAGAGCTGCAATGAACATTGGGGTACAGGTGCTTCTTTCAGTTTTGATTTCATCAGGATATAGGCCTAATAGTGGGATTGCTGGGTCATAGGGTGCTTCTATTTTTAGTTTTTTAAGGAATCTCCATATTGTCTTCCATAGAGGTTGTATTAATTTACATTCCCACCAGCAATGCAAGAGGGTTCCCTTTTCTCCACACCCTCTCCAGCATTTGTTGTCTGTCGATTTGTTGATGATGGCCATTCTGACAGGTGTGAGGTGGTATCTCATTGTGGTTTTAATTTGCATTTCTCTAATAATAAGCGAGGTTGAGCATCGTTTCATGTGCTTTTGGACCATTTGTATGTCCCCTTTGGAGAGGCGTCTCTTTAGATCTTTTTCCCATTTTTTGATTGGGCTGCTCATTTTCCCTGTGCTGAGTTGTCTGAGTTGCTTGTAGATTTTGGAGATTAATTCTTTGTCTGTTGTTTCATTTGCTATGATTTTCTCCCACTCTGTGGGGTGTCTGTTGAGCTTATTTGTAATTTCTTTTGCTGTACAGAAGCTTTTAAGTTTCATGAGGTCCCATATGTTCATTTTTCTTTTCAGTTCTGCTATTTTAGTTGGTGGGTCAGAGAAGATCTTGCTTTGATTGATGTCCTTGAGGGTTTTGCCTATATTCTCCTCTAAGAGTTTGATGGTTTCTGGTCTTACATTGAGGTCTTTAATCCATTTTGAGTTGATCTTAGTGTATGGCGTCAGGGAATGTTCCAATTTCATTTTTTTGCATGTAGCTGTCCAATTCTCCCAGCACCACTTGTTAAAGAGACTGTCTTTGTCCCATTTTATAGTTTCTCCTCCTTTATCAAAAATAAGGTACCCATAGGTGCGTGGGTTGATCTCTGGGTTCTCAATCTTGTTCCATTGATCTATAGTTCTGTTTTTGTGCCAGTACCATACTGTCTTGAGGACTGTTGCTTTGTAGTAGAGTCTGAAGTTAGGGAGGCTGATCCCTCCAACTCCATTTTTCTTCCTCAGGATTGCTTTGGCTATTCGAGGTCTTCTGTGTTGCTGTCTGGGCTGTGTTATTATTTGGTCTAGTTCTGTGAAAAATGTCAGTGGTAGTTGAATAGGTATTGCATTGAATCTGTAGATGATATTTGGAAGTATGGTCATTTTCACAATATTGATTCTTCCAATCCAGGAACATGGAATATCTCTCCATCTGTTTAAGTCTTCTTTAATGTCTCTCATGAGTGTCTTGTAATTTTCTGTGTACAATTCTTTTGTTTCTTTGGGTAGGTTTATTCCTAGATATTTGATTCTTTTGGTTGCAATGGTGAAGGGAATTGCCTCTTTGATTTCATTTTCTGATTTTTCATTGTTTGTGTATAGGAATGCCAGTGACTTCTGTGTGTTGACTTTATATCCTGCAACTTTGCTGAATTCATTGATTAGTTCTAGTAGCTTTGTAACCGTGTCTTTGGGATTTTTTATGTATAATATCATGTCGTCTGCAAAAAGAGAGCTTGACTTCTTCCTTTCCAATCTGGATTCCTTTGATTTCTTTCTCTTGTCTTATTGCTGTTGCTAGGACTTCCAGGACTATGTTGAATAGTAGTGGTGAAAGTGGGCACCCCTGTCTTGTTCCTGATCTTAGAGGGAATGCTTTCAGTTTTTCACCATTAACAATAATGTTCGCTGTAGGTTTCTCATAGATGGCTTTTATTATGTTGAGATAGGTTCCTTCTATGCCCATTTTCTGAAGAGTTTTGATCATAAATGGATGTTGTACTTTGTCGAAGGCTTTTTCTGCATCTATTGAGATGATCATGTGATTTTTGTCTTTCAACTTGTTGATATGGTGTATCACGTTGATCGATTTGCGGATGTTGAAGAAGCCTTGCATGCCTGGGATGAACCCAACTTGATCGTGATGTATGAGTTTTTTGACATGTCGTTGAATTCTGTTTGCTAGGATTTTGTTGAGGATCTTGGCATCTAAGTTCATCAGTGAAATTGGCCTATAGTTTTCCTTTTTTGTGTTGTCTTTGCCTGGTTTGGGTATCAGGGTGATGGTGGCCTCGTAGAATGTGTTTGGGAGTTTTCCTTCCTGTGCAATTGCTTTGAGGCTAAGTTAGGGAGGCTGATCCTCCAACTCCATTTTTCTTCCTCAGGATTGCTTTGGCTATTCGAGGTCTTCTGTGTTCCATATGAACTGTGTTATTATTTGGTCTAGTTCTGTGAAAATGTCAGTGGTAGTTGAATAGGTATTGCATTGAATCTGTAGATGATATTTGGAAGTATGGTCATTTTCACAATATTGATTCTTCCAATCCAGGAACATGGAATATCTCTCCATCTGTTTAAGTCTTCTTTAATGTCTCTCATGAGTGTCTTGTAATTTTCTGTGTACAATTCTTTTGTTTCTTTGGGTAGGTTTATTCCTAGATATTTGATTCTTTTGGTTGCAATGGTGCAGGGGTGTGCCTCTTTGATTTCATTTTCTGATTTTTCATTGTTTGTGTATAGGAATGCCAGTGACTTCTGTGTGTTGACTTTATATCCTGCAACTTTGCTGAATTCATTGATTAGTTCTAGTAGCTTTGTAACCGTGTCTTTGGGATTTTTGATGTATAATATCATGTCGTCTGCAAAAAGAGAGAGCTTGACTTCTTCCTTTCCAATCTGGATTCCTTTGATTTCTTTCTCTTGTCTTATTGCTGTTGCTAGGACTTCCAGGACTATGTTGAATAGCAGTGGTGAAAGTGGGCACCCCTGTCTTGTTCCTGATCTTAGAGGGAATGCTTTCAGTTTTTCACCATTAACAATAATGTTCGCTGTAGGTTTCTCATAGATGGCTTTTATTATGTTGAGATAGGTTCCTTCTATGCCCATTTTCTGAAGAGTTTTGATCATAAATGGATGTTGTACTTTGTCGAAGGCTTTTTCTGCATCTATTGAGATGATCATGTGATTTTTGTCTTTCAACTTGTTGATATGGTGTATCACGTTGATTGATTTGCGGATGTTGAAGAAGCCTTGCATGCCTGGGATGAACCCAACTTGATCGTGATGTATGAGTTTTTTGACATGTCGTTGAATTCTGTTTGCTAGGATTTTGTTGAGGATCTTGGCATCTAAGTTCATCAGTGAAATTGGCCTATAGTTTTCCTTTTTTGTGTTGTCTTTGCCTGGTTTGGGTATCAGGGTGATGGTGGCCTCGTAGAATGTGTTTGGGAGTTTTCCTTCCTGTGCAATTTTTTGAAAGAGTTTTAGAAGGACAGGCATTAGCTCCTCTTTAAATGTTTGGTAGAATTCGGCTGTGAAGCCATCTGGTCCTGGGCTTTTATTTTTGGGTAGATTTTTAATCACAAAGTTGATTTCTGAGCTTGTGATTGGGTTGTTCAAAGTTTCCGTTTCTTCCTGGCTCAGTCTTGGGAGATTAATCCTCTCAAAGAAACTGTCCATTTCTTCCAGGTGGTCCAGTTTGTTGCCATAGAGTTGCTCATAATAGTCTCTTAGAATCCTTTGGATTTCTGCATTATCTGTTGTAATCTCTCCTTTTTCGTCTTTGATTTTGTTGATCTGGTTCTTCTCTCTCTTTTTCTTAATGAGTCTGGCCAGTGGCTTGTCAATTTTGTTGACCTTTTCAAAGAACCAGCTTTTTGTTTTATTTATCTTTACTATTGTTTCTTTTGTTTCTTTCTCATTTATTTCTGCTCTGATCTTTATGATTTCTCTTCTTCTGCTGGCTCTGGGATGTTTTTGTTCTTCTTTCTGCAACTGTTTTAAGCGGAGGGTTAGGTCATCTGCTTTATATTTTCCTAGTTTCTTGAGGTGGGATTGTATTGCTATAAATTTCCCTCTTAGAACTGCTTTTGCTGTATCCCATAGGTTTTGCACTGTCGTGTGTTCATTGTCATTTTCTTCTAGGAATTGTTTAATTTCTCCTTTGATTTCCTCAACGATCAGTTGGTTTTTTAGGTATGTATTGTTTAATCTCCATGTGTTTCTGTTTTTAGGGTTTTTTTTCTGGTAGTTGATCTCCAGTCTCATTGCATTGTGGTCCGAGAAGATGGTTGATATAATTTCGGTTTTCTTGAACTGACTGAGGTTAGATTTGTGGCCCAAGATGTGGTCTATCCTGGAGAATGTTCCGTGAGCGCTTGAGAAGAAAGTGTATTCTTCTGCTTTTGGATGGACCGTCCTAAAGATATCGATGGAGTTCATCAGTGAAATTGGCCTATAGTTTTCCTTTTTTGTGTTGTCTTTGCCTGGTTTGGGTATCAGGGTGATGGTGGCCTCGTAGAATGTGTTTGGGAGTTTTCCTTCCTGTGCAATTTTTTGAAAGAGTTTTAGAAGGACAGGCATTAGCTCCTCTTTAAATGTTTGGTAGAATTCGGCTGTGAAGCCATCTGGTCCTGGGCTTTTATTTTTGGGTAGATTTTTAATCACAAAGTTGATTTCTGAGCTTGTGATTGGGTTGTTCAAAGTTTCTGTTTCTTCCTGGCTCAGTCTTGGGAGATTAATCCTGTCCAAGAAACTGTCCATTTCTTCCAGGTTGTCCAGTTTGTTGCCATAGAGTTGCTCATAATAGTCTCTTAGAATCCTTTGGATTTCTGCATTATCTGTTGTAATCTCTCCTTTTTCGTTTTTGATTTTGTTGATCTGGTTCTTCTCTCTCTTTTTCTTAATGAGTCTGGCCAGTGGCTTGTCAATTTTGTTGACCTTTTCAAAGAACCAGCTTTTTGTTTTATTTATCTTTACTATTGTTTCTTTTGTTTCTTTCTCATTTATTTCTGCTCTGATCTTTATGATTTCTCTTCTTCTGCTGGCTCTGGGATGTTTTTGTTCTTCTTTCTGCAACTGTTTTAAGCGGAGGGTTAGGTCATCTGCTTTATATTTTCCTAGTTTCTTGAGGTGGGATTGTATTGCTATAAATTTCCCTCTTAGAACTGCTTTTGCTGTATCCCATAGGTTTTGCACTGTCGTGTGTTCATTGTCATTTTCTTCTAGGAATTGTTTAATTTCTCCTTTGATTTCCTCAACGATCAGTTGGTTTTTTAGGTATGTATTGTTTAATCTCCATGTGTTTCTGTTTTTAGGGTTTTTTTTCTGGTAGTTGATCTCCAGTCTCATTGCATTGTGGTCCGAGAAGATGGTTGATATAATTTCGGTTTTCTTGAACTGACTGAGGTTAGATTTGTGGCCCAAGATGTGGTCTATCCTGGAGAATGTTCCGTGAGCGCTTGAGAAGAAAGTGTATTCTTCTGCTTTTGGATGGAACGTCCTAAAGATATCGATGAGGTCCATCTTTTCCAGTGTGGCATTTAAGGCTTGTGTTTCTTTATTAATTTTCTGTTTTGTTGATCTGTCCATTGGTGTGAGAGGAGTGTTAAAGTCTCCTACTATTATTGTGTTATTGTTGATTTCTTCTTTTATGTCTGAAAGTACCTGTCTTATGTATTGAGGTGCCCCTGTTTCGAGTGCGTAGATATTCATGACTGTTATGTCTTCCTCTTGGATAGATCCCTTAATCATGATGTAGTGACCTGCCTTGTCTCTTAGAATCTTCTTTACTTTAAAGTCTATTTTGTCTGATATAAGGATTGCTACTCCAGCTTTCTTTTGATTTCCATTTGCATGAAATATCTTTTCCAGCCTTTCACTTTCAGTCTATGAGTGTCTCTAGGTCTGAAGTGGGTCTCTTGTAAACAGCATATATATGGGTCTTGCTTCTGGATCCATTCAGCCAGCCTGTGTCGTTTGGTTGGAGCATTTAGTCCATTTACATTCAAAGTAATTATTGATACGAATGTTCCTATTGTCATCTTCTTAGAAATTTGGGGTTTGTTTTGTAAGGCTTCTCCTACTCTTGTATTTATTGGCTATATCAGGTCCTTTAACACTTGTTGTAGGGCTGGTTTTGTGGTACAGAATTCTTTTAGTTTTTGCTTGTCTGTGAAGCTTTTGACTTCACCATCGATTTTGAATGAGATTCTTGCTGGGTAGAGAATTCGTGGTTGCAGGTTATTCTCTTTTAGCCGTTTAAATGTAATTTTTGAGTGGGATTGTATTGCTATAAATTTCCCTCTTAGAACTGCTTTTGCTGTATCCCATAGGTTTTGCACTGTCGTGTGTTCATTGTCATTTTCTTCTAGGAATTGTTTAATTTCTCCTTTGATTTCCTCAACGATCAGTTGGTTTTTTAGGTATGTATTGTTTAATCTCCATGTGTTTCTGTTTTTAGGGTTTTTTTTCTGGTAGTTGATCTCCAGTCTCATTGCATTGTGGTCCGAGAAGATGGTTGATATAATTTCGGTTTTCTTGAACTGACTGAGGTTAGATTTGTGGCCCAAGATGTGGTCTATCCTGGAGAATGTTCCGTGAGCGCTTGAGAAGAAAGTGTATTCTTCTGCTTTTGGATGGAACGTCCTAAAGATATCGATGAGGTCCATCTTTTCCAGTGTGGCATTTAAGGCTTGTGTTTCTTTATTAATTTTCTGTTTTGTTGATCTGTCCATTGGTGTGAGAGGAGTGTTAAAGTCTCCTACTATTATTGTGTTATTGTTGATTTCTTCTTTTATGTCTGAAAGTACCTGTCTTATGTATTGAGGTGCCCCTGTTTCGAGTGCGTAGATATTCATGACTGTTATGTCTTCCTCTTGGATAGATCCCTTAATCATGATGTAGTGACCTGCCTTGTCTCTTAGAATCTTCTTTACTTTAAAGTCTATTTTGTCTGATATAAGGATTGCTACTCCAGCTTTCTTTTGATTTCCATTTGCATGAAATATCTTTTCCAGCCTTTCACTTTCAGTCTATGAGTGTCTCTAGGTCTGAAGTGGGTCTCTTGTAAACAGCATATATATGGGTCTTGCTTCTGGATCCATTCAGCCAGCCTGTGTCGTTTGGTTGGAGCATTTAGTCCATTTACATTCAAAGTAATTATTGATACGAATGTTCCTATTGTCATCTTCTTAGAAATTTGGGGTTTGTTTTGTAAGGCTTCTCCTACTCTTGTATTTATTGGCTATATCAGGTCCTTTAACACTTGTTGTAGGGCTGGTTTTGTGGTACAGAATTCTTTTAGTTTTTGCTTGTCTGTGAAGCTTTTGACTTCACCATCGATTTTGAATGAGATTCTTGCTGGGTAGAGAATTCGTGGTTGCAGGTTATTCTCTTTTAGCCGTTTAAATGTATCTTGCCATTCTCTTCTGGCCTGTAGGGTTTCTGTTGAGAGATCCGCAGTTAAACGTATGGGGTTTCCTTTATATGTTATTTGTTGTTTGCTCCTAGCCGCTTTTAGTAATCTGTCTTTATATTTAGTCTGCGTTAGTTTGATTAGTATGTGCCTTGGTGTGTTTCTTCTGGGGTTTCTCCTGTATGGAACTCTTTGTGCTTCCTGGACTTAGCTGACTATCTCCTTTCCCATGCTGGGGAAGTTTTCAACTATAACCTCTTCAAGAATTTTTTCATAGTCTTTCTTCTCTTCTTCTTCTTCTGGAACTCCTATAATTCTAATGTTGGTGCGTTTAATATTGTCCCATAGGTCTCTGAGGCTATCCTCAGTTCTTTTAATTCTTTGGGCTTTGTTCTGTTCTTCAGTACTTATTTCCACCATTCTGTCTTCCAGCTCACTTATCCGTTCTTCAGCCTCTGATACTCTACTGTTGAGACCTTCTATAGTATTTTTGAGTTCAGCAATTGAGTTGGTGGTCTCTATTTGCTTATTTTTCATTTCCTGCATGTCTTTTCTCAATGCACTAATTTCCTCTAATATTCTGTTTTCGGTGTTTTGCATCCTCATTAGTATAGTTTTTCTGAATTCTCTTTCAGATAGCTTGTCTATCTCCTCCTCTATCATTTGAAGTGGTGTTTCTCTAGCTTGGTCCTTCATTTGTACAGTGTTTCTTTGACGTTTCATTATTAGGTTAATTTTTGTTTCTTTGTGTGTGTCTGTGTGTATGGAGTTCTTATTCCCACCAGGCTTCTTGGTTGAATTCTCCCTTCCTTTGGGTTTTTGTCCTTGTAGAAGGGTTCAGTGGCTTGTGTCTTGGGTGGTGATAGACCTTGTTTACAGGTGAATAATCTGTAGTGTTGTATGTTCTTCGATAATCAGTGTGGGGTCTTGGAATCCGGGCTTCCGCTTCGAGGATCCTTGGTTTGATGATTGGTCAGGGAGTGTAGGCTCTATGTCTGGTTTGCTATGGTGTTCTGTGATACTAGTTCACACACTAGCATCCGCTCCTCGCGGCGTCCGCGGCTCCTCGCGGCGGGCGGGTTCCGGCGGCTCCTCGCGGCGGGCGGGTTCCGGCGGCTCCTCATGTTTGGCTTTTACAAAAATCATTTAAAATATAATCCTTCTGATTCCGGAAAATCTGGGGAAATTTGTTTTCAGTAGTCTAACGTTCTTCTTTCCTTCTGCTGACTATCCAGGTGCTAGGAGAGGAATTAGATGGCTTTCATTTAAAATTAATGGAACTAGATAAAGCAGTGCAAACGTTCTCCGAACAGAATGGCCAACTCGGTAAACCACTGGCCAAGAAGATAGGAAAACTGACTGAACTCCACCAGCAGACCATTAGACAGGCTGAGAACCAGCTCTCCAAGCTCAACCAGGTATGTCTTCCAGGCTGGCAATCAACATTCTCTAAGGCTAAAATTCCATTTTCTATTTTTCTCTTTTAAAAATAAGTAAAAACATAATATCAACAGGATTAGTAATATAAGTGTGGCTTATTTCGTACCATGCCTGTATTATTAAGATTTATTAATACATGTAAATCTGACTTTATTTTATATCAAAGCATATTATAAATCCATTGACAAAGGTGTTCATATAAATAGACTTTTTAAATAAACATATATATGTTTCCCTTTACTTAATTGGTTCAGGTCATACAGTATCATAATTGTTTAGCATAGACTGAACTTCTGTAAATTGATTGTGTTTTTTTCTGCATTCAGAGATGAGTTAAATCAGGATTTGCAATCAATAAATTATAATATTGAAACTTACAATTGCCATCTACCACTTCCTTACTTAATAGAGGTAGAGTATGAAAGGAGGGAGATGAGAGTGGAGAATTTTTCTAACGGACAGATTATTCAAGCATATTAAGAACATAGACCTTATCCTAAAGTCACTGGGAAGTCTTTAATAGATTTTTCAATAAGAAATTTTTTTTTTTGGCCACTTCTATTGATCTTTCATTTATTTATCTTTGTTCTTTGGCCTGTGTGGGCCTCCCATCACAGTGGCCTCTCTCGTTGCAGAGCATGGGCTCTGAGCGCATGCACTCCAGAGCTCCAGCTTGGTCATTGGACACATCGGTCCAGCTGCTCTATGGCATGTGGGATCTTCCCAGGCCAGGGATCAAACCGGCGCCCCTTGCACTGCAAGGCGGTGTCCTTACCCACTGGACCACCAGGGAAGCCCAGGAAATTATTTTTGATGAAATTATTTTTCATAATAGCTTCAGATGTCACAGGTACTACGGTAATCAGCTCCTAGGTGTATTGTATCCAAAGAGAAATAGAAGATTGATTTCTAGCTCAAGAAACAGAGTTTACATTTGTTATCTGAATGTTAATTTATTTTTCAGGCAGCATCCCATCTAGAAGAATACAATGAAATGCTTGAGTTAATTTTGAGGTGGATTGAGAAAACCAAAATCCTGGTACTTGGAAAGATTGCATGGAATTCTGCAAGCAAGCTTCGGGAACAGTACATTTCACATCAGGTAACTTTGGGAAAAATACTTTTCAAAGAGATACTAAAAGAGTAATGTGATTTAACTGGCTAGACTGGCAGAAAATTTAGAAAACCACGATGTAAAATTATTGTAGGTGTCAGGAAAAAAGAAAGCAAAGGTAGCTTTAACAACTTGTCCAAGGGGATTGAAAAAAACAGTAGCTACCCATGACACTTTATAAGACTGTGTAAGTAAATAAATATCCTCTATCTCCCCTAAATTTTCCATTCCCAAAGACCAAAAATAACCATCCAGATAGGACTGTTTCTTTCTTTCTTTCTTCAGCTTCTTTTAAACAATTGTACTCAGGGATATATTGGGAAATTCTTCCCCAGGAAGAGGTGTAGGGACACATGGAAAGATTATGGGCCCCAGACTCGACCATGGAAAGGAGGGAGATGAGAGTGGAGAATTTTTCTAACGGACAGATTATTCAAGCATATTAAGAACATAGACCTTATCCTAAAGTCACTGGGAAGTCTTTAATAGATTTTTCAATAAGAAATTTTTTTTTTTGGCCACTTCTATTGATCTTTCATTTATTTATCTTTGTTCTTTGGCCTGTGTGGGCCTCCCATCACAGTGGCCTCTCTCGTTGCAGAGCATGGGCTCTGGCGCATGCACCCCAGAGCTCCAGCTTGGTCATTGGACACATCGGTCCAGCTGCTCTATGGCATGTGGGATCTTCCCAGGCCAGGGATCAAACCGGCGCCCCTTGCACTGCAAGGCGGTGTCCTTACCCACTGGACCACCAGGGAAGCCCAGGAAATTATTTTTGATGAAATTATTTTTCATAATAGCTTCAGATGTCACAGGTACTACGGTAATCAGCTCCTAGGTGTATTGTATCCAAAGAGAAATAGAAGATTGATTTCTAGCTCAAGAAACAGAGTTTACATTTGTTATCTGAATGTTAATTTATTTTTCAGGCAGCATCCCATCTAGAAGAATACAATGAAATGCTTGAGTTAATTTTGAGGTGGATTGAGAAAACCAAAATCCTGGTACTTGGAAAGATTGCATGGAATTCTGCAAGCAAGCTTGGGAACAGTACATTTCACATCAGGTAACTTTGGGAAAAATACTTTTCAAAGAGATACTAAAAGAGTAATGTGATTTAACTGGCTAGACTGGCAGAAAATTTAGAAAACCACGATGTAAAATTATTGTAGGTGTCAGGAAAAAAGAAAGCAAAGGTAGCTTTAACAACTTGTCCAAGGGGATTGAAAAAAACAGTAGCTACCCATGACACTTTATAAGACTGTGTAAGTAAATAAATATCCTCTATCTCCCCTAAATTTTCCATTCCCAAAGACCAAAAATAACCATCCAGATAGGACTGTTTCTTTCTTTCTTTCTTCAGCTTCTTTTAAACAATTGTACTCAGGGATATATTGGGAAATTCTTCCCCAGGAAGAGGTGTAGGGACACATGGAAAGATTATGGGCCCCAGACTCAGACCGATGAGAAAAACAAGTTCTGCCCCTTAGGACTGTGTAATTTGGATAAAACTACTTGGCCTCTCAGAATTTAGTCTTCTCATCAATAAGATGGAGATGTAAAATGGTATTCATGTCACAGAGTTGTCATGAGGATCAAATGGTTTACTACACATGCAATCATCAAGCACAATGCCTGGCACGTGGGTCCTGTTGGAGCCTGAATACCATGCCTCCTCTTTCTGGCCCTTCTGCCTGGTCACCATGGGCTGACCTCCTGCAGGAAGTGGGGGCCAGCTGGGAATGAATCCACACCATGTGGGGGCTGCATTGCTTCACTTCCTCTGAAATTTTCTCTTGGCCATATCATCCAGGAAATTACTTCATCGCTTAAATTTAGGCTTGTGTTAGATACACATATCTAATGGCCCAGTTGTCTTGCCATCAAATACAAAATGGTTTTTATTTAAGTTACAGGAGTATCTTCAAGTATGTTCAATTTTCTCTCTTTTCCATTTTGATTTATAACACTTGTGCCTTTTAAATACATCCCCTTTTCCATTCCAGTTGACAGGGTTATAGATCAAAGCCTCATTTTCTCCCTCTGAGAATGCTTTAACAGGCTCCTAATTGGTTTCCCTGTATTTATCTTCTCTAATCAGTCTTGCCTAGTTCTCCCAAGAAATCTTTTTTAAACAACTATAGAGTTCTGCTTGAGGATATGTGTTATATATTAACAGACAAGACTTAAGTTACCACTGGTTGTAGCCAATGAAAATAATATTCACTAGAAATCTAGAAATGCAAATTTAAAAGAGAGCATTTTCATTATCAAGTTAATGGTATTTTGCAGAAGCTCATGTTTAAGGAAGGAAGAACTCTTAAACTCTGCTGGCGACTTGGTAGAATCTCTTTGAAAAACAACGGGAAAATGTATAATGCTCATCAAAATATTACTACTCTAATGTAAAATGTAAGAAGTATTTTATCTGAGTATTAATAACTATAAGAGTTTCCCCAGTGGCTCAGATGGTAAAGACTGCCTGTGGTGCAGGAGACCTGGGTTTGATCCCTGGGTCAGGAAGATCCCCTGGAGAAGGGCATGGCAATCCACTCCGGTATTCTTGCCTGGAAAACCCATGGACAGAGGAGCGTGGCAGGGTACAGCCCACAGGGTCTCAAAGAGTCGGACACAACTGATCAACTAAGCATAGTAACAACTATACTGAAATTTTAAAGAAAGCTTAAATGTCAAATAAGTTTTCTGAATAAATTTTTGGATTTACTACACATGCAATCATCAAGCACAATGCCTGCAACGTGGGTCCTGTTGGAGCGTGAATAACATGCCTCCTCTTTCTGTCCCTTCTGCCTGGTCACCATGGGCTGACCTCCTGCAGGAAGTGGGGGCCAGCTGGGAATGAATCCACACCATGTGGGGGCTGCATTGCTTCACTTCCTCTGAAATTTTCTCTTGGCCATATCATCCAGGAAATTACTTCATCGCTTAAATTTAGGCTTGTGTTAGATACACATATCTAATGGCCCAGTTGTCTTGCCATCAAATACAAAATGGTTTTTATTTAAGTTACAGGAGTATCTTCAAGTATGTTCAATTTTCTCTCTTTTCCATTTTGATTTATAACACTTGTGCCTTTTAAATACACCCCCTTTTCCATTCCAGTTGACAGGGTTATAGATCAAAGCCTCATTTTCTCCCTCTGAGAATGCTTTAACAGGCTCCTAATTGGTTTCCCTGTATTTATCTTCTCTAATCAGTCTTGCCTAGTTCTCCCAAGAAATCTTTTTTAAACAACTATAGAGTTCTGCTTGAGGATATGTGTTATATATTAACAGACAAGACTTAAGTTACCACTGGTTGTAGCCAATGAAAATAATATTCACTAGAAATCTAGAAATGCAAATTTAAAAGAGAGCATTTTCATTATCAAGTTAATGGTATTTTGCAGAAGCTCATGTTTAAGGAAGGAAGAACTCTTAAACTCTGCTGGCGACTTGGTAGAATCTCTTTGAAAAACAACGGGAAAATGTATAATGCTCATCAAAATATTACTACTCTAATGTAAAATGTAAGAAGTATTTTATCTGAGTATTAATAACTATAAGAGTTTCCCCAGTGGCTCAGATGGTAAAGACTGCCTGTGGTGCAGGAGACCTGGGTTTGATCCCTGGGTCAGGAAGATCCCCTGGAGAAGGGCATGGCAATCCACTCCGGTATTCTTGCCTGGAAAACCCATGGACAGAGGAGCGTGGCAGGGTACAGCCCACAGGGTCTCAAAGAGTCGGACACAACTGATCAACTAAGCATAGTAACAACTATACTGAAATTTTAAAGAAAGCTTAAATGTCAAATAAGTTTTCTGAATAAATTTTTGGATTTAATAAAATGTAATGTGGTCTTTTAAATGACCATGAAGGTTTCTTTTTCTTTTTTTTTTAAAGTAGCTCCTGCTCTCATTCAGTTAAACAAACATTTATAGAGTGCTTTCCAAAGTTCAGAATTTTGTTAAGCTTTTGGAATACAAAGAATATTCTTCCCCTACTCCTGCCCTTTCCCCAGGGAGTTGAAAATTGAAGGGAGGAAGGAGATAGAGGAGGCTACCCTGTTGGAGCGTGGTAAAGAATCTGTCTGCCAGTGCAGAAGGTGCAAGAAGATCCCCTGGAGTAGGAAATGGCAACCCACTTCTGTATTCTTGCCTGGAAAATCCAATGTACAGAAGAGCCTGGCGGGCTACACTCCAGGGCATAGAGAGTTGGACGGGACTGAGCAACTAAGCATCAGGAGATAGAGACACAGACGGTGACAAGGGATTGACAGCCTAAAGCGCTGCAGAAACTCAAGGAAGGGTTCCCAACCCAGGCTTCCCAACCCAGGCTTCCCAGGATATAAGAAGATCATGGAAGGAACAGATGATTCTGAGCCGAGTCCTGAAAGACACACAGCCTGAAACACATGTTGAAATCCCAGCAGAAAGAGGGAGGGGTGCTCTGCATGGTGCACTGAGGAGGGGCTTTGCTGACAGCTTGAAAGAGGACAAAGAGTTAAGAGAAGACAGGTCACGAGAGCCTATTAAGATGTTGGCCTTTCTGCTGAAGCCACTCTAAGCCTTTGACAGATATTCTGCAGGCTAGTGACAAGCTCACACTTACAGAGAGATGACTTAGAAGCCTGTGGAAAACAGACCGATGGATGTAGGACCACACAGAAAGTGGCTTCAGTATTCCAGTAGACAGTGGCAAAGCCTTTCTCTGGAGGCTAAGAGAGGACAGAAATTAAGAGTTTTACCTATTAGTGAGCATTCTGGACCTCGGGACTGCTGGGTGCGGGTAAAAGAGAGGGAGAGGTCCAGGATGGTTGCCAGGGTTTTCTGACTTGGGCAATTGGATGAGTTGCAAGCACTGAGGGACACAGGACGACAGAGGTCAGGTACTGGTGATGACTCCACACAGATGCTCAGGAGAGAACTCAGCCTCTACACGATGTTCCAGGGAGTTCTCTCATGCCTGCCTGCCTTAGGAATGAATGAGAAGTGCTTAAGTTTATCCAAAAACTGTGGACAGAAAATGCTTGTATTTTAATGTCAGGTGAAACATAGAAAACTGTAGGAGTGCTTTCCAAAGTTCAGAATTTTGTTAAGCTTTTGGAATACAAAGAATATTCTTCCCCTACTCCTGCCCTTTCCCCAGGGAGTTGAAAATTGAAGGGAGGAAGGAGATAGAGGAGGCTACCCTGTTGGAGCGTGGTAAAGAATCTGTCTGCCAGTGCAGAAGGTGCAAGAAGATCCCCTGGAGTAGGAAATGGCAACCCACTTCTGTATTCTTGCCTGGAAAATCCAATGTACAGAAGAGCCTGGCGGGCTACACTCCAGGGCATAGAGAGTTGGACGGGACTGAGCAACTAAGCATCAGGAGATAGAGACACAGACGGTGACAAGGGATTGACAGCCTAAAGCGCTGCAGAAACTCAAGGAAGGGTTCCCAACCCAGGCTTCCCAACCCAGGCTTCCCAGGATATAAGAAGATCATGGAAGGAACAGATGATTCTGAGCCGAGTCCTGAAAGACACACAGCCTGAAACACATGTTGAAATCCCAGCAGAAAGAGGGAGGGGTGCTCTGCATGGTGCACTGAGGAGGGGCTTTGCTGACAGCTTGAAAGAGGACAAAGAGTTAAGAGAAGACAGGTCACGAGAGCCTATTAAGATGTTGGCCTTTCTGCTGAAGCCACTCTAAGCCTTTGACAGATATTCTGCAGGCTAGTGACAAGCTCACACTTACAGAGAGATGACTTAGAAGCCTGTGGAAAACAGACCGATGGATGTAGGACCACACAGAAAGTGGCTTCAGTATTCCAGTAGACAGTGGCAAAGCCTTTCTCTGGAGGCTAAGAGAGGACAGAAATTAAGAGTTTTACCTATTAGTGAGCATTCTGGACCTCGGGACTGCTGGGTGCGGGTAAAAGAGAGGGAGAGGTCCAGGATGGTTGCCAGGGTTTTCTGACTTGGGCAATTGGATGAGTTGCAAGCACTGAGGGACACAGGACGACAGAGGTCAGGTACTGGTGATGACTC
Source organism: Tragulus kanchil (assembly GCA_022376925.1). Taxonomy (NCBI): domain Eukaryota; kingdom Metazoa; phylum Chordata; class Mammalia; order Artiodactyla; family Tragulidae; genus Tragulus; species Tragulus kanchil. The sequence continues at coordinate 145,384,033 of JAIOJX010000026.1, forward strand.
CACACAGATGCTCAGGAGAGAACTCAGCCTCTACACGATGTTCCAGGGAGTTCTCTCATGCCTGCCTGCCTTAGGAATGAATGAGAAGTGCTTAAGTTTATCCAAAAACTGTGGACAGAAAATGCTTGTATTTTAATGTCAGGTGAAAAACATAGAAAACTGTAGGTATATTTTGATCTCAATCACCTGAAATTATACCCCAACGGAACAGCAGTTATCTTTTACTTCAAGTTATCTCTGGGGCATGGGATTGTGGAATATTTTACTTCTTTAGTTTTTTTAATATTTTCTAAGCTTCAAAATATATATTATAATAATCTATGCTATATAATATATGTATATGGTGTTGTGAGAAAAAAAATAATGTACTTTATTTTTTAAAATAAGGATCTTTTGCAAAAAAAGTAATGTCCCACCTACAGCTTCTCTTTACTCACCGCACTCCCCAGGAACTGCACATTTTGTGCCCACTGGCTTACGTGCCTTTGCTTACGCTATCCCCTCAGCATAAAAGGTCTTTCCTTTTCCTCCCCATCTGTGCAAATACAAACCTTCTTCTGACTTAGCTCAGGTGGGACTCTTCCAGGAAGCCTTCTCCCAACCTTTCCTGCAATTAGTAGCTCCTCTCATTTCTGGCGTCCTTTTTCTTTCACTGTACTCATCAAATGCATATTATATGCTTATTACTCTATCCACATTCTTATTAGTGACAATAGATGATGCTGTCCTGAGTGACAAGCACTTTGTTTTATCCCAAATAGTGTCAACCCCTTTGTTTCACTTCAAGCATTTTTAATTGTCTTATGTCCCCATCTTAGATCTGTGTATGCTTGGAGCTTAACTATAGGATGTGAGAGCCGGAAAGCATCTCTGTAGTTTGAATATGAGGAAAGGGAGGCCAGTGACCTAATGAGGCTCCAGTGCCTCAGAGCATCACCACTGCTAGACTATTCATGTCCTGGTTCTCACCAGGGAGCAGCTTAGGGAGGCAGACAGAGCACTAGCCTTAAGGTCCAAGGCATGTGGCCGCGACAGATTGTTTACAGCTCTTGAACTTTGATGTTTTTTCCTTCTCTGAAAAGGGAGTGGAGGAGAGGTCCAGGATGGTTTTCTGACTTGGGCAATTGGATGAGTTGCAAGCACTGAGGGACACAGGACGACAGAGGTCAGGTACTGGTGATGACTCCACACAGATGCTCAGGAGAGAACTCAGCCTCTACACGATGTTCCAGGGAGTTCTCTCATGCCTGCCTGCCTTAGGAATGAATGAGAAGTGCTTAAGTTTATCCAAAAACTGTGGACAGAAAATGCTTGTATTTTAATGTCAGGTGAAAACATAGAAAACTGTAGGTATATTTTGATCTCAATCACCTGAAATTATACAACGGAACAGCAGTTATCTTTTACTTCAAGTTATCTCTGGGGCATGGGATTGTGGAATATTTTACTTCTTTAGTTTTTTTAATATTTTCTAAGCTTCAAAATATATATTATAATAATCTATGCTATATAATATATGTATATGGTGTTGTGAGAAAAAAAATAATGTACTTTATTTTTTAAAATAAGGATCTTTTGCAAAAAAAGTAATGTCCCACCTACAGCTTCTCTTTACTCACCGCACTCCCCAGGAACTGCACATTTTGTGCCCACTGGCTTACGTGCCTTTGCTTACGCTATCCCCTCAGCATAAAAGGTCTTTCCTTTTCCTCCCCATCTGTGCAAATACAAACCTTCTTCTGACTTAGCTCAGGTGGGACTCTTCCAGGAAGCCTTCTCCCAACCTTTCCTGCAATTAGTAGCTCCTCTCATTTCTGGCGTCCTTTTTCTTTCACTGTACTCATCAAATGCATATTATATGCTTATTACTCTATCCACATTCTTATTAGTGACAATAGATGATGCTGTCCTGAGTGACAAGCACTTTGTTTTATCCCAAATAGTGTCAACCCCTTTGTTTCACTTCAAGCATTTTTAATTGTCTTATGTCCCCATCTTAGATCTGTGTATGCTTGGAGCTTAACTATAGGATGTGAGAGCCGGAAAGCATCTCTGTAGTTTGAATATGAGGAAAGGGAGGCCAGTGACCTAATGAGGCTCCAGTGCCTCAGAGCATCACCACTGCTAGACTATTCATGTCCTGGTTCTCACCAGGGAGCAGCTTAGGGAGGCAGACAGAGCACTAGCCTTAAGGTCCAAGGCATGTGGCCGCGACAGATTGTTTACAGCTCTTGAACTTTGATGTTTTTTCCTTCTCTGAAAAGGGAGTGAGAAGAAGTGGGGAGGAGGCAAGGGGCTGTGCAGGTTAAAATACATGATCCCTTACCCAATCTGATGGTCCTTACACCATACTGTACTGATGATCTCTGCCTACCTGTCCATGTCATGGATGTTGATCATTCACTCTAGACCATGCTCGAAGAATCTGAAGATATTCGCAACGATCTGGAAGCAATGACTGAGAAATTACAGCACCTCCATAGTGTGTACCATACAGAAACAATGTCTCAGCAAGTGACAGACCTGGGACGGGAGGTCGAGGAGCTGCGGCAGGTGATCAAAATTCGTTTACAGAGTCTCCATGATGCTGCCAAGGTAAAAAAAAAAAAAAAAAAAAAGGAAAAGTCTATCATTATGGGCTTCTGGGTGGCACAGTGGTAAGGAATCCTCCTGCCAGAAACAGCCTTATGGACACTGGGGTGAGAGAGAGGAATATGCTGTGGGACTAGGGGATCTCAAACAGGGGCTCTGTAGTGACCTAGAGGGAGGGCCGGGGAGGGAGTTGGGGGAGATTGAGGCGGGGACATAGGTGTACCTATGGCAGATTCAGGTTGATGTATGGCAGTAAACAATAAAACTCTGTGAAAAGAAAAAGAAAAGAAAAGAAAAAAGATGTTTAGGCCGTTTGGCCTCTGTAGGGGGAAAAAAAAAGAACCATAAAAAAAAAAAAAAAAAAAAAGAAAAGAGTACTCTTGCCAGTGCAGGAGATGCAAGAGATATGGGTTCTTCCCAGAGCCCCTGGGTTGGAAAGATCCCCTGGAATAGGAAATGGCAACCCACTTCAGTATTGGCTGGAAAATTCCATGAACAGAGGAGCCTGGCAGGTTGCAGCCCATGAGGTCTCAAAGAGTCAGACACAACTGATCAGCTAAGCACATTACTAACGATACTGAAATTTTAAAGAAAGCTTAAATGTCAAATACGTTTTCTGAATAAATTTTTGGATCTAATAAAAATATAACTATATTCCTATAGTCACAGACTACTGTCCTTGGGGTCACACAGTGTCCAACAGGACAGAGCGACTGAGCACACTCATCATTAAAAACAAAGGTGGACCTTCCCTAGTGCTCCAGGGGTTAAGACTGCACTGCCAATGCAGGGGCTCAATCCCTGGTGGGGAAACTAAGCTCCCACGTGCCAAGGCCGTAAAATAAAGCTAAAAGAAAATAAAATACATAGACAAATTTTTAAAATTAAAAAATGGGGGCTGAAAGTGGAGACAGAGTGCTCACCTCTCATAAGCTTTCTTGACTGTGAATGTCACCTTCTTATGCCTGATGCATGGTGAGATCTCACAGTCCCTACCTAATGTTGGAGTTTGGAGCAGACAAAGGTTTGTTACAGGGCCATGCAAGAAGGCAGATAGCTCATGTCTGCAACATCCCTAACATCTCAAAAGGGTTTTGGTGGTTCAGACTCTAAGTCTTACGACCCCATGGACTGTAGCCAGCCAGACTCCTCTGTCCATGGAATTTTCCAGGCAAGAACACTGGAGTGGGTTGCCATTTCCTTCTCCAGGGGACCTTCCCAACCTAGGGATCAAACCTGGGTATCCTGCATTGCAGGCAGATTCTTTACTGACTGAAGGGTTTTAGCAAAGCATTTTTTAAGGCCAGGTGAGGGAGGAGCTTTGAAAGAGATATGATCAGCTCATGCACAATTCTGCGATTGGCTGATGGTGAGGTAGCTTCACATTCTCAGTCGTTGGCTCTAGGAGGCCTGGAGTGATGTGTTCTTGGTTGTCTAGTAGTTAACATCATTGATTTGGTGGGGGATTTTCACATCTGTAAAACAAGGCAAGCGCATCAAACACTATTATCTGAGCACTTCAGAGAGGAGCTAAAGCAGAGAGTATAGGGGAAGTGTCTGCTTGAAAAGGCTCTGTAGACTTCTTCTGTTGCTGGTGAATTTGAGGTTCTTGATGTCATGAGGCAGAAAGAATTCAGTAAGGGACCAAGTTACAAGTAAGACATGGGTTAATTTAGAGCAAAACACACTCCACAGAGTGTGGGCCATCTTAGAAGGTGGGAAAGTGCCCCAAATATGGTGGTTCATTTTTATGGGCTGGAGCGTGTCATAGGCTAATGAGTGGGAGGATTGTGCCAATTATTTTGGAGGGAGAGGGTGGGAATTTCCAGGAATTGGGCCACCACTCATTTTTTGTCTTATGGCTGGCCTCAGAACTCTTCTGGTGCTGGTGAATATTTCATTTAGTTAATGTATTACCAATAGAGTGTACGGAGGCTCAAGGTCTGTTGGAAGTCAGATCTTCTGCCATCTTGGAACATGTTGGTTCTCATTAGTTTTTGTCACATCCTGTGACCATCTCTTGGTTTTAAAGGCTGTATCCTGACCTCTCCCTTCTTGTTTCACTGCCTGATTATACAATGCCATTCTCCACCTATGACTTCAGACTTCATGTTCTTATATATCAACATTTATGTCCCTCTTCCTCCGCAGGATATGAAAAAATTTGAAACAGAGCTCAGAAACTTACAAGTTGCTTTGGAGCAAGCCCAGACAACTCTGACTTCTCCAGAAGTTGGACGTCTGAGTCTCAAGGAGCAACTCTCTCACCGACAGGCAAGCAAAAATAATTCAGGGGAAAAGAATGGCAAGCTATATTTTTGAAAAAAACAGGATAGTTAAGAAAAATTATCTCTAAACTCAGTCATAGGCTGAACACTGTATGCATTATTTAAAAAAGAATTCCTGGGAAAATATTTCTAACTTGGGACAGAGCAATAAATTTGTCAGTGTCTTTTACTTATGAAATAAACTATTCAAATGTACCATTTAAAAATATTTTAGAATATACATTTTAAATGGGAAAAATGTATTTAAAAACATTTTGGCAGGGGGTGCCGGGTCTTTGTTATGGTGTGCAAGCCTTTATTGTTGTAGAGCTCAGTTCTAGAGCACATGGGCTCTGTAGTTTAAGCACATGGGCTTCTCTAGTTGAGGTACACAGGCTTAGTTGCCCCACAGCATGTGGGATGTCAGTTCCCCTTCCATGGATTGAACCTGTGTCCCCTGCATTGGAAGATAGATTCGGGACCAAGTTACAAGTAAGACATGGGTTAATTTAGAGCAAAACACACTCCACAGAGTGTGGGCCCTCTTAGAAGGTGGGAAAGTGCCCCAAATATGGTGGTTCATTTTATGGGCTGGAGCGTGTCATAGGCTAATGAGTGGGAGGATTGTGCCAATTATTTTGGAGGGAGAGGGTGGGAATTTCCAGGAATTGGGCCACCACTCATTTTTTGTCTTATGGCTGGCCTCAGAACTCTTCTGGTGCTGGTGAATATTTCATTTAGTTAATGTATTACCAATAGAGTGTACGGAGGCTCAAGGTCTGTTGGAAGTCAGATCTTCTGCCATCTTGGAACATGTTGGTTCTCATTAGTTTTTGTCACATCCTGTGACCATCTCTTGGTTTTAAAGGCTGTATCCTGACCTCTCCCTTCTTGTTTCACTGCCTGATTATACAATGCCATTCTCCACCTATGACTTCAGACTTCATGTTCTTATATATCAACATTTATGTCCCTCTTCCTCCGCAGGATATGAAAAAATTTGAAACAGAGCTCAGAAACTTACAAGTTGCTTTGGAGCAAGCCCAGACAACTCTGACTTCTCCAGAAGTTGGACGTCTGAGTCTCAAGGAGCAACTCTCTCACCGACAGGCAAGCAAAAATAATTCAGGGGAAAAGAATGGCAAGCTATATTTTTGAAAAAGACAGGATAGTTAAGAAAAATTATCTCTAAACTCAGTCATAGGCTGAACACTGTATGCATTATTTAAAAAAGAATTCCTGGGAAAATATTTCTAACTTGGGACAGAGCAATAAATTTGTCAGTGTCTTTTACTTATGAAATAAACTATTCAAATGTACCATTTAAAAATATTTTAGAATATACATTTTAAATGGGAAAAATGTATTTAAAAACATTTTGGCAGGGGGTGCCGGGTCTTTGTTATGGTGTGCAAGCCTTTATTGTTGTAGAGCTCAGTTCTAGAGCACATGGGCTCTGTAGTTTAAGCACATGGGCTTCTCTAGTTGAGGTACACAGGCTTAGTTGCCCCACAGCATGTGGGATGTCAGTTCCCCTTCCATGGATTGAACCTGTGTCCCCTGCATTGGAAGATAGATTCTTTTTTTTTTAAAGATTTATTTATTTTTGGGGGGAGGGGTGGGGTGGGAGGGGAGCAGGCGGGCCACTTCTATTGGTCCTTCATTTGTCTATTTTCATCCATCTTTGTTCTTTGGCCCATGTGGGCCTCCCATCGTGGTGGCCTCTGTTGTCGCAGAGCACCGGCTCTGGGCGCATGCACTCCAGAGCTCCGGCTTGGCGATTGGACACATCGGTCCAGCCGCTCTGTGGCACGTGGGATCTTCCCAGGTCAGGGCTCGAACCGGCGCCCCTTGCACTGCAAAGCGGTGTCCTTACCCACTGGACCACCAGGGGAAGCCCTGGAAGATAGATTCTTAACCACTGGACCACTAGAGACACATCCCAGGGAAAATTTATACTTTATATCTACACCTATTTTATGTAAGTAAATTGATATCAAACTGTATAAACATTTTAAAATTTGAAATATGAACTTGTACTTTCAGCATCTGCTCTCTGAGATGGAGTCACTCAAGCCAAAAGTTTACGCAGTGCAGGTCTGTCAGAGCGCGCTCCGGATGCCCGAGGACGTGGTCACCAGCCTGCCGCTCTGCCACGCGGCTCTGCACCTGCAGGAGGAGGCCAGCCGGCTCCAGCACACGGCCATCCAGCAGTGCAACCTCATGCAGGCAGGTGCAGCTGGGCCAGCGGCGTCTGCAGGCAGTCCCCACACCGCCGGCAGAGCAGCAGCACATGAGTCATGGGCTGCTTTTCTTAGCGTTTGCGTGGGCTCAGCCATCAAAACTCATCCAGAGGGTTCACTCTGACAGCTTGTTGTGATTATATAAACGAGGGACATGAAATGCTATCATTTGGATCACCCACAAAAGCCCGGGGAAAGCTCTATTAAAAATATCCTTTGGTGGGAACTATCTTTTAGCAGTATATTTTTTTTTCATAAAGAACAACTTGTAAAGGTTAATTTTATACTCAATCATATATTGCTATGTTATTCGTCTGAAAATAATTTAGAACGTTGTAAGAAGACTTCACTGCTAGTGCATATTACAGAATTTTTTCTCATATTTCAGCTAACGATGTGTTTTATTGCTTGGGAAGTATACCAACTATAACTCTTAGTCTCTTCCAGCTGATAAGAGAGCGGTTATTTACTAGGACCCTGGAGAGGGAAATGGCCACCCACTCCAACTGCCTAGAGAACACGATGGACAGAGGAGCCTGGCAGGCTGCAGCCCATGGGATCACAAAGACTTGGCCACGACTGAGCTCCCGAGCACATTTACTAGGAAGAAATGAGACTATTTTCTTATATCTCCTTTCAACTAATAGTTCATCTACTTTATCCAAAAACTGTATACATGCCCACTCCTTAAACCACTAATATTCTATTTGGTCAACTCTTCCTGTATTATCTTATGAATTTTTAGACAATGAATTCCTGAGGGTAGAAATCACGCTACATTCATTTTTTTTTTAAATTTTATTTGAATGTAGTTGGTTTACAATGTTGTGTTAGTTCTAGATGCATAGTAAAGTGAAACAGTTATACATATATCTGCCCTTGTTTAGATGTGTTTTCCTGTGTAGGTCATTGTAAAGTATTGAGTGGAGTTCCTTGTGCTGTACAGAAAGCATTTGTTGCTCAGTCATGTCCAACTCTTGTGACCCCGTGGACTGTAGCCCACAAGGCTCCTCTGTCAATGGAATTCTCCAGGTCAGAATACTGGAGTGGGCAGCCATTCCCTTCTTCAGGGGATCTTTCCGACCCAGGGATTGAACCTGGGTCTCCTGCATTGCAGGCAGATTCTTTACTGTCTGAGCCACCAGGGAAGCCCCAGGTCCTTATTAGTTGTCTGTTTGATACATAGTTTATATATGTCAATCCCAATCTCCAAGTTATCCCCCTCCTTACCTCCTTGATAACCATAGGCTTGTTTTCTACATTCGTGACTCTGTTTTGTGAATGAATTCATTTGTACTATTTTTTTTAGGTTCTACATATAAGTGATATCATATGATATTTGTTTTCGTCTGACTTACTCAATATGACAATCTGTAGACCATCTCCACCTTTGTTGCTACAAATTGCTTCATTCATTTTTATATCCCCCCTTCTAGCACTTAGACAATCTGTAGACCATCTCCACCTTTGTTGCTACAAATTGCTTCATTCATTTTTATATCCCCTCTTCTAGCACTTAATTGAGTCCCTTACAATATTTCCTCGACGGAAAAAGGAAATAAACGTGTTTTTCATACTATTTTCTACCATGTTCTGGACCCTAACATTGTCATCTTTAGAACACTAAGGAGAAGAAAGAGGATGTTTCCACTTAACTATATTCAGTCCATCAATAATCCAGACAAAAATACTTTAGAGAGGAGCCCCTGAACTATCACCAGAAAGCTGTGGATTTGAACCATCTGGGAGTTTCCCCATCATTTCTTTGCTCCCTTGACCCGCGGGTAAATAGACACTCACACTGGAGTTGGTCAGACAGCAGCGCCGAAGCACTTACCCAATCACTGATACACAACAGGTAATCGTCTCTTTTTGTTTTTATCCTTCGAAGGAGGCTGTGGTGCAGTATGAACAATATGAGCAAGAAATGCAGCGCCTCCAGGAGCACATAGAAGCGGCTCACAGAGAGATTGAGGATAAGCCTGTGGCCACCAGCAACATCCAGGAACTTCAAGCCCAGATTTCTCGGCATGAGGTGAGACATTTGGAATACAAAAGAGTATTGAATTTTGGTACAGGTGAATTGTCTTCATGTTCCTGATAATAAAACAGAAACTGATTTTTAAGAGTAACTTCCTGAGGTTCCAGATCTAGTAACTGATAGAAAGCAGGGGGCACGGGTTTGAGCCCTGGTCAGGAAAAGTAAGATTTAAAGAAAAGATGATGGCCCAGGAAAATAAATGACTTGCCCAAGATCATCACAGGGCCGGCTCTTAGCAGAGTCAGCTGCGGATGGTCCTCTGGCTCCTATTCAGTGACCTGTTGGTTTTGTCACATCTTCTCCTCTCAGTTCTAAACATTAGTATCGACCTGTGTTCATTCTGTCATGTAATTTGGAGTCCATTTGCTTATTTATCATGACATAGCCCTGCGTGAGGCTCATTGTTTGTGTCAAACAAACACAGGAAGGAAGTGCTGTGTGGGGAAAGTCTGATTTATAGCAGAGAATTCTGGGAGAATGTTTTTTCCTGTATTTTCTTTCTACTATTAGTGGGCTTTAATTTTGAAGTGAGGCTAGTTTCCATATGTGCTGTGAGTGCTGTGTTTAGTCGCCCACTTGTGTCTAATTGACCACTAGTTCATTTCTAAGGAATTACATTTTTTCTCCTGTAATTTTTCGAATGGTGCATTTAATTTGAAAAAAATTATCCTCTCACTTTTAAATCATAGGAGAGACTACTCAAAGCTCTCTGCTTTCCCCCTGACACAGAAGGGGACCCCTAAGCCACAGGAAGTTGCCTGGCGGGCAGCTTCCCTCAGAGCAGCCACTGTACCTATAGGTCTCACCTGTACACTCCTCCATTGTAATCATCTTCAGAAAGACTCAGTAAAAACTACCAAAACGTATGCTTCCTGAGCATAGGGAGCACATTAACCCATTGATGCTCTAATTTCATTGAACAGATTTGACCCCCAGCCCACAAAGCTCATGGGATACAGGCATATTTCTTCTTACAGAAGAAAGTTCTAGAGAAGGATTTCTTCAAGGGAGTCTCACGGATTAACGATAAATGCAGATTCTCGTAGATCAATATCTTTTGAGGCATAGACCACAACTGCAGTGCTAACAAGCAACTCAGTAGAGTTTTATATGCAATAATGTGAGAACGTCGATGTAGACAATGGGCATTTGTTCTCAGCATGCTGAGCAGGGTCTGCAGGAAGGGCCCAGGGACCATCCATGTGGGCACAAGGGTGGAAGGATTGGAACTAACTCCTCTTCTCTGAGTCTTCAGTTCTTCCAGATAGGCAGCCGTGGTAAGAAGGCTCAGTCCAGTGAGCTGGTAGATGACTTCCAAACACGCAGTTTTCCTAGTTATTAGAGTATTCATCTGTTAGGTGCTGAAGCAGGCGAGATAAATAGCTGTTCAATCACTATTTTTAAAATCCTGTTAGGGGAATTCCCTGGCAGGCTGGTGAGTTGGATGCGGTGTTTTCAGTGCCATGGGCCTGGGCAGCCCCTGTTCAAAGAACTAAGATCCATCAAGCTGCGTGGCATGCCCCTCCACCCCCATCCAAAAAAATCTATTAGGTTTAACTAAGTATCTTCAGCCCTGAAAGGTAAAGAAGTGAAGAGTTCTAGTTTTTAAATCCTTGATTAAAAAATTCCTGTACTTTTACTAGAAGTCAGGAAGACAGGCTGCTCACTGAGTTCTGCCAGACTGCTTTCCCTTCCACCCACCCAGCCAGTTTGGGTTGGGAGGGAAAAACCAAAATGACAGCGGTCACACAATGGTGTGTTTGTGTGTACCTCTACCCCACACATGGACTCACACACACATATGTATCATTTTGTTATTGTTGTTTCCGAACTTCCAAGTTCAAAACTCTCCTTTGAATGTCACATTCAGAGCTCCAGTTTGAATGTATACACACTATCATTTTGAAGACTCACAAAATGTGTACTGTACAAACACTAAATGACTGCTTTTCAAGTGAAGAAACTAAATAAAAGGAAAAAGTAATGGTTTTGTATTTTTAGAATTAATGTTTTTGTTTACATAAATATTTTTCTAATCTTTAAAATAAACTATAAACTGAACAGTCTAGGATTACCATTTTTGATTTTTATATTAGAACAACCTTAATATTTTAGTATCTTAGCTTTTTAAGAGCTGTGTGCTATTCAGAACATATTTTCAGTTAGCTCTTTGTCAACGTTTAAAATCCACTATTTCTCAAAACAATTGTTCCAACAACAAAGAAATTCGAAAGACATTAAAATTGAACTTCAAAACTCTAATTTGAGGCGTCAGAAACATTGGAGGCATAATAGGGTACATGGGGGAAATTTTCATCAATGCACAAAATTTTATTTGGGGAGTAAAATGCATCAGAAGTAAGGGTTGCCTAAGTAATATTTAGCTTATCTACCAAAAAAAATAGAAAACCCAACTCGCAGGGTCGCAGGAATTCAGGAGCAGTTTACTTTATGACTCTGTCACAAATGACTGCTCTGTTTGACATGTTCTGCATGGTAAGAGCTGAGCTTTGCATTTTTGGCAGTTTTAGTCATCACATGACCTAATTTCCATGGCATGAACCATCTGGCAATTTCAGAGTCCTCCGGCATTTTAAAGAAAGTTGCCAGTCCTTAACGTTACATAAATGCGGATGCAGGCCGGAGCATCTCGGTCCCCGCCTCCCCTTCCGGCCGCCGCGCCGCGGTCTGGCTCGGCGCGCAGCAGGCAGGCTTGGCGCCCGATCAGTCCACGTCCTGCCTCCGCGCCGCGGAGCCTGGCGCAGCTCTGTGATTTCATTGGCCAGCCCTGGAGGAAGATGAACGCCGCTAGCTCTGTTTCCTTCTGATGCTGCTGTGACACCCGGAGGGGGGGAAATGTTTCCCCAGGAGCTGGCTCAGAAAATCAAGGGCTACCAGGAGCAGATCACGTCTTTGAATTCCAAGTGCAAGATGCTGACCATGAAAGCCAAGCATGCCACCATGCTGCTGACGGTGACTGAGGTGGAGGGGCCCAAAGAAGATGGACGGACGGCTGCCAGGAACACTAAATGACTGCTTTTCAAGTGAAGAAACTAAATAAAAGGAAAAAGTAATGGTTTTGTATTTTTAGAATTAATGTTTTTGTTTACATAAATATTTTTCTAATCTTTAAAATAAACTATAAACTGAACAGTCTAGGATTACCATTTTTGATTTTTATATTAGAACAACCTTAATATTTTAGTATCTTAGCTTTTTAAGAGCTGTGTGCTATTCAGAACATATTTTCAGTTAGCTCTTTGTCAACGTTTAAAATCCACTATTTCTCAAAACAATTGTTCCAACAACAAAGAAATTCGAAAGACATTAAAATTGAACTTCAAAACTCTAATTTGAGGCGTCAGAAACATTGGAGGCATAATAGGGTACATGGGGGAAATTTTCATCAATGCACAAAATTTTATTTGGGGAGTAAAATGCATCAGAAGTAAGGGTTGCCTAAGTAATATTTAGCTTATCTACCAAAAAAAATAGAAAACCCAACTCGCAGGGTCGCAGGAATTCAGGAGCAGTTTACTTTATGACTCTGTCACAAATGACTGCTCTGTTTGACATGTTCTGCATGGTAAGAGCTGAGCTTTGCATTTTTGGCAGTTTTAGTCATCACATGACCTAATTTCCATGGCATGAACCATCTGGCAATTTCAGAGTCCTCCGGCATTTTAAAGAAAGTTGCCAGTCCTTAACGTTACATAAATGCGGATGCAGGCCGGAGCATCTCGGTCCCCGCCTCCCCTTCCGGCCGCCGCGCCGCGGTCTGGCTCGGCGCGCAGCAGGCAGGCTTGGCGCCCGATCAGTCCACGTCCTGCCTCCGCGCCGCGGAGCCTGGCGCAGCTCTGTGATTTCATTGGCCAGCCCTGGAGGAAGATGAACGCCGCTAGCTCTGTTTCCTTCTGATGCTGCTGTGACACCCGGAGGGGGGGAAATGTTTCCCCAGGAGCTGGCTCAGAAAATCAAGGGCTACCAGGAGCAGATCACGTCTTTGAATTCCAAGTGCAAGATGCTGACCATGAAAGCCAAGCATGCCACCATGCTGCTGACGGTGACTGAGGTGGAGGGGCTGGCGGAGGGGACCGAGGACCTGGACGGGGAGCTCCTCCCTGCGACCTCGGCCCACCCCTCGGTGGTCATGGTGAGTAAGGGTCAAGGCCGGTTTGCCAGCGCGCTCTCTGCTGGCTGGCTCCTGACGACTGGCGCTGGGCTCCTCTCCGGGGCTTGGTGTAGGGACCAGACTAGGTCTTGCAGATCAGAACTGAGTCCCCTTAACTCTCGGGCTAGATTTGGGCCAAGGCCAATCTTTCACAGTGTAAACAGTGAGAGGTGAAATGAAGGTATTTGTTTGAGACTCGTGAATTACTTAACTGTGCTGAAGTTAACTGTGCTGAAGGTCGGCCTTGCATTTGTTTATAATTTAGCAATAGTGCTCAGAGGCTCTGAGCTTCAGAAAAATTACTTCTCACCGTTTTCTAGTTTTCTGGAACATGGGAGAATCATGCTCCTTATATTTTTTGTGTGTTTTTCCAGCTAAAGCACTGGGTGACTTCTGTATTCTGTTGTATAAATGTTTAATAAAATATGGAAGAAAGGCTCTTATTAGAAGAATAAGATAATAGAAAATCCAAAGGTAAACTTTGGATTAAGATAAATTCCATTCCTTTCTACCTGCATCACTCCGTTATCACTGCATTATCTCCGGATCACTTTGCTTCTAAAATGAGTCACTTATCTTGTTAATTCATTGTTTTCCAGTGCTGTCCCTTGCGTGGTGCATCACCATACCTGAGCTTTTTTGGTGATATTAGTTTGGGTGCATTTATCTCGCTAGAATATTTGGAATTTGAAATATCTACCCAAGACCAAGCCTTAATTCATAGAACCTTTTGTTGTTTGTATGATTTGTGATTTTTAACTGTGATTTGTAAAGCTAAATCAAGAAAAGGAAACAAAATTAAAGAAATATTTCATCAACAACAAAACTCCATGATATGACATACATCCATTCCTGTGTTTTATAAATGGTCCCTAGCAGTCAGCTGAGGACAAAATTTTCAAGTAGTAACACAGCATTGATATGTAAATTTGGGTCTCAGTAATTGTACCTTTTGTTGTATCTTTGTTTTTTGACTTGTGCCTGACCAGGTGTTTTGTTAACATGACTAACCGGTTTTCATGTCCTTTGGGCCACATGTTATGTGACAGATGACTGCAGGTCGCTGTCACACGCTGTTGTCACCTGTCACGGAGGAATCTGGGGAAGAGGGAACCAGCAGTGAGATTTCCTCTCCACCTGCCTGTCGCTCGCCTTCACCTGTGGCTAACACAGAGGCTTCTGTTAACCAGGTATGGCCCACTTGGCTTTCCTCTAGCTCAGATCTCTGGAGGGATGCAGGACTCCATTCTCTGTTCTTACTGGACTGTGGGTATGCATCCTAGACTTTGAGAAACACACCGTTAGGTGTGACCATTGCACAGATTGCAATTGTCACGTGAGACCTATACTGCCCTAACGCACCATCTCTGCCAGGCTTCTGAAATGAGATGAGCAAAAATTAGGTCACAGGGATGAGGGCGCAGAAGGGCTTGTTTTAAGGCATTATGGCCTTAGTGTGAAACAGCTGTCTGTAGTGGAGTACTGCATTCTAACAGAAAATGAAATGTTCATGTCGCCATTGTAAAATAACATGATTCCATTGCTGTTTTTTAACATTCATTGAGCAAAGTTTTGACATTTGCCAGCTCAAATTTTGAATATGGAAAGTTTATGTTCACTGTATAATATAATAAAGCCTTTGTTATTTACTAATTGCTGACCAACTTAAAGGCCATCTGTCAGTATATACATTGGAGTGACTAGATCTGTGTTTTGAGTTTTCTTATCTGTCAGTAATCTTAAGTTTTATTTTCTGGAAGATGGAGACAATAGCTTGTTGTTATAAGATATCTTTTTAGTGTACATTCTATTAAGTCTAAATTATGTTAAATGAAGCTGTATCAGAAGTTTTTCATGAAAAATATTGTATAGAAATTAAAAGGAAGTTTTCACAATAACCAAAATTGTTTTCACGCATATTGAATAATGCTTTCTTTTTTTCTTGAGACAAAAGAACTAAAAAAAGAAAATTAATTACTTTACTATGAAAATACTTGTGTTCAAAAATGTTGAAATTTATTATCAGGGGAGAAGCATTGACCAGAGCAGATGTTCTAGAAGCTCTATTACAAATAAATCCTAGTAGTTTATCTTAAAGCAGAAGCATTCAAAGTAGGATTTCTGTGATATAGAGAGCCGGACTTCCTCCAAATAGGGAAAATGAAATAATGAAACCTCTAATTCTCTTGGTAAAAATTTACAAAGCTCTAAGGAAGGATCAGTTCATTCATTCTTCAGCCACATTGTGAGCACTTGCCTGGCATGAAGTCCTGTGCTGGGATCCAGAGGTAAAACAAAGGAGGAAGCAGCAATGGCCCCTGCCCTCAAATACCTCATCACCCAGAGGGAAAGGTGGCCATAAGGTGAATAATAACAGAAGTGATGGGGCGGGGGATTTAAAAAAGGAGAAGTTCACAGTGTTCTGGGGGATTTGGGGAACTGTTCTCCAGACTCTGATGTTAAAATATGAATTACTCATTCTTTGATGATGTGTGATCCCCTGTAGTCACAATGTCATTAGAATCATAGCAGTATGGCTAGAGTCAGCTTTTTATTGTGTAGGGAAATTGTATCCTATATAATGGGCTTCATGTTCTTAAAATTTTCAGACTGAACAATGAACACTGACCTTTGGGCTAAAAGAATGTCCCTTTTCTAAAATGATAAGTCTCAGAGCTCTAGCTTATGAAGTGTTTTTCCATGTACATGTGAAAGTATTCTGTAAATGATAAAATATGCAAGCGTTTTTTATCACGATTGCTTTAGCTGTCAAGCTCAATCACATCCCAAAATTATGAGCAAAATTGTGCTTTGTCTTAATACCAATTTGACCCCCTCTCCCATATCATAGGAAAACTTAAATTTTATTATTAACCTGACATACTTGTATATGGTGTTGCAAATTAGGGAAAAAAAACCCTTTATTTTGTTCGTATCAGACAGCTTTACTCACAGGAAGCTGTTAGAAAGCAAAAGTGTTAAGCTTGGTGTTACTCAAACAAATTGACCCCATCATTCCAGCCACATGTTTTTCTTGTCTAGTGATCCAGTGATTAAGTCAGAGGGAAATGAACAAACACTGCAGCATGGCCAGTGATGCCTAGATTTACAAAACTGTCTCTTGAAACTGAGGAGAACATTTAGAACTCTCTTAAGTTCTAGTTTGCAGACTCAAAACACTGTACAGAATGTGCACAGCTGTTTTAAGGAGCGGCCAAATGTAACTGCTATATAAGATCGCAGCTGTTAAAAAAAGGCTGTGTGCTCGCCGCTTCTGTAAGTGTATCTCCATTATATAACTGACAGATCCCCCCACAGTCAGGGTGTTCTCTCTCTGACAGTAGCTATTAGCTGAAATGTGATAGCAGTTTAGTTTACTTGAGGAGAGAAATCATGAGGCAGCCCCAGAAAGTGCTGCAGAGGGATAGGAAACACACCCTGATGGACCCTGAATGCCTCACACAAGAATCTGAGCTTCGTCCAGGAGCTAATAGTTAACCACTGAAGAAATTTAACCAGAAGTTCCAAAGTGAGCTTTAGAACAGATCCTTCCTATTAAAAGCAAGCCAAGATTTGGGCTCCTTCTTGGAAGAGTTGAGGAAAGCAGGTTTGAAAAGAGCAGTAGTGTAGTGGATAGAACCCCTGTCTCCAGGTGAAAAGCTCAGAATGGGTCCCAGCTCTTCCTCTAAGCGGCATGAACCTGGAAAGTCCCTCGTTTGTAATGGGAAGCAATGCTGCTTAATTCACCACACTGTGAAGATTAGATTGTGATGTTGATTCTGAAAACATGTTTTAGGTGGGAAAATGCTAATCAAAATGTAGCAGTGGTTTTCCAAATTAATTCCTTAGGAATCTGTTGGATAATGACTCTGTTAATGTAGACACATAACCAACAAGAAACATATTTCTAAGGGTGATTCCTCACTATGCCAAATAGTGCCCTGATTTAGTAGTTACTTATAGGACTGATCAATTTATTTTATTAAATCTATGTAGTCCTCAAATAGATGCAGATTATTAATCTATGAAAGGTGATATAGTTACTAATTATTTTAAGAAATTTGAGACACACACACACACAAGCCAGAAAACAGATTTTTGTAACAAATCTTTTTTTTTTCTTTTGGGCCTTCATTATTTATAATAGAGTATTTAATTTAAAAATTTTAGATTAAAACGACTTTCTGCTTTTCCTTGTGAACAGTAATAGTATTATTAATACCTTCCATGTAAACTAAATAATGGGAGTTGGAAGAAGCGTTTTTAGAGAAATTCCCTGGTGGTCCAGTGGTTAAAACTCTGTGCTTCCAATGCAGAGGCTACGGGTGGGTTTGGTCGCTGGGTGAGGAGGTGAGATCCCGTATGCTGTGCAGTGCAGTGAAAAGGAAGAAAAAAGCAGGGGGGCTTTTACATATACAATTTTTTATGAACATGTGTGTTGTTGTTTAGTCCCTAAGTCGTGTCGAACTCTTTGTGACCCTGTGGACTGTAGCCCACCAGGCTCCTCTGTCCATGGGATTTTCCAGGCAAGAATACTGAAGTGGGTTGCTATTTCCTTCTCTAAGGGATCTTCCTGACCCCAAAAGCTTCCTTACCCAGGGATCTAATCTGAATCTCCAGCGTTCCAGGCGGATTCTTGATCACTGAGCCATCAGGGAAGCCCAATGACTGTATATACCTGCCTGTTGTTTGCCAAAGGCTCTATGGTATGCTCAGGTTCAAAGACATGTCCACAGTTTTTCCAAAACTCGTAGTCTGTGTGAGAGCAGGCACACGGTGACCACGGAATGGGTCAAGGACTGTGAGGGTGGGAAGCAGAATGTGAGGGAAACTGCAGAGTAAGAACCTAAACAAGGCTGGAGGTCCCCCCTGTTTCAAAGCAGGACAAGTCAGGTACCACTGGGAGTGCACTAGAGGGAGTAGTTTTTCAGGCGGCAGGAAGGAAAATGGCCCATCAAGGCAACTCCAGAAAGTGTCGGTATAGTGGGAGAAACACTCCCTTGGAGGAGGAGGCAGGGGGAGAAATGAAGCTGAGAGGGATAGGAAACACACCTGATGGATCCTGAATGCCTCACACAAGAATCTTGAGCTTCGTCCAGGAGCTAATAGTTAACCACTGAAGAAATTTAACCAGAAGTTCCAAAGTGAGCTTTAGAACAGATCCTTCCGGATCTGCGTGGACAGGAGAATGGAGATGGAGGACTGTGGAGTCAGAGAAGTGAGTGAAGGACAGAAGTGACACAGTCTGGTCCAAACCGGTGATATAAATCAGAGACAGCCTGGGTTCAGTGGGGCCGGGCCAGTGCCTCCTGCAGGAGCTAGGCAGCCTCGCCTCTCTTAGAAGGTCTCGAGGCACCTGGATGCAGAGTTCTGTCTTAGTTGCCTTTTGGTTTGCAGGAGAAGCCATGAATTGAGATTCTTATGAAAGCTCCGTTTCTGTTTGAAGAGAAATTTTAAACAGTTTAGAATATTTTATAAGCCGAGCTAAATGCATGCAGGCTACAGGCAACCTGCAGGCTGCCAGTTTGCAACCTGAGAGTTAGGAAGTTGTTGCAGTAATGTGCACTGGAGCCAGTGCTGTGGCGAAGGTGTGGCCCTACCGATTTGGACTCGTAGCCCACCAGGCTCCTCTGTCCATGGGATTTTCCAGGCAAGAATACTGAAGTGGGTTGCTATTTCCTTCTCTAAGGGATCTTCCTGACCCCAAAAGCTTCCTTACCCAGGGATCTAATCTGAATCTCCAGCGTTCCAGGCGGATTCTTGATCACTGAGCCATCAGGGAAGCCCAATGACTGTATATACCTGCCTGTTGTTTGCCAAAGGCTCTATGGTATGCTCAGGTTCAAAGACATGTCCACAGTTTTTCCAAAACTCGTAGTCTGTGTGAGAGCAGGCACACGGTGACCACGGAATGGGTCAAGGACTGTGAGGGTGGGAAGCAGAATGTGAGGGAAACTGCAGAGTAAGAACCTAAACAAGGCTGGAGGTCCCCCCTGTTTCAAAGCAGGACAAGTCAGGTACCACTGGGAGTGCACTAGAGGGAGTAGTTTTTCAGGCGGCAGGAAGGAAAATGGCCCATCAAGGCAACTCCAGAAAGTGTCGGTATAGTGGGAGAAACACTCCCTTGGAGGAGGAGGCAGGGGGAGAAATGAAGCTGAGAGGGATAGGAAACACACCCTGATGGATCCTGAATGCCTCACACAAGAATCTTGAGCTTCGTCCAGGAGCTAATAGTTAACCACTGAAGAAATTTAACCAGAAGTTCCAAAGTGAGCTTTAGAACAGATCCTTCCGGATCTGCGTGGACAGGAGAATGGAGATGGAGGACTGTGGAGTCAGAGAAGTGAGTGAAGGACAGAAGTGACACAGTCTGGTCCAAACCGGTGATATAAATCAGAGACAGCCTGGGTTCAGTGGGGCCGGGCCAGTGCCTCCTGCAGGAGCTAGGCAGCCTCGCCTCTCTTAGAAGGTCTCGAGGCACCTGGATGCAGAGTTCTGTCTTAGTTGCCTTTTGGTTTGCAGGAGAAGCCATGAATTGAGATTCTTATGAAAGCTCCGTTTCTGTTTGAAGAGAAATTTTAAACAGTTTAGAATATTTTATAAGCCGAGCTAAATGCATGCAGGCTACAGGCAACCTGCAGGCTGCCAGTTTGCAACCTGAGAGTTAGGAAGTTGTTGCAGTAATGTGCACTGGAGCCAGTGCTGTGGCGAAGGTGTGGAACTTCCATCTTTCCATGCACAGAGGGGGTCAGGGGGAGACGAAATGGAGGATAAATCCTAAGTGAGGTGCTCAGAAGGTCCAGTCTTTGAAAGATGGGCAATACTTCATCATTCTTCCCACATCCATTTCTCATCCTCCATGCATTTTGTTTGTTTGAAGTATTGGGTTTGAAGAGACTATGGATAAACTTGGACAACTTGTCATGCGGATCTGAAGCTCTTACATGCATTAATATTTAAGAATGAATGCAGGGCTTCCCCTGGTGGTCCAGTGGGTAAGGACACCGCCTTGCAGTGCAAGGGGCGCTGGTTCGATCCCTGGCCTAGGAAGATCCCACGTGCCACAGAGTGACTGGACTGATGTGTCCAGTTACCGAGCCGGAACTCTGGGGCGCATGCGCCCAGAGCCAGCATTCTGCGACGACAGAGGCCACCGCGATGAGAGGCCCACAGGAGCCAAAGAACAAGGATGGATGAAAATAGAGCAATGAAAGACCAATAGAAGTGGCCCGCCCATCCCCCTCCCTCCCCACCTCACTCCCCAAAAAGATAAATAAATAAAATAAATGTCTTAAAAAAAAAAAGAAGAAGAAGGAATGCACAAAAGCACATTACAGGACTTTCCTGGTGGTCCGGTGGGTGAAGAGTCCACCTTGCTGTGCATGGGGCACCTGTTTGATCCCTGGCCTGGGACGGTCCCACGTGCTGCAGCGTGGCTGGACTGGTGTGTCCAGTTATGAGCCAGTGCTCTGGACCGCATGTGCCCAGACCCGGTGCTCTGCAATGAGAGAGGCTACTGTGATGGGAGGCCCACACAGGTCAAAGAATAAAAATGAATGAAAATAAATTAAAAAAAACAATAAAAGAGGGCAAAAGAACAAAAGAGAGAGAGAAACTGCAGAAGAGAAAGATTGAATGGCTAGAGAGCTAGAAGGAGAACAGAGACATTAAAAGCAAAGTGTTTTCCAGAAAGGACTGGTCACTAGGACTGAATGCCAGTAAGAGACCACGCAAGAGAAGATATAAAAAAAAAAGAAAATCATTTTATATCATAGAAAGCAGCCACTGTTGACTGTAGCAAGAGTACTTTCAGAGGTGTCGCTGGAATTGAAGCTCAGTTGAGTATTTAGAAGTGGACTGAGGGTGAGTAAGTGACATGTCAAGTATGAACTGCCATTTTCAGAAACTGGATTATGAAGTGACAGGGAGAAAATGGTGATTACGAATGTGTGTGCAAATGTATTTCTCTGTGATGAGCCATCACATTATGACTTACAGAAATTTCTAATGTATGATATCCTGCAAGAAAAATATAAAAAAGAGTGTGCTCAGGTGTTTTCAGATGGAAAAGATCTGACCATTTATTATTATATGCTAGGGCTCCCTGGTGGCTTAGTGGTAGAGATTTTGCCTGCAGTGAGGAAGACCTGGGTTCAATTCCTGCATCAGGAAGATCCCCTGGAGAAGGGAGTGGCAACCCGCTCCTTTATTCTTTTTTTATTATTATTATTTATTTATGTGTTTATTTTGGGTGGGGGTCGGGTTGGGGAGGGAGGGGAGCAGGCGGGCCACTTCTAGTGGTCTTTCATTTCTCTATTTCCATCCATATTTGTTCTTTGGCCCTTGTGGGCCTCCCATGGCAGTGGCCTCTGTCGCTGCAGAGCACCGGCTCTGGGCGCATGCACTCCAGAGCTCCGGCTCAGTCATTGGACACATTGGTCCAGCTGCTCCGTGGCACGTGGGATCTTCCCAGGCCAGGGATCGAACCGGCCCCCCTTGCACTGCAAGGCGGTGCCCTTACCCACTGGACCACCAGGGGAAGCCCCGCTTCTTTATTCTTGCCTGGAGAATCCCATGGATATAGGAGTCTGGTGGGCTATGGTCCATAGGGTTACAAAGAGTTGGACACGACTGAAGTGACTTAGCACATGCACACACATTTTAATGTATGCTAAGGGGACAGTCAGAGGAGAGAGAATGGATGCTGGTGGGCCAGGATCCCTGAGGAAACAAAGGTGGATGAGGTTTTAGGAGTAGATAGGAGTGTTATCCTTCATCAAGAGGACTGGAAAGAGTGAGTCTGAATATACAGTTCTGTTTAAAGGACTGGTCACTAGGACTGAATGCCAGTTGATCATTTTATATCATAGAAAGCAGCCACTGTTGACTGTAGCAAGAGTACTTTCAGAGGTGTCGCTGGAATTGAAGCTCAGTTGAGTATTTAGAAGTGGACTGAGGGTGAGTAAGTGACATGTCAAGTATGAACTGCCATTTTCAGAAACTGGATTATGAAGTGACAGGGAGAAAATGGTGATTACGAATGTGTGTGCAAATGTATTTCTCTGTGATGAGCCATCACATTATGACTTACAGAAATTTCTAATGTATGATATCCTGCAAGAAAAATATAAAAAAGAGTGTGCTCAGGTGTTTTCAGATGGAAAAGATCTGACCATTTATTATTATATGCTAGGGCTCCCTGGTGGCTTAGTGGTAGAGATTTTGCCTGCAGTGAGGAAGACCTGGGTTCAATTCCTGCATCAGGAAGATCCCCTGGAGAAGGGAGTGGCAACCCGCTCCTTTATTCTTTTTTTATTATTATTATTTATTTATGTGTTTATTTTGGGTGGGGTCGGGTTGGGGAGGGAGGGGAGCAGGCGGGCCACTTCTAGTGGTCTTTCATTTCTCTATTTCCATCCATATTTGTTCTTTGGCCCTTGTGGGCCTCCCATGGCAGTGGCCTCTGTCGCTGCAGAGCACCGGCTCTGGGCGCATGCACTCCAGAGCTCCGGCTCAGTCATTGGACACATTGGTCCAGCTGCTCCGTGGCACGTGGGATCTTCCCAGGCCAGGGATCGAACCGGCCCCCCTTGCACTGCAAGGCGGTGCCCTTACCCACTGGACCACCAGGGGAAGCCCCGCTTCTTTATTCTTGCCTGGAGAATCCCATGGATATAGGAGTCTGGTGGGCTATGGTCCATAGGGTTACAAAGAGTTGGACACGACTGAAGTGACTTAGCACATGCACACACATTTTAATGTATGCTAAGGGGACAGTCAGAGGAGAGAGAATGGATGCTGGTGGGCCAGGATCCCTGAGGAAACAAAGGTGGATGAGGTTTTAGGAGTAGATAGGAGTGTTATCCTTCATCAAGAGGACTGGAAAGAGTGAGTCTGAATATACAGTTTTGTAAATTTGAAAAGTTGCTGGAGTATCTCCTCAATGGCTTTGATTGTATGTGTGTCTGTCTATGCATGCGTACACATATGTTTGGAAAGAAAAGTTGGATTGTGTCAAGGGGTTTTCCAAGTGGCTGAAGCAGAGCTTAAAGGGGCAAAGGAAGCACAGCTGTTGGAAGGAGAAGGGTTTACATAACTTGAACACAGTCAGAAATACACTCGGGATGAGTGAATTCAGTGAGGACAGCCTCTCATGTTCAAGGAGTGGAAGGGGGTGAGGATGAATGGCCATAAGCCTGTCAAGGACTGGGACACACCCAGGTCATCTGCTCAGGATGAGTGACGCGATAGGACTGAAGGGGAACTAGTCTCTAGTCTCCAGTGTCTTCATGGAGAATGTTGAGGACTTACTTTGCGGCCTCAGCAACAACAGCGAGATGGGGAGAAGGCCACTTGACCACTCAGACATCATTTTATGTAATCCTCCACCCAGGGTGGTTTAGAGGAGGGAACCAGCCCATGCAGGAGACGTGAGTGATTCTCTCTAATTCAGCAGCTACTTAGGAAGAGAATTTTACCTGGCGTCTCAGGTGTCCTGATTCCTCCAGTGTCAGACTCCTGTGTGAACTCATTCTACTCCGCAGCCCCGCTTCTGCCCTTGCACTGACCCCAAGACGGCAGGCTCCTTCCTGCTGACACCTTGGCGTCTCAGGTGTCTGGGAGCCTTCAGTACTTATTACCAAGACGTGATCACCCATAAGGCTTAGGTTTTTCATCTTAAACCATGCAACTGTGATAGTAGTGAGCTTTATAATAGTGACTTCCAGAATATAAAGTTACTCTCCACTTCAGTTTCTATAAATATACAGGTAAACAGCCATAGGAACAATTAAAAACACGTGAATTATGTATCTTGATGTGGTAGATTCCATTATCAATGCTAATAAAATATGTAATGTTACTTATTGCCCAAGAAATAAAAAATTCAAAAGCCCCCTGTTTCAGCGTTCACTTTGATTATTTCTTGTGCTGTTCCAGGAACTGAATAGAAGAAAACCTCTTTAATGTTTGTTTCTTAGAGTAGTTTTAACCTCCCCATTTCACTTTTCCTTATTAAATATTAATATAATTTATTAACTAACATGTTTATTTAAGACAACATTTAATATATCTAACATATTTAAATTCATTTCTGTGAATAACAGACTCACAAATAGTGAAGATCTGGCTATACCCAAAAGCAACTGTTCATAAATTTAAGTGTATTTAAATCAAAGGTTTTGAAAAATTCTTCTAAGCTTTGATCGACATAGTAAGCATTTTAGGAAATAGGTCATTTAGAGTCTCCTTTTTTGCTGGTTCATCAGTCTTGAAATATGCATCCCACTTAAATCCTTTGTATTTTAATTTTACAAAATATAAAATAGGTATGAGTTTTGGCAACTTGAAATATCACTCAATTTTTTAATAAATGAGCCAAAATTTGAAAGCAACTATGATGTGCTTTGATGTGATCTTCTTGTCACGAGAGTTTACTAACTTTGATAATTGTAGCCCCAGGGCTAAATATGATCCTAAAGCTTTCATGTGAATGACAAGCGTAGTGACCTAACATGTGTCTTCCTCTTGAATTCACTCCTGTACTTTGCTTTCTCAGGACATCGCTTATTACCAAGCCCTGTCTCCCGAGAGGCTGCAGACAGATGCTGCCAAGCTTTCCCCCAGCACCTTGCTGCCCCCAGAGCTCTATGAACCAGGACTGGAGCCTTCGGCTACTGCAAAACTGGATGATTTGCAGCGCTCCTGGGAAACCTTAAAGAACGTGGTACATCTGCAAAAAGTCTGTGAAATGTGGGATTATGTAGCCTACTAGACAGGAGAGCTGGTGGGCGCCAGTGCACAGGGTCGCAAGGAGTCGGACACAGCTGAGCAACCGGGCACACACAAGACACCAGGTTTCCTTAGTGATTGTCTTATGAAATACATGCCTAGCATTCACACATCCCATGTACCGTCGAATACCCTCCGTTGAGTCACAGAGGTAGACGGGTGAGGGAAGTGATGTTGTAATCGAGTAGATAAGCGGTGGGAAACATTTGGTAATATCCCTTTCCTCCTCTAGATCAGCGAGAAGCAGCGCACACTCTATGAAGCCCTGGAACGCCAGCAGAAGTACCAGGACTCCCTCCAGTCCATCTCCACGAAAATGGAGGCCATAGAGGTGAAACTGGGCGAGAGCCTAGAGCTTGGCCGGAGTCCCGAGAGCCAGATGGCCGAACATCAGGTAAGAACCGCCGTGACCTCAGTCTCCTGCTTGATCAAGCCGGTGCACACTCAGTGAGGACCGGCCGGCCAGGCAGGTGCCTCAAGCAGGCTGACACGTTTTAGTCTATCAGCTCTTACAGAGTACGCAGGATTCCAAGTTTTGGTGGTTTCCATCATTACTCCAGGGAGGGATCTAAGAGGGGAGGAAAGAAATGCAGACCTTGGTGTTGCTTTTTCACCTTTATTTCACAAACTCTCTTTCCTTATAGTTGCCACATTATTTTCTTTTTTTTTCTTGAACCATTATCATAAGAGTAGAATGTACCCTATGTCCGCCCTCTCTGGGTATCTTTTTCATTTTTTAAAATTAATTAATTATTTATTTTTGATTGCACTGCCACCCTGTGAGATCTCAGTTCCCTGATCGGGGATCTAACCCATGGCCCCGAAGTGGAAGCACAGAGGCCTGACCCCTGGCCTGCCCGTGAACCGTTTAAAGAAACTGAGCCAGTGTGTACCCAGGGCCTTCTCGTTATCACTTAAGAGAGTAACTCTCAGACTTCAGTGGCAAAGGAGCAGTTGAAGAAGAAGGGGTTCCAAGCTAAAATCGTGTGGTTGTCCCAGACTCAAATCTTTTTTTGTTTTTGGCCACTTCTATTGATCTTTCATTTATTTATCTTTGTTCTTTGGCCTGTGTGGGCCTCCCACCGCAGTGGCCTCTGTCGCTGCAGAGCACCGGCTCTTGATGCCTGTGCTCCAGAGCTCCAGCTTGGTAGTTGGACACATTGGTCCAGCTGCTCCGCGGCACATGGGATCTTCCCAGACCAGGGATTGAACCAACACCCCTTGCACTGCAAGGTGGTGTCCTTACCCACTGGACCACCAGGGAAGCCCCTCAAATCATTTTTTGAAAAAGATACTGGATGAGACTTCAGCTTTAGGTGAGAAACAGAGATGATGAACCTAACTCAGACATTGTAAGAAATGCATGAATTTAAAATGCATGCTGAGTGCATGGTGAAGGTCTGGTTAATGCTTTAGCAACATTATTGGGTTACTGTTAATACACAAGCAGGTATAACTAGGTCCAAGGTACTGAAGTATGCAGTCCTCTCAATGTTCAGTCACTGTGGTACAGGAAAGTACTGCCTTCCCCTAACCAGAACTCAGAAGCCTGTGACAACCATATGAAAGGCAGGGGAAAAGAAAGATACTGTAATATGCCAATTTAGAACTATGAAAGCATGATACAGTATGTGCATGTGTGCTCGTTGCTTCAGGCACATCTGACTCTTTGTGACCCTCTGGTCTGTAGCCCCTTCTGGGCTCCTCATGGAATTCTCCAGGCAAGAATGCGGCAGTGGGTTACCATGCCCTGTTCCAGGGGATCTTCCTGACCCAGGGATCAACCTGTGTCTCTTGCATCTCCTGCATTATGGGTGGATTCTGTACTGCTGAGCCACTGGGGAAGTGCCATGATATGATACATGTATCTATCAAATAAATACTGGGAAATTTGTCAGCTCGAAGAGTGAAACTTTGTATTCTATCTTCATGTGACATCGTTATAGTTTTGGAATGTCTGATAATCTTGGGATACATTGCCTGTTCATACCTGTGCACTGTTTTACAATGAGGGGCCTTGCAGTATAACACAAAAATGAGAACATTTCCTCTAGAGACAGCATATTGAGAAATAGTGGTTTCAGGTTTTTGACACTCTTGTAACTTCTTAAGATTCACATCCGAGTGTACAGTATCCATTTTGACAGGCCTTATTTTTGGTAAAATGACTGCCCATGGGTCTTCCTCCTATCTTAGCGTCACCCACAGTCCATCGTACTTGGGGAGGGTGCTATAAAACATACAAAATTAAAACTAACCTCTATTCACGTGGATCACGTCCTTCCCGAGGATAGTCAGGGACCTGGGTCTCTACTACTGTCGTGCAGTGTTCCCCGGAGCACCACAGTCCTCTTTAACTGATAGCCCAGTTTTCTCACTGTCAACAGCCGCCTTCTTGTCACCTAAGGGGACTGCCTGGGTGACCCCAGTGTGCTTCCCAGGGCTCTTTCAGCCCACCAGCCCCTCCGACCCTTCACTATATCCGGAAGTGCAGGGGAACGTCCATGCATTTGATGACAGCCTCTTTTAAGCAATTGAAAAAAGACTGGGGGACTTCCCAGGTGGTGCTAGTGATGAAACCCTCCTGACCGTGCAGGTAGATATGAGAGATGTGGGTTTGATCCCTGGGTCAGGAAGATGCCCTGGAGGAGGGCATGGCAACTCGCTCCAGTATTCTTGCCTGGAGGATCCACATGCACAGAGGAACCTGACAGACTGCACTCCACGGGGTCGCACAGAATCAGACGTGACTGAAGCGACGCAGCATGCACAAACAAAAAGGACTGGGGATACGTTATTCAGAGGCTTGACTCTTTGTGACCCTCTGGTCTGTAGCCCCTTCTGGGCTCCTCATGGAATTCTCCAGGCAAGAATGCGGCAGTGGGTTACCATGCCCTGTTCCAGGGGATCTTCCTGACCCAGGGATCAACCTGTGTCTCTTGCATCTCCTGCATTATGGGTGGATTCTGTACTGCTGAGCCACTGGGGAAGTGCCATGATATGATACATGTATCTATCAAATAAATACTGGGAAATTTGTCAGCTCGAAGAGTGAAACTTTGTATTCTATCTTCATGTGACATCGTTATAGTTTTGGAATGTCTGATAATCTTGGGATACATTGCCTGTTCATACCTGTGCACTGTTTTACAATGAGGGGCCTTGCAGTATAACACAAAAATGAGAACATTTCCTCTAGAGACAGCATATTGAGAAATAGTGGTTTCAGGTTTTTGACACTCTTGTAACTTCTTAAGATTCACATCCGAGTGTACAGTATCCATTTTGACAGGCCTTATTTTTGGTAAAATGACTGCCCATGGGTCTTCCTCCTATCTTAGCGTCACCCACAGTCCATCGTACTTGGGGAGGGTGCTATAAAACATACAAAATTAAAACTAACCTCTATTCACGTGGATCACGCCCTTTCCCCGAGGATAGTCAGGGACCTGGGTCTCTACTACTGTCGCAGTGTTCCCCGGAGCACCACAGTCCTCTTTAACTGATAGCCCAGTTTTCTCACTGTCAACAGCCGCCTTCTTGTCACCTAAGGGGACTGCCTGGGTGACCCCAGTGTGCTTCCCAGGGCTCTTTCAGCCCACCAGCCCCTCCGACCCTTCACTATATCCGGAAGTGCAGGGGAACGTCCATGCATTTGATGACAGCCTCTTTTAAGCAATTGAAAAAAGACTGGGGGACTTCCCAGGTGGTGCTAGTGATGAAACCCTCCTGACCGTGCAGGTAGATATGAGAGATGTGGGTTTGATCCCTGGGTCAGGAAGATGCCCTGGAGGAGGGCATGGCAACTCGCTCCAGTATTCTTGCCTGGAGGATCCACATGCACAGAGGAACCTGACAGACTGCACTCCACGGGGTCGCACAGAATCAGACGTGACTGAAGCGACGCAGCATGCACAAACAAAAAGGACTGGGGATACGTTATTCAGAGGCTTGATTAGAGTGAGCCCGAGTGTCGCTAAGATGCGCAGAAATAACAGGGGAGGGTTTACAGAATTTGATTCTCTCTACTTTCAGGTACTTTCTGATCACTGCGTTTGTTCAAAGCTCAGCATTCCTGTGTCCCAGGTGGCAAACCACAGCTCCCAAAGACCCTTCACTGGGTCCCCCTGCATGTAGTAAGTGAAAGCAGGGTCCTGGGAGTCTGCCTTGACCTTCCAGAGTTCCTAATTGAAATGCAAACTAGCTCCCAATCACCAGCATCCCCCTGCCTCTCAGACCTTAGTATGAAAACACACACACACACTGAATGTATAGCAAAGTTATTATTTTGTTCAAGGGATCTAACGAACAAAAATACAGACTGCACATTAATGCTAAGTACTATAAATTAGAAACGAACCTGTGACTTTTCTTGTAATTAAGACTAACCACATGATTTTCACCCTTTTCTAAACTGAATGTTTATGCTAACAGTTATAGGGTCCGAGAAGCTGTGATTCTAATTCAATGCTTACCCATCGTTTGAACTTTACAATTATATTAATGCTTTAATGAGACGGAAAGGAATATAAATAATGTAATTTCTTGTATCGCCACAGATCTAACATTTTCCATCTGACCTACTTTTGCTGACTTTTGCTGTCTGTACTTAAATTCTACAAATTCTGGGAAGTGCTGCCCATGTGGAAAGCCAGTGGTATCATAATATCTAAAATTGGCTTTCGGCTTCTGGAATGATACTTTAAAAATCTCAAACAGTGTGATAGAAGTACTCTTTTTACATTCCACAGAAATGTGGATTAGAAAGTCTAATATAATCTTAGTATTTTCTAAAAGTTAATAGAAAGAGTTCAGTTTTTTGTTTCACCACCAACACTCTCTTGGAAATTGTTTCTTTAAAGAGCTATGCTAATTCCTACATTTTTCCTCTAAACACTTGTCTGAATCTACTGAACTTGGGTGGAGTCCTGTACCTTTCCTATTATCCTCTTTAAACTGAAGATTAGGTTTACTTTGAAGACATCAATACAGTCCATGCCTGCTTGTGGTTGTTCTGCATGTTTTAAGCCCTCTGATTGGGATCTTCATTACCCTTGGCAGCTAACGCTTCCTGGGTATGTGTTATCGTTGCCACCCCAACTCAGAGATGGTTAGTAGTAAGGGCTCTGAGGTGATTTGGGTTCTGTTTCTTTAATATATATAGCAGGTCAAAGTTTGAGATGAACTGTGCTGATGGGAATTGTTCTGAAAGTCACAATGAAATTCATGTTCACCTTTGTTGTTGAACCACACATGAGCTCCGTGTTCTCCCCAGAGTCATTTTAGGAAAGGTCAAGTGACTTCTCTAAACTACAGGCTGGCCATACACATGCCCTCCGTGTAAACACAAGTCAGAACGACAAAGAGGAACATTTCACCTCCTCTGCTTAGTTTTATGTCGGGTATTGCAGAGAAGGAAGCAGCTGGCCACCAGCTGAGACAAGTAATGGAGTGAAGACATACTATAAATTAGAAACGAACCTGTGACTTTTCTTGTAATTAAGACTAACCACATGATTTTCACCCTTTTCTAAACTGAATGTTTATGCTAACAGTTATAGGGTCCGAGAAGCTGTGATTCTAATTCAATGCTTACCCATCGTTTGAACTTTACAATTATATTAATGCTTTAATGAGACGGAAAGGAATATAAATAATGTAATTTCTTGTATCGCCACAGATCTAACATTTTCCATCTGACCTACTTTTGCTGACTTTTGCTGTCTGTACTTAAATTCTACAAATTCTGGGAAGTGCTGCCCATGTGGAAAGCCAGTGGTATCATAATATCTAAAATTGGCTTTCGGCTTCTGGAATGATACTTTAAAAATCTCAAACAGTGTGATAGAAGTACTCTTTTTACATTCCACAGAAATGTGGATTAGAAAGTCTAATATAATCTTAGTATTTTCTAAAAGTTAATAGAAAGAGTTCAGTTTTTTGTTTCACCACCAACACTCTCTTGGAAATTGTTTCTTTAAAGAGCTATGCTAATTCCTACATTTTTCCTCTAAACACTTGTCTGAATCTACTGAACTTGGGTGGAGTCCTGTACCTTTCCTATTATCCTCTTTAAACTGAAGATTAGGTTTACTTTGAAGACATCAATACAGTCCATGCCTGCTTGTGGTTGTTCTGCATGTTTTAAGCCCTCTGATTGGGATCTTCATTACCCTTGGCAGCTAACGCTTCCTGGGTATGTGTTATCGTTGCCACCCCAACTCAGAGATGGTTAGTAGTAAGGGCTCTGAGGTGATTTGGGTTCTGTTTCTTTAATATATATAGCAGGTCAAAGTTTGAGATGAACTGTGCTGATGGGAATTGTTCTGAAAGTCACAATGAAATTCATGTTCACCTTTGTTGTTGAACCACACATGAGCTCCGTGTTCTCCCCAGAGTCATTTTAGGAAAGGTCAAGTGACTTCTCTAAACTACAGGCTGGCCATACACATGCCCTCCGTGTAAACACAAGTCAGAACGACAAAGAGGAACATTTCACCTCCTCTGCTTAGTTTTATGTCGGGTATTGCAGAGAAGGAAGCAGCTGGCCACCAGCTGAGACAAGTAATGGAGTGAAGACATACTTAACTGCTTGATCTTTTCATTTATTAGATTGAAGTGAAATTTGCATCACATGAAATTAACCATTTTAAGGTGTACAGTTCAGTGGCTTTTCATATTTTCACAGTGTCATACCATCACCCACTCTGTCTGGTTTCAACACATTTATGTCACCGCAAAAGGAAACCCCACCCCCCGTAAGCTTGGCTGTCGGATCTTGAAGTTGAAACTATAACAACCTTCTAGAAATAGCCAGTATCCCCTGGGAGTGAACTGAAGCCTGGATAGAGGGGCTTGACTCTAGTAGTGTGGAAACGAACAGTTCCAGGATTGCTAATTCCTTCGTTACTTACTGCAGGACGTTCAGATAGCTGCTTTAGAACGGTGTGAGTCTGAAACAGAAGTAGTTCACGTCACTGTACATTGGATTGGTCAAATCCACTGAGATTAAATGAATGAGGAGGCTTCTTAAATCTTTTTCCTTGCTTATGATTCGTATACCTATCATGAATTGGAATGAATTCAACTAGAGGTTCTGAGCACCTCCTATGTGCACAGCTGAAATAGACTTTTTCATTAACATATGATTTAGGGGTGGAGTGAATTCTCAAGACATTATACACAGTCCTGCTGATTGAGGGTTACAGCGCTGGGAGGCAGCTAGAAGGAGACACTTATGCAGAGGACAAGGAAACTGAAAATTTGAAATACTATTTAATACTATTAAACGTGTGAGGGAAGGCACAGAGGAGAGAGGGAGAGTGAACACGGTGTGCAAAAGCCAAGGGCTCATCTTGTACAGAGAATCAATTCAAAAAAAAAGACATAGGTTAGTGTAGTTATGGAGAAGCTCTAAAACAGACTAAATGATATGAATTTTATATTTAGCCAATCAAAAAAATATAACCACACATGAGCTCCGTGTTCTCCCCATTTTAGGAAAGGTCAAGTGACTTCTCTAAACTACAGGCTGGCCATACACATGCCCTCCGTGTAAACACAAGTCAGAACGACAAAGAGGAACATTTCACCTCCTCTGCTTAGTTTTATGTCGGGTATTGCAGAGAAGGAAGCAGCTGGCCACCAGCTGAGACAAGTAATGGAGTGAAGACATACTTAACTGCTTGATCTTTTCATTTATTAGATTGAAGTGAAATTTGCATCACATGAAATTAACCATTTTAAGGTGTACAGTTCAGTGGCTTTTCATATTTTCACAGTGTCATACCATCACCCACTCTGTCTGGTTTCAACACATTTATGTCACCGCAAAAGGAAACCCCACCCCCCGTAAGCTTGGCTGTCGGATCTTGAAGTTGAAACTATAACAACCTTCTAGAAATAGCCAGTATCCCCTGGGAGTGAACTGAAGCCTGGATAGAGGGGCTTGACTCTAGTAGTGTGGAAACGAACAGTTCCAGGATTGCTAATTCCTTCGTTACTTACTGCAGGACGTTCAGATAGCTGCTTTAGAACGGTGTGAGTCTGAAACAGAAGTAGTTCACGTCACTGTACATTGGATTGGTCAAATCCACTGAGATTAAATGAATGAGGAGGCTTCTTAAATCTTTTTCCTTGCTTATGATTCGTATACCTATCATGAATTGGAATGAATTCAACTAGAGGTTCTGAGCACCTCCTATGTGCACAGCTGAAATAGACTTTTTCATTAACATATGATTTAGGGGTGGAGTGAATTCTCAAGACATTATACACAGTCCTGCTGATTGAGGGTTACAGCGCTGGGAGGCAGCTAGAAGGAGACACTTATGCAGAGGACAAGGAAACTGAAAATTTGAAATACTATTTAATACTATTAAACGTGTGAGGGAAGGCACAGAGGAGAGAGGGAGAGTGAACACGGTGTGCAAAAGCCAAGGGCTCATCTTGTACAGAGAATCAATTCAAAAAAAAAGACATAGGTTAGTGTAGTTATGGAGAAGCTCTAAAACAGACTAAATGATATGAATTTTATATTTTTAGCAATCACATATCAAAAATGAAGAGAACTTACTGGACAAAAGGCATTTTGAATGTATAACAAATAATAGCAGTCTGTAAATGTATTACAATTCCACAAAAATATCCTAGCAGGTTCTTTGGTGGAGATTGATAATTCCAAAATATATTGCAAGTATATGGAAACAGATATATTGAAAATGGAAAGAGTTAAGAATAGCCATGACGACCTTGAGGAAGATGAATAAAACTGAAGGAAGAGAGTGAGGCTTATAAAGCCATAGTAATTATGAGAGTGTGGTTTCGGCATAGACACCAAATGGGCCAGCGGGTGGAGCCAGGCCAAAAGCCTCTCACACCGACATGGACACCTGGCTTATGTCAAAAACCATTCTGCAAAACAGGGGATAAATAATCACCTTTTCACTAAATAATGCAGGATGAATAAAGAAAAAATGAACTTTGACTCCTCCTTACACTGGATACAGGAATCAAGTTTAGGTGGATTGTGGATCTAAATGGAAAGATTTTTGAACAGTTTTAGAACAGTGCTGCTTAAAGTATCTGTAGTATATAACCTTTAAAAATTTTTTAAAAATGTCTAACTCATCACAGACCAACATTTATAGTAAAATAAAACGCTGGTTGGATATCATGTTAACATCAAGATGCTACCAACCATTTTTAACATTTGCTTGTAATCTCTTGTCATGGAC
The DNA here is from genome assembly GCA_022376925.1 of Tragulus kanchil. Taxonomy (NCBI): domain Eukaryota; kingdom Metazoa; phylum Chordata; class Mammalia; order Artiodactyla; family Tragulidae; genus Tragulus; species Tragulus kanchil. The sequence continues at coordinate 145,418,373 of JAIOJX010000026.1, forward strand.
TAGAGACAAACCAGTTCATGAGGTCATCGAATGGACCACACTTGGGATAGTATTCTTCTAGACGATGGCATGTAAAAATATATTCATGACCATGGCATAGGCATAGATTTCATAAATAGATCAAAAGCTCCAACTTTCCCAGTGAAGCAAAATGCAGATATATTAGACTACAGTAAAATGAAGAGTTTCTGTTTATCAAAAGATGTCATTAGTGAAGCCTGTACCCATTAAGGGATAACCAAGTCAAAACATAGGAGCAGATATTTTCAGTACACATAACTAACAGAAATACAGTCAGTGCTCTTGTCCAGAATACATACACAACTCCACACATCAGTCGGAAAAGGAATGACGCCAATAGAAATGGGCTAAAGATTTTTAGCAGGCAGTCACAATGGGGGCCAACAAGCATAGGGGAAAGTGTTCTGTCTAATTAGTCATCAAGGAAATGCAAGTTCAAACTTCAATGAGATACTGCTAGGAAACCACTAGGAATTCTTAAATGAACAAGACCCACAAAAATATCCTAGCAGGTTCTTTGGTGGAGATTGATAATTCCAAAATATATTGCAAGTATATGGAAACAGATATATTGAAAATGGAAAGAGTTAAGAATAGCCATGACGACCTTGAGGAAGATGAATAAAACTGAAGGAAGAGAGTGAGGCTTATAAAGCCATAGTAATTATGAGAGTGTGGTTTCGGCATAGACACCAAATGGGCCAGCGGGTGGAGCCAGGCCAAAAGCCTCTCACACCGACATGGACACCTGGCTTATGTCAAAAACCATTCTGCAAAACAGGGGATAAATAATCACCTTTTCACTAAATAATGCAGGATGAATAAAGAAAAAATGAACTTTGACTCCTCCTTACACTGGATACAGGAATCAAGTTTAGGTGGATTGTGGATCTAAATGGAAAGATTTTTGAACAGTTTTAGAACAGTGCTGCTTAAAGTATCTGTAGTATATAACCTTTAAAAATTTTTTAAAAATGTCTAACTCATCACAGACCAACATTTATAGTAAAATAAAACGCTGGTTGGATATCATGTTAACATCAAGATGCTACCAACCATTTTTAACATTTGCTTGTAATCTCTTGTCATGGACTAGAGACAAACCAGTTCATGAGGTCATCGAATGGACCACACTTGGGATAGTATTCTTCTAGACGATGGCATGTAAAAATATATTCATGACCATGGCATAGGCATAGATTTCATAAATAGATCAAAAGCTCCAACTTTCCCAGTGAAGCAAAATGCAGATATATTAGACTACAGTAAAATGAAGAGTTTCTGTTTATCAAAAGATGTCATTAGTGAAGCCTGTACCCATTAAGGGATAACCAAGTCAAAACATAGGAGCAGATATTTTCAGTACACATAACTAACAGAAATACAGTCAGTGCTCTTGTCCAGAATACATACACAACTCCACACATCAGTCGGAAAAGGAATGACGCCAATAGAAATGGGCTAAAGATTTTTAGCAGGCAGTCACAATGGGGGCCAACAAGCATAGGGGAAAGTGTTCTGTCTAATTAGTCATCAAGGAAATGCAAGTTCAAACTTCAATGAGATACTGCTAGGAAACCACTAGGAATTCTTAAATGAACAAGACCCACAAATGAGGTGACCGTGGAGTATAATGAAACCCTGAAAAAGTGCAGCTCTTTCTCTGTGCACAGTCAGGGAGAGAGTGGAAGAAACCAGACACAGAACAGTACATCAGGAGTGAGCCCATTTCTGGAGAGCTCAAAAAACAGGCAGAAAGCGATCTATGACTTTGCAAGTCTGCCCCGTGATGATCTATGGAAATGAGGGATGCAGAAGCAGGGCAAGGTCCCAGGGAACTGAAGATTCCGGGAAATGCTCTGTTTCTCTGTCTGGGTGCAGGAGCACAGGAATGTATGGTTAGTGAAAATTCACAGAACTGTGAGTCTGCACATGTAGTGTCTGTACTTTTCTAGATCTATGTAATAGTTGCATTATAATAGTTTACTTCGGGATTCCCTGCTGGCTCAGTGGTAAAGGAATTGCCTGAACCAAATGCAGGAGATGTAAGAAATGTGGATTCCATCCCTGGGTTGGGAAGATCCCCTGGAGGAGGGCATGGAAACTCATTCCAGTATTCTTACCTGGAGAATCCCATGGACAGGGAACCTGGCGGGCTACAGTCCATAGGGTCACAGAGAGTGGGACATGACTGAAGTGACTTAGCCCAGTAGTTTACTTAAACAGCAGTTGGACCTGATGACACCTATTACAGGAAAACGAGGCTCTTTGTGTGTTGTGGGTTTTTTTTTTACTTTAATTTTGGACTCTTTTATTGGTCCTTCATTTATTTATTTTCATCCATCTTAATTTTTGCCTGTGTGGGCCTCTCGTGTCAGTGGCCTCTCTGGTCACAGAGCACTGGCTCTGGGCGCATGAGCTCCAGAGCGCTGGCTTGTAATTGAACACACTGGTCCAGCCGCTCTATGACGCAAAAAGAAATGGAGCTAAAAAAAATCAGTGCTCTTGTCCAGAATACATACACAACTCCACACATCAGTCGGAAAGGAATGACGCCAATAGAAATGGGCTAAAGATTTTTAGCAGGCAGTCACAATGGGGGCCAACAAGCATAGGGGAAAGTGTTCTGTCTAATTAGTCATCAAGGAAATGCAAGTTCAAACTTCAATGAGATACTGCTAGGAAACCACTAGGAATTCTTAAATGAACAAGACCCACAAATGAGGTGACCGTGGAGTATAATGAAACCCTGAAAAAGTGCAGCTCTTTCTCTGTGCACAGTCAGGGAGAGAGTGGAAGAAACCAGACACAGAACAGTACATCAGGAGTGAGCCCATTTCTGGAGAGCTCAAAAAACAGGCAGAAAGCGATCTATGACTTTGCAAGTCTGCCCCGTGATGATCTATGGAAATGAGGGATGCAGAAGCAGGGCAAGGTCCCAGGGAACTGAAGATTCCGGGAAATGCTCTGTTTCTCTGTCTGGGTGCAGGAGCACAGGAATGTATGGTTAGTGAAAATTCACAGAACTGTGAGTCTGCACATGTAGTGTCTGTACTTTTCTAGATCTATGTAATAGTTGCATTATAATAGTTTACTTCGGGATTCCCTGCTGGCTCAGTGGTAAAGGAATTGCCTGAACCAAATGCAGGAGATGTAAGAAATGTGGATTCCATCCCTGGGTTGGGAAGATCCCCTGGAGGAGGGCATGGAAACTCATTCCAGTATTCTTACCTGGAGAATCCCATGGACAGGGAACCTGGCGGGCTACAGTCCATAGGGTCACAGAGAGTGGGACATGACTGAAGTGACTTAGCCCAGTAGTTTACTTAAACAGCAGTTGGACCTGATGACACCTATTACAGGAAAACGAGGCTCTTTGTGTGTTGTGGGTTTTTTTTTTACTTTAATTTTGGACTCTTTTATTGGTCCTTCATTTATTTATTTTCATCCATCTTAATTCTTCGGCCTGTGTGGGCCTCTCATGTCAGTGGCCTCTCTGGTCACAGAGCACTGGCTCTGGGCGCATGAGCTCCAGAGCGCTGGCTTGTAATTGAACACACTGGTCCAGCCGCTCTGTGGCACGTGGGATCTTCCTGGGCCAGGGATGGAACCAGTGCCCCTTGCACTGCAAGGTGGACTCTTTACCCGCTGGGCCACCGGGGAAGCCCTGGTCTTTGTTTTTTTATATCTATCGACAGCCCACTCTGAGGAGGCACTGGGCTTATAGGGAAGCCTGTGGGAGAGATGAGAATCATGCAAGTAGGGGTTTATTGGAAACTGTGAAATACTGCCATCTGTAAAATTAGTGATTCTTTACTTAGAGGCATGGTTGTCCCTCCTGTGGAAGGCTCAATTTTTTTTTTTTTTTTCTAACACCTCACTGAAATCTCAAATAAGAGTTTCTTTTGTCAAGATTCCAGCTAGGGACTTCCCTGGTGGCCCAGTGGTCAGGACTCGGTGCTTCCGCTGCAGAGAGTGTGGGTTCCATCCCTGGTCTGGGAGGCTGCGTGGCACAGCCACAGAAAGAAAAGCTCCAGCTAAAGAGCACATGATAAAATACAAAAAATGAGAACTACAGCGTACAATTGTGATGACTAAAGGAAGATGAACAGCTTGAGAACTGCGAGGTGAGTTTTATTTGGGACTCAGTGAGGACTGCAGCCCGGCAGGCAGCACCTCAGATAGCTCTGAGAGACGGCTCCAAAGAGGCGGCAGGAGGAGGGTCAATATACAAGGTTTGATAAAGGAAGGTTTCCATACCATTAAACACTCATTTTGCAGAGGGGATTTCTGGTTAGTCACAAGGATCTGTCACCAAGAAGGGATGTAGTGCTTTCCTAGACAGGAGGAGATGCAAGGATTGAGAGAATGAAAATCTGTTTGTGAAAACATCCATCTGTGTAACGAGCTGCCTCACCACATTCCCTGGAGCACAGAGTGCCTCACTGCACCCTGAACTCCCTCAGGGCGTGTTGAGGGTCAGCAGCTGCGGGGTCTGTCTTTGCAGAGGCAGATGGCAAGTCCCCTGTTGGTCAGTCATTGGCAGTATAATTGGTAAGTGCCAGTTTGTCGTTGACGGTTGTTCCACAGAAAATAGGGTGCTATTGAAAGAGAGCAGTAGAGACTTTGTGTTTAGAATGAGTGGTCAGGAAAGGCCTCTTGGTCACAGAGCACCGGCTCTGGGCGCATGAGCTCCAGAGCGCTGGCTTGTAATTGAACACACTGGTCCAGCCGCTCTGTGGCACGTGGGATCTTCCTGGGCCAGGGATGGAACCAGTGCCCCTTGCACTGCAAGGTGGACTCTTTACCCGCTGGGCCACCGGGGAAGCCCTGGTCTTTGTTTTTTTATATCTATCGACAGCCCACTCTGAGGAGGCACTGGGCTTATAGGGAAGCCTGTGGGAGAGATGAGAATCATGCAAGTAGGGGTTTATTGGAAACTGTGAAATACTGCCATCTGTAAAATTAGTGATTCTTTACTTAGAGGCATGGTTGTCCCTCCTGTGGAAGGCTCAATTTTTTTTTTTCTAACACCTCACTGAAATCTCAAATAAGAGTTTCTTTTGTCAAGATTCCAGCTAGGGACTTCCCTGGTGGCCCAGTGGTCAGGACTCGGTGCTTCCGCTGCAGAGAGTGTGGGTTCCATCCCTGGTCTGGGAGGCTGCGTGGCACAGCCACAGAAAGAAAAGCTCCAGCTAAAGAGCACATGATAAAATACAAAAAATGAGAACTACAGCGTACAATTGTGATGACTAAAGGAAGATGAACAGCTTGAGAACTGCGAGGTGAGTTTTATTTGGGACTCAGTGAGGACTGCAGCCCGGCAGGCAGCACCTCAGATAGCTCTGAGAGACGGCTCCAAAGAGGCGGCAGGAGGAGGGTCAATATACAAGGTTTGATAAAGGAAGGTTTCCATACCATTAAACACTCATTTTGCAGAGGGGATTTCTGGTTAGTCACAAGGATCTGTCACCAAGAAGGGATGTAGTGCTTTCCTAGACAGGAGGAGATGCAAGGATTGAGAGAATGAAAATCTGTTTGTGAAAACATCCATCTGTGTAACGAGCTGCCTCACCACATTCCCTGGAGCACAGAGTGCCTCACTGCACCCTGAACTCCCTCAGGGCGTGTTGAGGGTCAGCAGCTGCGGGGTCTGTCTTTGCAGAGGCAGATGGCAAGTCCCCTGTTGGTCAGTCATTGGCAGTATAATTGGTAAGTGCCAGTTTGTCGTTGACGGTTGTTCCACAGAAAATAGGGTGCTATTGAAAGAGAGCAGTAGAGACTTTTTGTTTAGAATGAGTGGTCAGGAAAGGCCTCTCTGAAGATGTGACAGTTAACCTAAGGCTCCAAGGATGAAGAGAACCATCTCAAGAGCGCAAGGAGAAGAGCATTCTGGACCTTGAGGGAACTGCATGTGCAAAGGTCCTGAGACAGAAAACACAGAGGGTCCTAGAGTAACTGAAGAAGGCAGGGATGTTGCGAGCAAGGGAGCCAGGGGCAGGCGGGGCTGAGAACACATGGATGCTGTAAGGAGTTTGGATTTTATTTTACAAGCAAGAAGCCACTCCCTGTTTTAAAGCAAGGTAATGAGAGGACCTGATTTGCCTTTTTAAAAGGGTTTAAGCTGGTTCTCCACATAGACAAGAGTATAAACAGAGACTCCACCCAGTAGACCCTGAGAGCAGATCGGAATAAGGGGCTGGCTGTGACTGAGGTGGGAGCTCTAGAGGAGACAGACAAGATGCTTTGGAAGTGAAAGCAGTTGTGTTGCAGGAAAGGGGACCCCCTTTCCAGAGTCTGAGAGGGGGCTTCTGCCTATACCTAAACACCTTGCCTGAGAAGACACAAAGCAAAGGCTTTGGAGACAAGGGCTGGGCTGTTCGGAGACAGTGGCTGCTCAGGGCACTCTGAAGAGCTTCCCTGGATACACCCACCTCTGTTCTTTGCAAATGTCTCTGCCCCATAGATTCTTTAGGTAGGTGGGGAAGGTTAGAGTTGTTTCCTGAGTCTTTGGGGCCCTGATTATTCTCAGCTCAAAATAATCTGCATACCAAAGGCCTTGTAGGGTGACAAATTTTGTTCTCCAACCTGAGTGTTCTGCCTGAGAAAGGAATTAAAACCTTGTCTGTGGAGCAGCCTGGGAGAGATTGGGAAGAGAGAAAAGAGGATCTGGAAGTTATCCCCGAGAAACTTCAAATTTTAGAGCTGGGCAGAGGAAAAAAGTAAGGAGAGAGGGCTTTTTCCTGTCTGTGTAATGTGAGTCTGTGAGTAAAACGCAGCGAGTTCCAGGCTTGGGGAAACTCGGAGTGGGGAGTCAAGTTGAGGAGGAAAGTGATGAATTTTACTTTTTGACACAGAATTGTGGACTCAGACCTACTTAATTGAGCATACCCCGTGAGAGGTCAGATGAGCCTGTTGAAAACTGGACTAATTAACTTGGCCAAATTCGTTTTATGTTACCAGTGCAAATGGTCTTACAGTCAGAAACTTCCGGACATTCCGTCTGGCAGTGTCATTAGAAACTCAGGTTCATAGGCCCCTATTTGTCGGTTAAACAACTTCCAAGTGAGCTCGGCTCAGCTCCACAGTGCCGCACTGCCAGGAAAGTACATACAGGAGTGTGATTCCACAGTCTTTCCCTCAGGCTCTGATGGACGAGATTGTCATGCTGCAGGAGGAGATCCGCGAGCTGCAGTCGGCCCTCGCGCGCGAGCTGGTGTCGGAGCCCCCCGAGGCCGAGCCCGGGGAGCAGCTGGCCTTGCAGTCCACGCTCACCGTCTTAGCAGAGCGGATGTCCACCATCAGGATGAAGGCGTCTGGGAAGCGGCAGCTTCTGGAGGTAACCAGGCACTCGGCCGGGGGGCCCCCGGGTCCAGATGAGCTGCTCGAGTTGGGTCGACCAGGATGTCGGGTTACGTGCGTAATAGACGTGTTGACTGTTTCCCACTCAGAAGAAGCTGGCGTTGTGTGTCCGGGAGGGTCTTGTGAATAGAGCCCTGAGTGTGTGAAGCCATGAATGTGTCTTTTCACCCGTTTCTGACGCCTTTCAGGCCTGCAGAACTGGGACGGTGGAGAGCCAGTACGGGGTAGACATGAACCTTGTGGGGACTAATTGTAGAAGTGTTTGCCATGTTTAGAAAAAGCCATTTTTATGAATAGTATTACTAATACGATGAAAAACAAACCCTTAGTCACTGTTCGCCAATTTAGGCATGTTGATTCATAAGAATATTCTTCCAGTTCTGGTTCTCATGTTACTTCACTTTACTGTTATTGAATAGAGAGACAAATTTCCATTATCCTACTATAATGTGTTAAAAATAACTTATTTTCCTTTTGCTGTTGTTTTCTTATCTTTCCTGTCCTTATACATAGATGATGTTCCTGTCGTGAATCAAATCAAGCATCTGGGTCCTTGTATCTCTAGGGTCTAGCATCTTCTCTCTGGCAGAGAAAAAAAAACCAGTTATTATACCCACCTCATGTTATTTTATTTAGCTGCTGATTATACCATAATTCAAGTAACCTTTGTCCTGTTGTTGGGACGTAGGCTATTTCCAGTTTTACCTATTTTAAAATGAGTCAAATCGTGTGTCCGTGTATTTTCTTGTTTTGGAGACATTTAAAATCAACATTTCTAATCTCTACTTTAAACAATTTAATAAAAATTTAATTAAAATAAAGTGCTTTAAAGATTAAGTACATTAGAGTATCTTTTTTTAGTTAGAGTATGCTAAGAATTCACTTTTTAATTCATTGATATTGTCCCCAGTTACTCTGTGAAACCCTGTGAAATTTTGAAATGAAGTGATTGGCCTGGATGTTTTTTTTAAATATAAATTGTTTGCCATCATAAGAATCCTCGGGCTTCCCTGGTGGTCCAGTGGGTAAGGACACCGCCTTGCAGTGCAAGGGGCGCCAGTTCAATCCCTGGCCTGGGAAGATCCCACGTGCCGCGGAGCGGCTGGACTGATGTGTCCAATCAGCGAGCCGGAGCTCTGGAGCGCATGCGCCCAGAGCTGGTGCTCTGCGACAACAGGCCACTGTGATGGGAGGCCCACATGGGCCAAAGCACAAAGATGAATGAAAATAGATAAACGAAAGACCAATAGAAGTGGCCCGCCTGCTCCCCTCCCTCCCCAGCCCACACCCTCCCCCCCAAAATTAAAAAAATTAAAAAAAAAGAATCCTCAGAGACCTAACCAGAATTTTTGAAATTTTGCTTTTGCTCAAGAAAGTGTTTGCCCTGGGTCACCTCCTTCCTGAGGAGATCAATTGCCTAAAACTGCACGGTGCTGCAGATGTTTTTCAATTTGCCTTAGTCGCCCCTGTCGAGGTCCATACGCCTGTTGGAAAAGAATTTCCAGACACAAGGAAGTGAGCGGAAAGTAAAGTTTATTAAAGTGGGGTAAAGGAGAGTCGCTGCTGGTACAGCGGGCCGGTTTAAGGGAGAATCGGTGTTGTTAAAGTGAAGACGCTAGAACAGCGTCGGCTCAGGAGAACCGACCCTAAGCTTTGATCCATTTTATACCTGGGGTCTAGGCATAGGGATTAACCAGGATCCTCTAGGGTCTTAGGCATCTTCTCTCTGGCAGAAAAAAAAACCAGTTATTATACCCACCTCATGTTATTTTATTTAGCTGCTGATTATACCATAATTCAAGTAACCTTTGTCCTGTTGTTGGGACGTAGGCTATTTCCAGTTTTACCTATTTTAAAATGAGTCAAATCGTGTGTCCGTGTATTTTCTTGTTTTGGAGACATTTAAAATCAACATTTCTAATCTCTACTTTAAACAATTTAATAAAAATTTAATTAAAATAAAGTGCTTTAAAGATTAAGTACATTAGAGTATCTTTTTTTAGTTAGAGTATGCTAAGAATTCACTTTTTAATTCATTGATATTGTCCCCAGTTACTCTGTGAAACCCTGTGAAATTTTGAAATGAAGTGATTGGCCTGGATGTTTTTTTTAAATATAAATTGTTTGCCATCATAAGAATCCTCGGGCTTCCCTGGTGGTCCAGTGGGTAAGGACACCGCCTTGCAGTGCAAGGGGCGCCAGTTCAATCCCTGGCCTGGGAAGATCCCACGTGCCGCGGAGCGGCTGGACTGATGTGTCCAATCAGCGAGCCGGAGCTCTGGAGCGCATGCGCCCAGAGCTGGTGCTCTGCGACAACAGGCCACTGTGATGGGAGGCCCACATGGGCCAAAGCACAAAGATGAATGAAAATAGATAAACGAAAGACCAATAGAAGTGGCCCGCCTGCTCCCCTCCCTCCCCAACCCGACCCCCATCCAAAATTAAAAAAATTAAAAAAAAAGAATCCTCAGAGACCTAACCAGAATTTTTGAAATTTTGCTTTTGCTCAAGAAAGTGTTTGCCCTGGGTCACCTCCTTCCTGAGGAGATCAATTGCCTAAAACTGCACGGTGCTGCAGATGTTTTTCAATTTGCCTTAGTCGCCCCTGTCGAGGTCCATACGCCTGTTGGAAAAGAATTTCCAGACACAAGGAAGTGAGCGGAAAGTAAAGTTTATTAAAGTGGGGTAAAGGAGAGTCGCTGCTGGTACAGCGGGCCGGTTTAAGGGAGAATCGGTGTTGTTAAAGTGAAGACGCTGCTAGAACAGCGGGTCGGCTCAAAGGAGAACCGACCCTAAGCTTTGATCCATTTTATACCTGGGGTCTAAGGAGTGGCATAGGGATCTTAAGGGCCATTGCTGATTGGATGGTCTACATGGTCGGATAGAGTGATGACTACAGCCTGAGGGAAAGACCATAGGGTCCCAGGAGTGGCCTGGGAGTCTTAAGGATTGGGCGGTGTCCTGTAGCCCGAAGGAAGGCAGGGTCTGGTTTATCTCTTCTTGCATTCCAAGACCCTCTTCACCTTGTTCTTTCTTCCTTGGGCACCCCACCCCCTACTTCCCTTCATTTCCAAACATTGACCTCGGATTACCTGCTGTCTTCTGCCACTGACCAATTTCTGTCACTCCCATTACCTGCCTTGTTCTGTCGGTATATTATTTAAGAACATTTAACTCTAGGCGTGCCATCGTTGTAGGAGTTTTTCTTTTTTTCTTTTTTAAGTTTATTCATTTGTTTCTGTTTGGCCATGCTGGGTCTTTGTTGCTGTGTGAGTTGTTTCTCTAGTTGGGGTGAGCACGGGCTACTCTCGCGCAGGGAGCAGGCTTCTGTCTGCCGTGGCCGCTGGTGGGGAGCACAGGCTCTCGGGCACATGGGCTTCCGTCGCTGCAGCACTCAGGCTCAGTAATCACAGCTCCTGGGTGCTGGAGCACAGGCTCAGCCATTGTGGCACGCAGGCTTAGGTGCTATCCTAGGTGATTTTAAAAATACTCATCTTGAAGATCACCACCTGAAATTCAGTCTGTGATATAGTCGAAACATGGGGATTGTTTTTAAAGTGTCACCAGTGATTCTGGTCTACAGCCAGAGCTGAGAACCATTGCTCGGCCGCGTTGGAGCTTGGTGATGTTACCTGAGGATGGTCTGTGATAATTTCTACTTAATTCATCAGGAGAAACTGAATGACCAGCTGGAGGAGCAGAGACAGGAGCAGGCCCTGCAGAGGTATCGCTGTGAAGCCGACCAGCTGGACCACTGGCTGTTGAGCACGAAGGCCACTCTGGACATTGCACTGGGATCACCCAAGGAGCCCATGGACATGGAGGCCCAGTTGGTGGACTGCCAGGTACAAAAATGATCTCAAAGGAATATGCCAACATCATAAGGCAGATTTTTAAACAATTCATTGATTATTGGCAGCGTCGAGTCTCAGTGGCGGTGGGGGGAACCTTTTCGTTGAGGTGTATGGACTCTCTAGCTGTGGCGTGTGGCTCAGTACTTACAGCACAGGAGATGCAGGTTCCATCCCTGGGTCAGGAAGACCCCTTGGAGCAGGAAGTGGCAGCCCACTCCAGCATTCTATTTTTTTTTTTTAACAGGTTTTTTTTTTTTTTTGCCTCTAAGTCATGATTTTTTATTTTTCATCTATCTTTTTTCTTTGGTATGTGTGGACCTTCCATTACAGTGGCCTCTCTCATTGCGGAGCGCCAGCTTTGCGCTCCAGAGCGCTGGCTTGTAATTAGACACACCAGCCCAGCTGCTCTGTGGCACATGGGATCTTCCCCGGCCAGGGATTGAACCGGCGCCCCTTGCACTGCAAGGTGGACTCTCCACCCGCTGCGCCACCAGGGAAGCCCCACTCGAGTATTCTTGCCTGGGGATTCGCATGGACAGAGGAGCCTGGGGGGCTACAGTCCATGGGGTCGCAAAAAGTTGGACACTACTGAGCACACATGCATGCACGCGCACCCGACCAGGGATCGAACCCATGTCCCCTTCATTGCAAGGCCAGTTCTTAACCACTGGATCACCAGGCATGTTTTTTTAACTACAGAAAACTTAACAGTATATTTTAAAAGCTCTTTCATGTAACTAATCAGCAAGTCTCTGGAAAGCCCAGCCTAATCTGCGAAGGTGAAATGTCAGTATGGATGCCTTCATCATTCTCCCCATTTGGGACAGGAGAAAACATGCACGGCCATTAATTATGAATGCCATCTCTTTTCTAAGTACATAGTACGTCGTTAGGGCCATCCCTTTTATGATTTGAGATTTTTTTGTCATATTAATTATTATAATTTGGGATTTTTAGTTCTTTGGATGACATATTTTTTAAACTTTTTAAGTATTTTATTTATTTATTTGGCTGTGCCAAGTCTTAATTGCAGCATGTGGGATCAAGGTTCCTGACCAAGGATCCACTCTGGATCTCTTGAGAGCATGGACTCTTAGCCACTGAACCACTAGATAAATCTGTGGACAGCTTATTTACATAGATAAATCTTCAAAACATCTCTGCCTTGATGTTAGAGAATAGAGAGCCATGTACGCGTGTTTTCTTTTCCTTATGTCTCCTTTTCTAAAGTTCCTTTTCTGAAAAAAGACATGTATTTTTAGCATTGCCTTCTAGCACTTGAAATTACCACTTGCTCTAGCATTTCAAAATTTATCACTGCTCCCACCTCTTCCTTTTGACTGTCTCTATTTTTATAGTTATGCATAAGATCTTTCCATAGTTGAGATAATATATTCTAGGAGTCTTACAAAGTATTGAAGTGGTATTTTGACAATATTTTTCAAAACTTAGAGCCTGTGGAATCACACAAATAACACAGTAGTTCCTCAGTCAAATAAATTCAGGATTTAAGCCAGTTGTACAATTGTAGCTGTGGCTATTACAGGGAGTCAGGGGCCCCATTACGATTTTTGGACTCAAGGTACTTTGTTTCCATGAGCCTCTTTTTCTATAGAAATACTGAAAATTATATTTGTATTTATAACTGCTTCAGTACAAAGACTAATATATTTAGGGTGGTATCATTACATATTAATTATTATTATATTCGTTTTTTTGCTTCTGATTTTAAAAGAAGTTAAAGACATTTTCTTGGACCTCCTGGAGGTATTATGGACCCTCAGCTCTGTGACAGCTGTGTCTAATGCAAAAGGCAGTTAGTTCCTGCGTAATATCAGAACAATAGTAGTTCCTCAAAAGTAATCCTCAAGAAATGATCTGTTTAAGCCCACTTCGTGAAAAAGTTCACTCTTTCCATTTAATTCTAGGTTTGGGGATCTCTTTTCTAAGTACATAGTACGTCGTTAGGGCCATCCCTTTTATGATTTGAGATTTTTTTGTCATATTAATTATTATAATTTGGGATTTTTAGTTCTTTGGATGACATATTTTTTAAACTTTTTAAGTATTTTATTTATTTATTTGGCTGTGCCAAGTCTTAATTGCAGCATGTGGGATCAAGGTTCCTGACCAAGGATCCACTCTGGATCTCTTGAGAGCATGGACTCTTAGCCACTGAACCACTAGATAAATCTGTGGACAGCTTATTTACATAGATAAATCTTCAAAACATCTCTGCCTTGATGTTAGAGAATAGAGAGCCATGTACGCGTGTTTTCTTTTCCTTATGTCTCCTTTTCTAAAGTTCCTTTTCTGAAAAAAGACATGTATTTTTAGCATTGCCTTCTAGCACTTGAAATTACCACTTGCTCTAGCATTTCAAAATTTATCACTGCTCCCACCTCTTCCTTTTGACTGTCTCTATTTTTATAGTTATGCATAAGATCTTTCCATAGTTGAGATAATATATTCTAGGAGTCTTACAAAGTATTGAAGTGGTATTTTGACAATATTTTTCAAAACTTAGAGCCTGTGGAATCACACAAATAACACAGTAGTTCCTCAGTCAAATAAATTCAGGATTTAAGCCAGTTGTACAATTGTAGCTGTGGCTATTACAGGGAGTCAGGGGCCCCATTACGATTTTTGGACTCAAGGTACTTTGTTTCCATGAGCCTCTTTTTCTATAGAAATACTGAAAATTATATTTGTATTTATAACTGCTTCAGTACAAAGACTAATATATTTAGGGTGGTATCATTACATATTAATTATTATTATATTCGTTTTTTTGCTTCTGATTTTAAAAGAAGTTAAAGACATTTTCTTGGACCTCCTGGAGGTATTATGGACCCTCAGCTCTGTGACAGCTGTGTCTAATGCAAAAGGCAGTTAGTTCCTGCGTAATATCAGAACAATAGTAGTTCCTCAAAAGTAATCCTCAAGAAATGATCTGTTTAAGCCCACTTCGTGAAAAAGTTCACTCTTTCCATTTAATTCTAGGTTTGGGGATCTCACTTATGTTCTTAGAAGCTGATGGGAGTGATTCTGACTTGTGCAATCTTTTCTTATTAATATATAATTGAATATAACATTTTAAAGAGTTCAGAGTTAAGAAATATAAAAGCAGAATAGTTTCTGCAGAAAGTAAGATGATCGTTGTTTGTTTTGCTTGCTTTTTTTTAATCTATTCTGGTTTGGCCTCTTTAATTTTTTTATTTTTTTGGCTTTTGTTTTAAATCTTACTTGGGAAGTGGGGAGACTATTTTTGCTTTTCTGGGTTTAGCCTCTATTTTGATGAAAACCTTGTAGCACTAGAGAGTTACTGCGGAAAGTGAAAGTGACATTCTTAGGAAAACTTTCAGAAATGGGAAGTTAAAAAAATGTTATATAAACAATAAAAATAGGGGGACTTCCCTGGTAATCCAGTGGTTAAGATTCTGTCCTTCCAACGGAGGGGCCACGGATTCAATCCCTGGTTGGGGAGCTAGGTTCCCAAATGCCTGGCAGCATGGCTAAAAAAAAAGAAAGACAAAAATAATAAATATCAAGTCAAAGGAGCATCAGTTTGGGAAAACTCTTTTTCAAAACATTTTTCTTTGAAAGAAAAGAATCCTCTTTAAATTGACACAGAAAAGGTTGATCATGTGATGTCTTAACTATTGTTAGCCACATGCATAATCTGCATGCATGTGTTGTGTGCTTTCTCAGCCCCTCATTTGTGTCCAACTCTTTGCAAATCCCCTGAACTATAGCCCTTCAGGCTCCTCTGTCCATGGGATTCTCCAGGCAAGAGTATGGAGTGGATTGCCATGCCCTTCTCCAGGGGATCTTCCCAACCCAAGGGTCTCTTGTGTCTCCTGCATTGGCAAGTAGATTCTTTTACCATGGAGTCACCTCTAAGTCTAAAATAATAAAGCAGTCATAATGGGATTACACTAAGGCCTGGTCTTATTTCCTCTTTATGTTGATGTGGAAGGACACTAAGATATTTGTTTTGATGAAAATGCAGTGTTGGGTTTCGCGCCGAGACATGGTCTTGGCAGAGGCTTGCAGGCCATGTCAGCCTTGTTTCTGTTGTTCTAGAACATGCTGGTGGAAATAGAGCAGAAGGTGGGGGCCTTATCAGAGCTCTCTGTCCACAATGAAAACCTGCTGCTGGAGGGCAAGGCTCACACCAAGGACGAGGCCGAGCAGCTGGCGGTGAAGCTGAGAACCCTCAAGGGAAGCCTGCTGGAGCTGCAGAGAGCCCTGCACGACAAGCAGCTCCACATCCAGGTGAGGCTCTAGCCGCGCCCTCGGGCCGGTGCTGCGGGGAGGCTCCTCTTTGCACAGGCTGGGCTCCCCTCCTGAGCAGGGGACACGTAAGGGGGGATGGCCGGGGAGTGGCGCACACTCGTGTATGAACCTGCCTCCACACATTCTGGCTTAGGTTTTCCAACAGGCTTTGTAAGAACTGTTTGAATCCAGAGACCTGAAAATTACAGCATAAGAAAAGAAATGAAAAGGCGAAAAGCTAGCAATTGCGTCATTTGAAAAATATTTAAACATAGAACATGGATTAAGATACTCTATGGTAGTCATATATCTCTCCTATAGTGTTCTTTTCAGATAGACTGTTTTATTTAGTGCCCACAGCTGTAGACTATTCCAGATGGACTGAATCTTTTTGCTGTCATGGAATAACTTTAACGTTCCCCAATAGTGATTTTTGTTTTAGATGACTAAAACTTTTTTGGATAATATTTGTCTGGTATATCTTTTCCTTTTCCTTTGATTTAACCCTTTCTGGATCCTTATATTTTAGATTTGTTTCTTATAAAGAAAATTTAGATATATGTTGTTGGTTTTAAACATACCTAATCAGAAAACCTGGAAATCTCTCTGACTTTTAAAGAGCAGGTTTAATCTGTTTAAATTTATTGTGATTATTGATAAGTTTGAACTTCTTGTTTTTTGTTTTTTATTTTTTCCCTGCTGTTTCTATTCTTCTTCCGTTTTAACCTTTGCTTTTAGGTGGTTGAATGCTTTTCTTTATAGTGTTTTTCTTTTCCCTCTACTTCTTGCCACGCATACCTTAATAAATTCTAAATTAATATCTTAATCTCCTTCTAGTTCAACATAAAAAACTTAGATCACATTCGCTCAGATTTTTCCCCATGCACCTTGCATGCTATTACTGTCTAATATTTTGATGGTGTTCTTTTTTAGAATGACACATTAGAACTATATATTAAAATGATTATTTTACATACCTTAAGGAAATGTTTACTGAGAAGCAGCTACGTGCCAGCCACTATTCTATATGATAGAGTGAAGAAGCGTGGTCAAAACTGTCTGTATGTATATATATCTGTGTATTCCGTCTTCAAGAGATTATGTTTGGGAGAGACAGTAATATAAAATTAAGGTGCATTATTATATGCCAAGTCAGAAGATGATAAGACCTATAGATGACATGCTATAAGGCAGGTCGATAAAGAAAGTCGAGGCTGGGGGCAGATTTGCAGTTTTAAACAGGGTGGCCAACAAAGCCTCCCTCAGCTTACGTCTGAAGCAGTGAGCCACGTGAACATGGAGGAGCACAATTCTAGGCTCCGGGGGAAACAAGGGCAGAGGTTTCCAGGTCGGCTCCTTCCTGATCTGTTCATGCAGCCCAGCGACTGGAGTGGATTGAGCAAGACGAGAGAGGTCGGACAGATGACAAGGACCTTGTAGCCATCAGGTGGACTTTGGCTTTTACTCTGGGGGAAGTGAGAAGCCGTTGGAGTGTTTGGGGACAGAGGAGTGACAAGACCAGATTATAACTGCTCTAGGGACCAGGGTGGAAGCCGAGAGCCCCGTTAGGAGGTTAGAGGTGATGAGAGCGTATCCGACTGTGGACAATTAGGAAAATGAAAACTCTCGAGGAGCAGACCTTGGGGAAAGAGATGTAGTTGGGTCAGTGGTTTCATTTTGGATAGGTTAGGTTTGAGTTGCCTGTCCAAGATCAAGCAGCAGTTGGGATTCAAGAGACAAATCTAGTAGCCTGAGTCGTCAACCTCTAGATGATCCTTATTGTTATTTGTGCCTTAAGTCAGGACTTAGTTCCCTGACTAGAGCTTGAACTCCTGCACCTTGCCCTGGGAACTCCAAAGCTTAAAACTGGACTGCAAGGAAGTCCCTAGATGGTCTTTAAAGGCCTGAGACTCCATGAGGTCACTAGGCAGTGAGAAGAGATAAAAAGGATCAAGCCCTTGAATGCTCCAATGTGGAAAAGTTGGACAAGCACCTTGCATGCTCTTACTGTCTAATATTTTGATGGTGTTCTTTTTTAGAATGACACATTAGAACTATATATTAAAATGATTATTTTACATACCTTAAGGAAATGTTTACTGAGAAGCAGCTACGTGCCAGCCACTATTCTATATGATAGAGTGAAGAAGCGTGGTCAAAACTGTCTGTATGTATATATATCTGTGTATTCCGTCTTCAAGAGATTATGTTTGGGAGAGACAGTAATATAAAATTAAGGTGCATTATTATATGCCAAGTCAGAAGATGATAAGACCTATAGATGACATGCTATAAGGCAGGTCGATAAAGAAAGTCGAGGCTGGGGGCAGATTTGCAGTTTTAAACAGGGTGGCCAACAAAGCCTCCCTCAGCTTACGTCTGAAGCAGTGAGCCACGTGAACATGGAGGAGCACAATTCTAGGCTCCGGGGGAAACAAGGGCAGAGGTTTCCAGGTCGGCTCCTTCCTGATCTGTTCATGCAGCCCAGCGACTGGAGTGGATTGAGCAAGACGAGAGAGGTCGGACAGATGACAAGGACCTTGTAGCCATCAGGTGGACTTTGGCTTTTACTCTGGGGGAAGTGAGAAGCCGTTGGAGTGTTTGGGGACAGAGGAGTGACAAGACCAGATTATAACTGCTCTAGGGACCAGGGTGGAAGCCGAGAGCCCCGTTAGGAGGTTAGAGGTGATGAGAGCGTATCCGACTGTGGACAATTAGGAAAATGAAAACTCTCGAGGAGCAGACCTTGGGGAAAGAGATGTAGTTGGGTCAGTGGTTTCATTTTGGATAGGTTAGGTTTGAGTTGCCTGTCCAAGATCAAGCAGCAGTTGGGATTCAAGAGACAAATCTAGTAGCCTGAGTCGTCAACCTCTAGATGATCCTTATTGTTATTTGTGCCTTAAGTCAGGACTTAGTTCCCTGACTAGAGCTTGAACTCCTGCACCTTGCCCTGGGAACTCCAAAGCTTAAAAACTGGACTGCAAGGAAGTCCCTAGATGGTCTTTAAAGGCCTGAGACTCCATGAGGTCACTAGGCAGTGAGAAGAGATAAAAAGGATCAAGCCCTTGAATGCTCCAATGTGGAAAGTTTGGACAATGCTAAGGAACCCACAAACACACACAAAGAATAAAAGGGCTTCCCTGGTAGCTCATTGGTGAAGAGTTCACTGCCAGTGAAGGAGACACAGGTTCAATTCCTGATCCCGGAATCCCACATGCTGCAGGGCAGCTAGGCCCATGAGCCACAACTATGGAGCCTGTGCTCTAGAGCCTCAGAGCTGCAACTATTGAGCCATGTCCGTAACTATTGAAACCTGTGTGCCCTAGAGCCTGAGTTCCACAACAAGAGAAGTCACCACAACAAGAGAAGTCACTGCAACAAGAAGCCTGCTCACCTCAACTAGAGTAGCCCCTACTTCCTGCAACTAGAGAAGAACCTGCAGCAGCAGTGAAAGCCCAGAATAGCAAATAAATAAATAAAATTTTAAAAAAGAAAAAGGAGTGAAAAGAAAAAACCAGTGAGGTGGAAAAACACCTGAGACTTTCGTTTCTGGGGGACATTTGAGGGTTAGTGGGGTAAAATGAGGACTGAGAACTGACCACTAGATCTAGCAACATGCTGGTTGCCTGTGATCAGCTCCAGCTGTTTCAGTGAAGGCAGACATCACTCTGAATGAAAGTGAGAATGGAAAGAGGAGTTACGAGAGGATGAGGGCAGGAAACTCAGGAGTTTCACTGTAATGGGAGCTGAGGAATAGAATAAGCTATAATAAGTAGGGTAGAAGAAATCGGTTCCATTTAAAGATCAGAAGAATAATGACATGTTTATAGGAGTAAGTATCAGTAGAGGAAAAATTGATGAAAAAGAAGTGAAATGACAGCCACAGTCTTCCTGCATGGAAGGGAGAAAATAGGATCCAAAGCGGAGGGAGTGGCTGGTAACCAGTGTCAGGAGGGAGGAACATCTGCATTTCAGTAGAGACACTGGCTGGGGACAAGGTAGCCTGAGTCGTCAACCTCCTTATTGTTATTTGTGCCTTAAGCGACTTAGTTCCTGACTAGAGCTTGAACTCCTGCACCTTGCCCTGGGAACTCCAAAGCTTAAAACTGGACTGCAAGGAAGTCCCTAGATGGTCTTTAAAGGCCTGAGACTCCATGAGGTCACTAGGCAGTGAGAAGAGATAAAAAGGATCAAGCCCTTGAATGCTCCAATGTGGAAAGTTTGGACAATGCTAAGGAACCCACAAACACACACAAAGAATAAAAGGGCTTCCCTGGTAGCTCATTGGTGAAGAGTTCACTGCCAGTGAAGGAGACACAGGTTCAATTCCTGATCCCGGAATCCCACATGCTGCAGGGCAGCTAGGCCCATGAGCCACAACTATGGAGCCTGTGCTCTAGAGCCTCAGAGCTGCAACTATTGAGCCATGTCCGTAACTATTGAAACCTGTGTGCCCTAGAGCCTGAGTTCCACAACAAGAGAAGTCACCACAACAAGAGAAGTCACTGCAACAAGAAGCCTGCTCACCTCAACTAGAGTAGCCCCTACTTCCTGCAACTAGAGAAGAACCTGCAGCAGCAGTGAAAGCCCAGAATAGCAAATAAATAAATAAAATTTTAAAAAAGAAAAAGGAGTGAAAAGAAAAAACCAGTGAGGTGGAAAAACACCTGAGACTTTCGTTTCTGGGGGACATTTGAGGGTTAGTGGGGTAAAATGAGGACTGAGAACTGACCACTAGATCTAGCAACATGCTGGTTGCCTGTGATCAGCTCCAGCTGTTTCAGTGAAGGCAGACATCACTCTGAATGAAAGTGAGAATGGAAAGAGGAGTTACGAGAGGATGAGGGCAGGAAACTCAGGAGTTTCACTGTAATGGGAGCTGAGGAATAGAATAAGCTATAATAAGTAGGGTAGAAGAAATCGGTTCCATTTAAAGATCAGAAGAATAATGACATGTTTATAGGAGTAAGTATCAGTAGAGGAAAAATTGATGAAAAAGAAGTGAAATGACAGCCACAGTCTTCCTGCATGGAAGGGAGAAAATAGGATCCAAAGCGGAGGGGAGTGGGCTGGTAACCAGTGTCAGGAGGGAGGGGAACATCTGCATTTCAGTAGAGACACTGGCTGGGGACAAGGTTCAGATATGGTGAAGGGAGCCTCATGGACATTCATGGTGATGGCTTCTCCTTTTCTCAGTATAATGATATTTTTCTGGACAGAGCTACGTATTTTCAGTTCTTTACTAATCATATGATTATATGATTTGGAACATCAAACCCAGTCAACAGAAAACTATTATAAGCAATGTAAGAATTTAGTAAAAAAAAAATTAAGAAAATAAAATGGAATTTATAACTTGCCTATATATAAAGTTTGAGAAATTATATCTATGCAATAATTTTTCATCTATAGCATGAACAAAATATAAAATAGTTGAAATCTCAACACTTTGCAACCAGAGTGATACCAGAACAAAAGTGGAAAATAAAGTGGAAATGGAGATAAACTTTAGTTTTAGATGGGAATATAATATTTTGAAGATTTCAAAATTTCCTCTGTTAAAAGATAAATTTAAGTTATTCTCAACTAAAATACTAGCTGTGTATTTTTCAAATGTGCCCAAAGGATCCCAGTAAACCTGGAGTAAGGGGATCCCCATGTGGGGCCATGCCACTAAATAGTACCCTAAGTAGTGAAGAACCTGCCTGCGGATGCAGGAGACCTCAGAGATGCGGGTTTGATCCCTGGGTCGGGGAGATTCCGTTAAGAAGGGCATGGCAACCCCCTCCAGTATTCTTGCCTGGAAAATTCCACGGGCAGAGGAGCCTAGCCAGCTACTGTCCACAGGGTTGCAAAGAGTTGGGCTCCACTGATCCAGTGAACACAGGCACGACCTTGACGCCTATCGGTGGGACCCTTTCAAAATGTGAAAGAAGGAGTTACGAGAGGATGAGGGCAGGAAACTCAGGAGTTTCACTGTAATGGGAGCTGAGGAATAGAATAAGCTATAATAAGTAGGGTAGAAGAAATCGGTTCCATTTAAAGATCAGAAGAATAATGACATGTTTATAGGAGTAAGTATCAGTAGAGGAAAAATTGATGAAAAAGAAGTGAAATGACAGCCACAGTCTTCCTGCATGGAAGGGAGAAAATAGGATCCAAAGCGGAGGGGAGTGGGCTGGTAACCAGTGTCAGGAGGGAGGGGAACATCTGCATTTCAGTAGAGACACTGGCTGGGGACAAGGTTCAGATATGGTGAAGGGAGCCTCATGGACATTCATGGTGATGGCTTCTCCTTTTCTCAGTATAATGATATTTTTCTGGACAGAGCTACGTATTTTCAGTTCTTTACTAATCATATGATTATATGATTTGGAACATCAAACCCAGTCAACAGAAAACTATTATAAGCAATGTAAGAATTTAGTAAAAAAAATTAAGAAAATAAAATGGAATTTATAACTTGCCTATATATAAAGTTTGAGAAATTATATCTATGCAATAATTTTTCATCTATAGCATGAACAAAATATAAAATAGTTGAAATCTCAACACTTTGCAACCAGAGTGATACCAGAACAAAAGTGGAAAATAAAGTGGAAATGGAGATAAACTTTAGTTTTAGATGGGAATATAATATTTTGAAGATTTCAAAATTTCCTCTGTTAAAAGATAAATTTAAGTTATTCTCAACTAAAATACTAGCTGTGTATTTTTCAAATGTGCCCAAAGGATCCCAGTAAACCTGGAGTAAGGGGATCCCCATGTGGGGCCATGCCACTAAATAGTACCCTAAGTAGTGAAGAACCTGCCTGCGGATGCAGGAGACCTCAGAGATGCGGGTTTGATCCCTGGGTCGGGGAGATTCCGTTAAGAAGGGCATGGCAACCCCCTCCAGTATTCTTGCCTGGAAAATTCCACGGGCAGAGGAGCCTAGCCAGCTACTGTCCACAGGGTTGCAAAGAGTTGGGCTCCACTGATCCAGTGAACACAGGCACGACCTTGACGCCTATCGGTGAATAATCCTTTCCAGCGAATTCCCCCCTCCCCACCCCAAAGTAGTTTCCTTCTTTATGACAGACATAGAATATCTCTTGAATTGCATGATATCCTTGTTTATAATATGCTTAAGTGATTTTCACACATTATCATTCATCCATGGAACAGAGAGTTCATCCTATATAAATAACAAAATGCTTTCTAAAGAAGTGTTTTATTCAATGGTTGGCATTCTCCTGTCCTCGCTAATCTTCCAAGGAATGTTCCTGGCAAAAATGGTTACCCTTCTAGGATTTCCAAAATAAACAGCTTATGTAGCCCCACCCAAGCAGGGCCCCGAGGATAAAAGCCACACCAGACAGGTTAGAAAACTGTTACCAGACCTCAGAGAATATAATTATCATTGTTTTATTCCTTAGGTCAGTACCTTCCTATCCCAGGGAGAAAGGGAATGAATTTGAAAAACTTCTTAATCATTTTTTGCTTCCAAGAGTTATGTTTCAAAACGATGAAATCAGCCAGAGAAAAATTCACTAACTGAAATACCAAACCGAACCACACAGAAAATACATGCTAGGCCACTGTTTTTGATGCTGCGTCATTTCCTTTTTTCTGAAGCTGTGGATGTGAGTCCCTTTCTTAGACGAGTGTTAGATGCTGGGTATGTGTCTGTGCATGTATATGCAGTTACACTGCCCTGAAGACCCGACATTTCAGTTCCTATTTTCCCAAGGACAGTTGGTCTCTTTCCTCGGGGTGAGGCGTTTGAAATCAGAGCTCTCCGTCAGCTGTGGTAACCCTCAGAGGAGGGAGAGCTGGAACCCTGAGAAGTTTCCAGGGGAGTCTCCAGGCTGGGCTGGGAGAACAAAACTGAACTGAATGGCAGAGCAGAGAGGAAGTGGTTAGAGCCACAAAAGAGACTCAGCAGGTCACAGCCATGGCCACTCATTTGTCATCCAGGCTCTGACTACGGGCAGCTTTCAGCCTATAATATAATACTATTGTATTATAATATACTATATTATATATGTACTTTTTCCTTTGGCTATAAACACATGTGAGTAGAAAGGTGCTTGCTCAGAACCAATTCCATTCTAGTGACTTCCTTGGGGTCATTCTCAGCAGGTCCCTTTTGACCTTCCGTTTTGTCCTTGCCTGGAAAAGCAGGGTAGCTCAGAGCTTATTCTGGGTAAATGAAGCCTCTTTAGACAGGGAAACTGGCAGAAATGTGTGGGCTTCAGTCCTGGAGGCACGTCCAACCACCCCAAACCTGCCACCTTCAGGAAAATCACTGCTTATCTGGAAGAGGCGCTGCTGGGAGGGTGGAGAGCACACTGGGCACGTGTCCTCTCTTCTGAAGATCCCGTGAAGGGCAGATAGTATGTGTTCAACCAATGGCCCTACCGCTGTTCTATCATAACCACATTCTTTTGCTGGGAAGCCGGATGATCTTCAAGGAAAGGAAGCACCAGGGATCTAAGGTGGTTCCAGAATCCAGGAAAGCATGAGGTCTACATATCAGTGGGCCCTGTAGGTTTCACTGGTGCCTTACCCACACGTCAAGCATTGATGCCAGTGCTGCAGAGTTCATGGTCTCCAACCCTTGACAAATGATGAGATTTGAATGAGCGGCAATGGCACCCCACTGCAGTATTCTTGCCTGGAGAATCCCATGGACAGAGGAGCCTGGCGGAAACAGACTCCATCTGTGTCCCTGTAAACAGTGTAACATTCTGAAAAGAGGAAGAGAGGGGTCCTATGGACAGTCAGGCGGGGTGAGCTGGAGTGCCTGGATCCCATTCTAAGGTCAGATTTGGAGAGAACCAGAGGCCCGGGCAGCGGCGGCTCAGCAGGACGCCTCCTCCAGGGAAGCCCCCTCGACGGCTGGGTCCCTGTCTCTGCGCCGGCCCCGGCCTCTCCCCGCGCTGCAGTCACCCTCGCTGCTTCTCTGCTGTCTCTGAGACACCAAGTTTCTTTTCCTGCTGGCCTCAGGTTCCCCCGACCTGGAGGCCCCTGCCAGGACTCAACACAGCTGTCTCTAGGAAACCCTGCCCCGTCCCTTTCCCCCCACTGTCTGGATTCACACTCTGTGCAACTCTTATCCCCATCTCCCCATCCCGGTGTACCTTGTTTGTTTGTTGTCTGTCTCCCCCGCAGGCAGGGCCTTTGTCTGGCTTCTGGGCCAAGTAAACACCCCGCTCCTCACCAGTGCCTCCAACAGTCCCTGACCCACAGTGGATGTTGATAAGCGTTTAGTGACTGAGTCTTACCAAAACGGGGTACTTTTTCCTTTGGCCTGTAAACACGTGTGAGTAGAAAAGTGCTTGCTCAGAACTAACTCCATTCTAAGATGAAGTGTTTTGTTTGCTGTTTACTCGCGAAGTCATGTCCTGCTCTATTTCAGCCCCATGGGCCATAGCCCACCAGGCCCCTCTGTCCATAGGATTCTCTAGGCAAGAACACTGGCGTGGGTCCCCATGCTCTTCTCCAGGGGGTCTTCCTGACCTAGGGATCAAGTCCGCGTCCCTTGCATTGGCAGGTGAATTCTTTACCGTTAATCCTCCAGGAAGACCAGGCAAGGGAGGGTCTAATGGAACCCAAAAAGGTGGGCCCTGTAGGTTTCACTGGTGCCTTACCCACACGTCAAGCATTGATGCCAGTGCTGCAGAGTTCATGGTCTCCAACCCTTGACAAATGATGAGATTTGAATGAGCGGCAATGGCACCCCACTGCAGTATTCTTGCCTGGAGAATCCCATGGACAGAGGAGCCTGGCGGAAACAGACTCCATCTGTGTCCCTGTAAACAGTGTAACATTCTGAAAAGAGGAAGAGAGGGGTCCTATGGACAGTCAGGCGGGGTGAGCTGGAGTGCCTGGATCCCATTCTAAGGTCAGATTTGGAGAGAACCAGAGGCCCGGGCAGCGGCGGCTCAGCAGGACGCCTCCTCCAGGGAAGCCCCCTCGACGGCTGGGTCCCTGTCTCTGCGCCGGCCCCGGCCTCTCCCCGCGCTGCAGTCACCCTCGCTGCTTCTCTGCTGTCTCTGAGACACCAAGTTTCTTTTCCTGCTGGCCTCAGGTTCCCCCGACCTGGAGGCCCCTGCCAGGACTCAACACAGCTGTCTCTAGGAAACCCTGCCCCGTCCCTTTCCCCCCACTGTCTGGATTCACACTCTGTGCAACTCTTATCCCCATCTCCCCATCCCGGTGTACCTTGTTTGTTTGTTGTCTGTCTCCCCCGCAGGCAGGGCCTTTGTCTGGCTTCTGGGCCAAGTAAACACCCCGCTCCTCACCAGTGCCTCCAACAGTCCCTGACCCACAGTGGATGTTGATAAGCGTTTAGTGACTGAGTCTTACCAAAACGGGGTACTTTTTCCTTTGGCCTGTAAACACGTGTGAGTAGAAAAGTGCTTGCTCAGAACTAACTCCATTCTAAGATGAAGTGTTTTGTTTGCTGTTTACTCGCGAAGTCATGTCCTGCTCTATTTCAGCCCCATGGGCCATAGCCCACCAGGCCCCTCTGTCCATAGGATTCTCTAGGCAAGAACACTGGCGTGGGTCCCCATGCTCTTCTCCAGGGGGTCTTCCTGACCTAGGGATCAAGTCCGCGTCCCTTGCATTGGCAGGTGAATTCTTTACCGTTAATCCTCCAGGGAAGACCAGGCAGTGTTTTAGGACTTGTTAAATTCCATGGGAGTAGTCTAGCAGGAATAAGAAACCCCTGCCCAGGTAGTAAGTAATTACTTCGGCTTCCTCCTTTAGCCACACTTTGTCGAAGCCAGTTTGGCAATGGATGGCAGTGGAGTCTAGTCCTCGTGGGGAGGTCAAGGAAATCAGATCTAGAGTTATATTCCTGTGGAAGGAATTCCGGATTAACATCTGGTGACCACAGCAGTCTGCTGAAAAGCCAACCTTCTACATGGCAATTTTTTCCTGCTCACGTATTCCTGAGTATAATCATCTATTGATTGTTCTCCTTCCTGCCAATGCCATAACACATTCAGTGGGTTTTGTGTTACCATTTTTTTTTAAATGTGGTTTCACATCCAAGTAAGAGTCCCTTTGGTATCATTCTTCAGGCCACAGTCGAGCAGCCATCACTCTGTTTTGCTGAAGGGCTTCCTGTGGGTAGGATGGCTCTTGATTTCTGCCTCATTTAAAGCAGGGAACAGTCCAGGAGAAGGAGGAGAGCGAGGCTGACCTGGCTGCCACTCAGAGCCCCGGGGTTCAGGAATGGCTGGCCCAAGCTCGGAGCGCGTGGACCCACCAGCGACAGAGCAGTCTGCAGCAACAAAAAGTAATGCACTTCCCGCCTCTTTCCCCCGCAGATCCGCCAAGCAAACACCTTGAGAGAAAAGCTTTAGAAGGACAAGCTCCTTCTGTGCCCGAGACGGAGCACCGTTTTATCTTCTCTCTGGAAGCAGACCCTGGCTGTTTCCACGTACTTACTTGTGACCACTGGAAAGATGGGTCATTTTAAAGTCAACTCTCTAAGAAAAGCTCGCGCTTGGCTTCAAAATAGTGTCGCTCGGTTACACTCTGCCCTCTATTTCTTCTACCTTGCCCCAGTTTGAATCTGTTATATATGTAAAAGCATCAGGAGGGCCTCTGAGAATTGGTAAATGCCTAACTTGAATATTTCTAAAAAATGAAATTTATTATAACTCTCAAGTAGATGCCATCACAAAATAGGATTGCAAATTACTGCCTATGAGACAGTTGAGCTTGGATGACTAAGAATGGCATCTCATTAATACCTTAACTTTACGGAGAGAGCGTATTACTTTCTCAGAGAGGAGAGACTTTTTCACAGGGAAAAAGTAAAACTGAGCCCAGTGGTGATTCAGTGGATCTGCTGGGCCGGAACCAGAAGAAGGCACTCGTTCTCAAGGTTTCTTTCAGCTAGAAGGAGGCAGTATCAATTTTGAAAAGTGAAAGTGCAGTTTTGCCCACTTGGGGGCGCCATTACCCAGCAAAATGTTCTTAATTGGTTTCTCCAAGATTCAGACAGTATCTTCTATCAAACCCAAAGAAGGCTACAGAGGACTTGGAGACACATCTGAACAGTTACCTAAGCCACCCCTTTTACGTGATTGCAAACTTAAAAACTTACTCTTATACCAAAGTTCTCAGAGGATTTTCTAGACAAAGCATAAAGTAACAGATATTTTTCTATTCCCTTTTCCTTGAGTAGGAGTTGGAACAGGAATTAGCAGAACAGAAGAGCCTCCTCCAGTCAGTAGCCAGCCTTGGAGAGGAAATTCTGACGCAGCACTCAGCTGCAGAGGCGTCTGCTGGTACTGGGTATGTTTCTTTCTTTTTTTTTTTTTTAAATTCCCAAGTTTGTTTTATTTTTTAGAGTTCACATTTAAGTGTTATCATACAGTATTTGTCTTTTTCTGTCTGACATATTTCACTAAGCATAGTACCTTTCCAAGTCTATCTGTGTTGCTACAAATAGAAACATTTTTCATTATTTTTTTTTTTATGGCTGAGTAGTATACCACTTGCGTGTGTGTGTACACATGTGTATGTATGTGTGTACACATATACCACATCTTCTTTATCCATTCATCTCCCGATGGACACTTAGGTTGCTTTATCTTGATTATTGTGAATAATGCTGTCATGAACATTGAGGGTGCATGTATCTTTTTGAATTTTCTCCAAATACGTATCCAGGAGTGGAACTGCTGGATCTATTGCAGTTCTGTTTTTAGTGTTTTGAGAAACCTCTATATTGTTTTCCGCACTGGTTACACCCGTTTACATTCCCACCAACAGCGTACAGCAGTTCTATTTTCTCCAGGTCCTCACCAACACCTATTATTTGTGTTATTTTTTGTTGATGAGAGCTCTTCTGACAGGTGTGCAGTGATGCCTTGCTGTGGTTTGGCTTTACATGTCTCTGATGAGTCTGCTTTCTCTTCTTGACGGTCTTGTCCTGACGGTTGAAAAGGGGTCCAGTGCTTAGGACGCCGAGGTCTCACTGCCAGGGGCCTGGATTCGATATCTGGTCAGGGACCTAAGATCTCACATGCCATGTGACTTAAAAAAATATATATAAAACTAAACGTCTCACTTAAAAATTGTTTTTAACATCATCTGCAAAAATGTAATCATTTCATTTTTACTTTATAGTATTAAATTTACTTGTATTTTGAACATTTTGTTGCACAGCATGAGTATAGCTAGTAATTACGATGGCGAACTTCTTTCCCCGCTTTCCAGTCTGCTCAGCATATCTGTCCAGGGAAAGAAAGATATGCTTATAAGTTCATGTTTGAAAATCAAATAGGAAATGCATTATAAAATTAGATTCATAATGTTTATGACTCAGTGATGGTATCTGACTGTGAAACATTTCCCCTACAAGAGCTTATCTTCCTTTAACATCATTCTGAAAGATGAATTTTTTTGTCTTATAAGTCCCTTGACTTTTTTTGTTTGTTTGTGTAATTTGTACTACAAGGCTTGCAGGATCTTAGCTTCTTGACCAGGGATTGAACCTGGGGCTACTGCAGTCAAAGCCCAGAGTCCTTACCACTGGACCACCAGGAACAGCCTGTCTTGACTTCTCTTGATGGTCTGTTTCTACAATTTCTATGGATAAAGTCAGTGGGCTTTGAGCCCTGGTTTGGAGTGGAGACTAAAAGTCTTCTATGAAAGAAAAATAAAGTGTTGAAAGAAAATTTAAAGAAACTGGACAATTTTCAAGTTGAATAATGCTGTCATGAACATTGAGGGTGCATGTATCTTTTGAATTTTCTCCAAATACGTATCCAGGAGTGGAACTGCTGGATCTATTGCAGTTCTGTTTTTAGTGTTTTGAGAAACCTCTATATTGTTTTCCGCACTGGTTACACCCGTTTACATTCCCACCAACAGCGTACAGCAGTTCTATTTTCTCCAGGTCCTCACCAACACCTATTATTTGTGTTATTTTTTGTTGATGAGAGCTCTTCTGACAGGTGTGCAGTGATGCCTTGCTGTGGTTTGGCTTTACATGTCTCTGATGAGTCTGCTTTCTCTTCTTGACGGTCTTGTCCTGACGGTTGAAAAGGGGTCCAGTGCTTAGGACGCCGAGGTCTCACTGCCAGGGGCCTGGATTCGATATCTGGTCAGGGACCTAAGATCTCACATGCCATGTGACTTAAAAAAATATATATAAAACTAAACGTCTCACTTAAAAATTGTTTTTAACATCATCTGCAAAAATGTAATCATTTCATTTTTACTTTATAGTATTAAATTTACTTGTATTTTGAACATTTTGTTGCACAGCATGAGTATAGCTAGTAATTACGATGGCTAACTTCTTTCCCTGCTTTCCAGTCTGCTCAGCATATCTGTCCAGGGAAAGAAAGATATGCTTATAAGTTCATGTTTGAAAATCAAATAGGAAATGCATTATAAAATTAGATTCATAATGTTTATGACTCAGTGATGGTATCTGACTGTGAAACATTTCCCCTACAAGAGCTTATCTTCCTTTAACATCATTCTGAAAGATGAATTTTTGTGTCTTATAAGTCCCTTGACTTTTTTTGTTTGTTTGTGTAATTTGTACTACAAGGCTTGCAGGATCTTAGCTTCTTGACCAGGGATTGAACCTGGGGCTACTGCAGTCAAAGCCCAGAGTCCTTACCACTGGACCACCAGGAACAGCCTGTCTTGACTTCTCTTGATGGTCTGTTTCTACAATTTCTATGGATAAAGTCAGTGGGCTTTGAGCCCTGGTTTGGAGTGGAGACTAAAAGTCTTCTATGAAAGAAAAATAAAGTGTTGAAAGAAAATTTAAAGAAACTGGACAATTTTCAAGTTGAAGATTCTGGTATAAAAGGTGGGAAGAGGGCTTCCATGGTGGTCCAGTGAGTAAGGACACCGCCTTGCAGTGCAAGGGGCGCCGGATCTATCCCCGGCCTGGGAAGATCCCACGTGCCGCGGAGCAGCTGGATTGATGTGTCCAGTTACCAAGCCAGAGCTCTGGAGCGCATGCGCCCAGAGCCGGTGCTCTGCGACAACAGAGGCCACCACCATGGGAGGCCCACACGGGCCAAAGAACAAAGACGGATGAAAGTGGACAAATGGAAGACCAATAGAAGTGGCTCGCCCGCTCCCCTTTCTCTCCACCCCACCCCCACCAAAATAAATAAATAAATCTTAAAAAATAATAATAAAAGGTGGGAAGGGAAAGAAACTGAAGCAGAGCAGAGGTGTCCCTGTGCTGCGAGGCAGGTCTGGGTTGTATTCCAGTTCCGTATGTGTCATCTTAGAAAAGTGACTCAGCTCTGAGACTTTGCTCATCAGTAGAATTAGACTAAGTATTGCCATCATCACAGAAGGGGTGTGAGCGTTGTGACAACATTAAAGGCTGAGGTTTATTAGTAGCATCCTTTGACAACCCATCATGTGTCAAGTAGCTTCATTTCCACGGACTCCAGTGTTCTTGTTCTGAGCGTTTGAAGGAAATACATATTATAAAGACGACTTCATAAATAGTATTTATAATACCCAATGCAAAGACAAAAATGCCTATTAGAAAAAAAAAAAGCCTAAGAAAACAACTTTGCCTATGTAATCACAACAAAAATATTATGTAACACTACTAGAAAAAGTATGCGATGCCAACTAAAAAGTGTGATATAAAACTGAGTATATAGTGTATGTATGGGTAAGAACCAGACTAGATGCTGATGTTCAGAAGTAACTTGGGGGTAAGAGCAGCTTTGGAGAGTTCTTTTCTTTCCTTTCCTTTTCTTTTTTTTTTTTTAATGTAATTAATGTGGGAATAATGTTGCTGGCATATGACAGAAGTGTTGACTACATATATATATATATGTATACAGATATATATATATATATATATATATATCTGTATACAGATAAGAAATAGGAAGTATTCAGGGGGAAAAGCAGTGAAAGGACTGGTACAACGAATAAATATCAATTTGAAAGAATAGAAGTGAATAAGATTATAACGTTTATAGTCAGGAACTCCATAAAAATAGCCCTAATACTGTAAAAATTGTGCTAAAATATAATGGGGTTTTAAAATTCTTTGGTTTCTAAGCATTTCTCATGCTTAGAAATGCTGATAAGACTCTAACATGTATCTGTGTAAGTCCAAGATGAGGAACTATGTTTCTTCCGTGGCAACTCTTGAGTTGAGACTTGTCCTCACTTTGCAGTTCCTGTTTCCAGTTCTTCTAAGATGTTTACTCATCTGTCATAGCTTTCTGAATATTTTGTCAAACTCTGTTTTTACAAAGAGTCCATCCACGCAGTGCCTCCTTATCATACGTAGAGTCACGAAAAAGCAGCGGTAGAATCTCCTGCAGCTTTCTTGCTGTAATTTTTTTTCCTTGGCCTTCAGCTTTGGAAAGGACCCAGATGAAAGATAAAAACTATAAATTTCTCTTTCAAATATAAAAATATTTGTTGTGCAGTCCTTTCTGTACAAGATTTATTCTAAAGACTGCTTATAAATTAATTCTTTAAATTTTATATAAATTCTATAGAAAAATTTTAAATCTAGTGGATTACAGTTCAACCACACCTTCCAAGCCTCTGGGCAAATATACAAACAAACAAACCACCATAAATTAAATAATACCCAGAAGCCAAAAGAAAAACATAGGTATATATTTTTAAAAGAACAAAATAATATTTTGGGGGATAAATCTTTATATATTGAGCCTTCAACTTATTAACTGACTTTCTAAGACTGTCAACTACGAAAAGTGCGATGATAAAGTTTAAAACTGAGTATATAGTGTATGTATGGGTAAGAACCAGACTAGATGCTGATGTTCAGAAGTAACTTGGGGGTAAGAGCAGCTTTGGAGAGTTCTTTTCTTTCCTTTCTTTTTTTTTTTTTTAATGTAATTAATGTGGGAATAATGTTGCTGGCATATGACAGAAGTGTTGACTACATATATATATATATGTATACAGATATATATATATATATATATATATCTGTATACAGATAAGAAATAGGAAGTATTCAGGGGGAAAAGCAGTGAAAGGACTGGTACAACGAATAAATATCAATTTGAAAGAATAGAAGTGAATAAGATTATAACGTTTATAGTCAGGAACTCCATAAAAATAGCCCTAATACTGTAAAAATTGTGCTAAAATATAATGGGGTTTTAAAATTCTTTGGTTTCTAAGCATTTCTCATGCTTAGAAATGCTGATAAGACTCTAACATGTATCTGTGTAAGTCCAAGATGAGGAACTATGTTTCTTCCGTGGCAACTCTTGAGTTGAGACTTGTCCTCACTTTGCAGTTCCTGTTTCCAGTTCTTCTAAGATGTTTACTCATCTGTCATAGCTTTCTGAATATTTTTGCCAAACTCTGTTTTTACAAAGAGTCCATCCACGCAGTGCCTCCTTATCATACGTAGAGTCACGAAAAAGCAGCGGTAGAATCTCCTGCAGCTTTCTTGCTGTAATTTTTTTTCCTTGGCCTTCAGCTTTGGAAAGGACCCAGATGAAAGATAAAAACTATAAATTTCTCTTTCAAATATAAAAATATTTGTTGTGCAGTCCTTTCTGTACAAGATTTATTCTAAAGACTGCTTATAAATTAATTCTTTAAATTTTATATAAATTCTATAGAAAAATTTTAAATCTAGTGGATTACAGTTCAACCACACCTTCCAAGCCTCTGGGCAAATATACAAAGCAAACAAACCACCATAAATTAAATAATACCCAGAAGCCAAAAGAAAAACATAGGTATATATTTTTAAAAGAACAAAATAATATTTTGGGGGATAAATCTTTATATATTGAGCCTTCAACTTATTAACTGACTTTCTAAGACTGTCAACTTTGAATCAGTTTATTTAAAAATCCCTGTGGAAGGGACATGACTTACTTCATGGCTACAGAATCAATGAATAAAAAATAATTTGTGATGTATGAGGGAATTGAAAGGCTCCTTCCATAATTACTGAGGAAACTCAACTGGATATTAATTGACATATATATCAAGGGAAAGAAGAATGTTTTCTGTGGGAAAAGAAGAGCTGTGTTCTAATTTAAAACTGATTTGCTGTTGGCATTTTATGTGTCAATGATTAAATATAGGACTATATAGGTATTATGTAGCCTCTGGTTTTATACACTAAATTGTTATATAAACATAAATGAATTAAAAGTGATACCGTAGTCTGCCACCACAAAAGAGGACAAAATAAAGAAATTTTATTTCAGAAGTTTTTGTTTTTTTTTTTAAAGATTTATTTATTTTATTATTTGTTTTTGGGTGGGGGTCGGGTTGGGGAGGGAGGGGAGCGGGCAGGCCACTTCTATTGGTCTTTCATGTCTCTATTTTCATCCATCTTTGTTCTTTGGCCGGTGTGGGCCTCCCATCGCGGTGGTGTCTGTCTCTGCAGAGCGCCGGCTCTGGGCGCATGCGCTCCAGAGTCCGACTCAGTAATTGAACACATCGGTCCAGCCGCTCCGCGGCACGTGGGATCTTCCCAGGCCAGGGATCGAACCGGCGCCCCTTGCACTGCAAGGCGGTGTCCTTATCCACTGAACCACCAGGGGAAGCCCCAGAAGTTTTTTAAAAAATAGTTAATGTTTTTGTTTTTGGCTGTGCTGGGTCTTCACCACTGCTTGGGCGTTTCTCTAATTGCAGCAATGCGGGGCTGCTCTCTAGTTTCTGTATGCTCATGCTTCTCACTGCAGTGCCTTCTCCTGTTGCAGGGCATGGGCCCTAGGGCTCGGGATTCAGTGCTTGCTGCTCCTGGGCTCTGGAGCGGAGCACGGGCTTAGTTGAGGGATCTTCCCAGATCAGGGATCAAACCCGCATCTCTCTCCTGCAGGGGCAATGGCATTCATTACCACTGAGCCATTTAGCCCTCTCTGGTTTTTAAAATAATATTTTGGGGGATAAATCTTTATATATTGAGCCTTCAACTTATTAACTGACTTTCTAAGACTGTCAACTTTGAATCAGTTTATTTAAAAATCCCTGTGGAAGGGACATGACTTACTTCATGGCTACAGAATCAATGAATAAAAAATAATTTGTGATGTATGAGGGAATTGAAAGGCTCCTTCCATAATTACTGAGGAAACTCAACTGGATATTAATTGACATATATATCAAGGGAAAGAAGAATGTTTTCTGTGGGAAAAGAAGAGCTGTGTTCTAATTTAAAACTGATTTGCTGTTGGCATTTTATGTGTCAATGATTAAATATAGGACTATATAGGTATTATGTAGCCTCTGGTTTTATACACTAAATTGTTATATAAACATAAATGAATTAAAAGTGATACCGTAGTCTGCCACCACAAAAGAGGACAAAATAAAGAAATTTTATTTCAGAAGTTTTTGTTTTTTTTTTTAAAGATTTATTTATTTTATTATTTGTTTTTGGGTGGGGGTCGGGTTGGGGAGGGAGGGGAGCGGGCAGGCCACTTCTATTGGTCTTTCATGTCTCTATTTTCATCCATCTTTGTTCTTTGGCCGGTGTGGGCCTCCCATCGCGGTGGTGTCTGTCTCTGCAGAGCGCCGGCTCTGGGCGCATGCGCTCCAGAGTCCGACTCAGTAATTGAACACATCGGTCCAGCCGCTCCGCGGCACGTGGGATCTTCCCAGGCCAGGGATCGAACCGGCGCCCCTTGCACTGCAAGGCGGTGTCCTTATCCACTGAACCACCAGGGGAAGCCCCAGAAGTTTTTTAAAAAATAGTTAATGTTTTTGTTTTTGGCTGTGCTGGGTCTTCACCACTGCTTGGGCGTTTCTCTAATTGCAGCAATGCGGGGCTGCTCTCTAGTTTCTGTATGCTCATGCTTCTCACTGCAGTGCCTTCTCCTGTTGCAGGGCATGGGCCCTAGGGCTCGGGATTCAGTGCTTGCTGCTCCTGGGCTCTGGAGCGGAGCACGGGCTTAGTTGAGGGATCTTCCCAGATCAGGGATCAAACCCGCATCTCTCTCCTGCAGGGGCAATGGCATTCATTACCACTGAGCCATCAGGGAAGCCCTAATTTCAGAAGAATTTTAAAACTTTTTTTCATTTGTTTGTTTAAAAAGCTTTTTGAAAAGCAAAAAAGCCCAGATACTAATATAACCAAGAAAATTAGAAGTATCAATTTTATTGGTATTTTTTTCATTCAGTTTAAAGATCGATGCATGTTAATGCATATAGATCTAGTTTCTTTCATTTTAACTGCTTTTATCTTGTGACAATAACAGCTTATTCACCTATTTTCTTATTGATTGACCTTTACACTGCTACCATTTTTTTTTCCCTTGCTATTCCTAGCATTTTCTTTTTTCTTTTCAATTTTTGGTCACACTGCAGCATATTGGGAGCTTAGTTCCTCAGGAGGGATGGAACCTACACTCCCTGCAATGGAAGCATGGCATTTTCACCACTGGAGTGCCAGGGAAATCCTTACTATACTAGTGTTGAACGTAACCTTGCATGTCTTTAAGTGTCCAAGTGAGAAAGATTCTCTAAGCTATCTCCTAGAAGTGGAAGTCTTGCATCATCCCCTTATAGATACTTTTTTGAGGCTTTCTTCAAAAAACTTGCCTAAAGGAAGTGTTGTATCCAATACTTACTCTGAAATGAATTGGTAATATTCTGCCAGTGAACTTGTTATTTGTTTGTTCTTCCTTTGATCAAAGGTTTCCATCGAAATAATAATTACTATCTAGTATGGCTTTTGAATGACATGGTCCTAGTTAGGACTTCAAAACCTCTGGCAAACTAGGACCTATTGGACGTTGAGTCTCCCAGTTTCTTACTGTCATTACCATCAGCCTTGGACCCCACTGATTTAGTGGCTGTTTTTTGTTGTTGTTGTTGTTGTTGTTTAATCAGATAACGGTGAGAGGCGTTATGCATCTCTTCTCTAAATTTCATCCTCATACTTCTGCAAGATAGGTACTGTCTTCATTTTAAAGATGAGAACGTTGAGGTTCTGAGAAGTGAAGCAAATCTAACCTTCTGGAACAGGGAAGCCCAGTTTGTCTCGCCTCCAAAGCCGTGATTGTCTAGAGATCCCCCCGCTGCCTTTGTGGAGATGGCACTGCTGTGCCTTCCTTCCACCTTCTCTGCTTCTGTGCCAGTGTCCTGAAACCTGTTCTGAAGTGTTTTCCTTGGAGTTAGGGTAAAAATTCTCAATAGACAAAGCCTCCTTGTTAGGTATTCTGAATCAATTTTTGGGCTGTTTGTCAAAGGCTGCTAGTCTGATCATATGCTTTCTGACTCTAAAAGTTCTGATTATTTTTATCTTTAATGCTGAAGATAATGCTTTATTTTCAGTCTTTGTTTTTAATGATTGTCCTCATGGTTCACTTTTAACATGAAAGAGAATATACTTGTTTTACTGTTGGTCTCAAGTTTTCTGTTTTACTTTACATTTATAAAGTGTAAGCCAATGACTGAAATAATCTGGTTCCAATTGTAGAGGCCAGATCTAGTGCCCATAATAAGTTACCTAGAACGCACTGCCTTTTCATACACATTGTAAACTTAGATTATTTATTCTTCTAATAGCGAAAAACCTGCTGTGTTATCCCAGGAGTTGGGGATGGAAGGGGAGAAACTACCTGCTGAAGACCAGATGAGAATGAAGTGGGAAAGCCTACATCAAGAATTTAGTACCAAGCAGAAACTCCTTCAGGATGTTCTGGAGCAGGAGCAAGATCAAGTGGTAACAAACATTCTGCTTTTACATGTTGACTAATATATAAAAGATATATATTGCTTATGTTTTAGGAGCAAATATGACTGTGCAGTAATTCATTATCAGATCCAAAATACAACGCAACACAGGTTACTCATCCTGCCCTCTCTTAACAAGCCTGCTTCACATATCTCTTTATAATTATGTATTTATATGTGGAAATTTATGTGACCTTTAGTATTGTTCCCCTCAGAGAAGATTAATATCTGATGACTCATTAGCAGAAACTGTTACAGTTTAAATGCCCCCCCCCCCCCCCACACTTTTCCCACAACTTTGAAAATTAAGGATATACATATCCAGGCCAAAAGAAATGCTATACATTTGTCAGTAAATCACCATGGTATCTTATTTTCCATGGCTACTTCCAGTATTTAATTGTTTCGGAAGATCCTAATGGCAGACATACTGGGGCCTCAGAGGAGCTAAAGGAGGGGGATTCAGGGCTCGGGTACTGTGGTCACTGATCCATCTGTAGGCTGGTTTCCAAGATGGGCAGGGACTTGTGATGTTGGACTTGGTTCCACCAAGCCAACCACATCCCGTGGAATTAAATCTAGCAACGCAAAGATAGATAACAGCTCTGAGTTCACCCTGAGCAGAAGCCAGAGAACAATAGAGAGTCAGAGGAGGTCACCCCGTGAAGCGCTAAGTGAAGAAGGCTGTGCTGCTCCCTGCAGCCGGGGCATGGAAGGATGTGACGACAGAAGCCTGGCCCCAGGTCCTGGGCCAGCACTGCTCTGGCCACTCTCCGGGGGTGGCATCCTCAGAGTGCATTCTAGGAGCTTTGCTGGGGATGTGGGGAAGCTGCCGTCGTCACTGCTCTGGCTGGGATTAGCTTAGGAGCTGGGAGAGACGGACCCCGGAGGAGATAGCGTCTCAGTAGGTACAGAGCATCTGAGGAGGAAAAGGCCCGAGGCAGGTACTGCAGGGCAGGTACACCTTGCCAGGGTTCCCTGCAGGCAGCCTGCCTAAAGGTCAGTCTGTCCCTCCCCGGTCTCCCGGGAACCATGTGTAAGTCCTACAGAGCCATTCATTTCTTCCTCATTTTACAAAATTTGGGGCATTTCGCACTGTCTCACTGCCTGGCCAGGAGCCTTCTTTGCCACCGTCCACAGGAGTGTCCCCCAGTTCTGGCCATGGGGAATAGAAAGCCCTCCCTTTCCAGAGGTCGTTGCCCCTAAGCCATACTCTATCACGCGGTGCACAAAAAGGGGCCCTATACCTTTGACGTGGACCTCCTACCTATGTTTGAATGAATCGGTCTTCACACCCCAGATCAAACACTGCTCAGACTCACAGCTTGAGTTCCTGGTTTCTGGTATAGTTCTCCTAGACTTCATAGCCCTATCCATCTTCTAGGATAGCCCCTTCTCTTTGTTTATAAGGAGTATCTACCATCCTGCACTGGGGACTGCAGCCTTTTCTGACCATCCTAGTCCCATGAACTAGTTCTCTGAGCTGGTTTCATTCACAAAATGACCGTATCTTCGGGTTTTTCATGGCTAAGGTTTGGAAGATCCTAATGGCAGACATACTGGGGCCTCAGAGGAGCTAAAGGAGGGGGATTCAGGGCTCGGGTACTGTGGTCACTGATCCATCTGTAGGCTGGTTTCCAAGATGGGCAGGGACTTGTGATGTTGGACTTGGTTCCACCAAGCCAACCACATCCCGTGGAATTAAATCTAGCAACGCAAAGATAGATAACAGCTCTGAGTTCACCCTGAGCAGAAGCCAGAGAACAATAGAGAGTCAGAGGAGGTCACCCCGTGAAGCGCTAAGTGAAGAAGGCTGTGCTGCTCCCTGCAGCCGGGGCATGGAAGGATGTGACGACAGAAGCCTGGCCCCAGGTCCTGGGCCAGCACTGCTCTGGCCACTCTCCGGGGGTGGCATCCTCAGAGTGCATTCTAGGAGCTTTGCTGGGGATGTGGGGAAGCTGCCGTCGTCACTGCTCTGGCTGGGATTAGCTTAGGAGCTGGGAGAGACGGACCCCGGAGGAGATAGCGTCTCAGTAGGTACAGAGCATCTGAGGAGGAAAAGGCCCGAGGCAGGTACTGCAGGGCAGGTACACCTTGCCAGGGTTCCCTGCAGGCAGCCTGCCTAAAGGTCAGTCTGTCCCTCCCCGGTCTCCCGGGAACCATGTGTAAGTCCTACAGAGCCATTCATTTCTTCCTCATTTTACAAAATTTGGGGCATTTCGCACTGTCTCACTGCCTGGCCAGGAGCCTTCTTTGCCACCGTCCACAGGAGTGTCCCCCAGTTCTGGCCATGGGGAATAGAAAGCCCTCCCTTTCCAGAGGTCGTTGCCCCTAAGCCATACTCTATCACGCGGTGCACAAAAAGGGGCCCTATACCTTTGACGTGGACCTCCTACCTATGTTTGAATGAATCGGTCTTCACACCCCAGATCAAACACTGCTCAGACTCACAGCTTGAGTTCCTGGTTTCTGGTATAGTTCTCCTAGACTTCATAGCCCTATCCATCTTCTAGGATAGCCCCTTCTCTTTGTTTATAAGGAGTATCTACCATCCTGCACTGGGGACTGCAGCCTTTTCTGACCATCCTAGTCCCATGAACTAGTCATCTTCCATGCTGAGCTGGCCGTTCTTCATTCACAAAATGCCCCACCCCTGATTCCACCTCTTGTCCGTTCAACTCAAGCCCCTGCACAAGTCACCCAGCATTCCTGGATGTCTCCTCCATACCTGGTCTCATCTCAAGAGCTACTTCTTCTCTCAGGGCCGTGTGGACACCCAGGGTCTTCCATGTGAGCCTACTGGGAACTCCTTGACCTACCACTGCCCGCATGCCTACCTAACATTTAGACTGTTGGTGCTTAGGCTCAGGTTCAAAGCACTTCTCTTTGGAATTAGAAATGGGAAGCCTGGAATGTTCCCTGTTTTCTGACACCTTTGCTTTTGGGTGGTTTCCTTCAGGAATCGTTGGTCATCTGTATAAAGTGCCTCCTAGGCTGTTTTCTTGTCTTTGGTTTGAAGAGGTGAGAGACAAGATCAGGAAGAAGTAGTCTGGCCGTGAGTTTGTTTTAGGTGTTAGCCTAATGCTGTGCTGAGGTTGACATCTGTCTTTGTAGATCTCTTAGCTGAGGCTTGGAAGCATTACTCAGTTATGTCTGACTCTGTGCGACGCAATGGACTGTAGCCCGCCAGGCTCCTCTGTCCATGGAATTCTCCAAGCAAGAATACTGGAGTGGGTTGCCATTCCCTTCTCCAGGGGATCTTCCTGAACCAGGGACTGAACCCAAGTCTGCATTGCAGGCAGATTCTTTACTGTCTGATCCACCAGGGAATGCTAGAGTGGGGTGCCATGTCCTCCTCCAGGGGATCTTCTGGACCCAGGAATTGGACCTGCATCTTTTATGTCTCCTGCATTGGCAGGCAGGGTCTTTACCAGTAACAC
Organism: Tragulus kanchil; assembly: GCA_022376925.1. Classification (NCBI taxonomy): domain Eukaryota; kingdom Metazoa; phylum Chordata; class Mammalia; order Artiodactyla; family Tragulidae; genus Tragulus; species Tragulus kanchil. Next base: position 145,459,027 of record JAIOJX010000026.1, read on the forward strand.
CACCTGGGAATCCCAGAATAAAAAGTGGACACTGTGACTGCATGGACTGGGAAGTGATCTGGGGCCTCCTGGCCTCCTGCATGGCAGGAGGGAATTCTACCACTGAACCACCCGTGCACACAACACGTGGGAGATTCGATCATTCCTTAGCATCTTGTGGCTAAGAAGAGGCAGAGCTGGGCTGGGGGTACAGGTCTGTTTAACTCTAAAGTCCCTCCTTTTTCGCATTATATTACTGACAGTTTTATACACTAAATGGTACAAGTTTGTACACTCATTTGTAAAAACAGGCACTTTTCATGGCCTCAGGTTCACTAGGTCAAAAGGCTTCTCTCTCAGAGCAGTGTTTTCTTGTTCACTTCTGTTGCATTTAGCATCTCTGTGCAGAGCACCCCCAACTGGCTTTAGGATGAGATAGGGCATAGCTAAGGAAATAGTTTCTATGTTTCTGAAAAATTAAGCAGGCCGAGAGGCTCCACAAGCAGGAATTAAAAAGGAAACAAACTATTTTTTTTAGAAAGTGGAAAGCAGATGGAGTAGGTGTGGATTTTACATCAGTGGATTACAAAGAGTCATTTGGGTGGTGGAAATTCCAGCCACAGCAGAGAAAGAGGCTGGTGTGTTTTGAGGACAATGAGTAATCCGCCTGCAAAGAGAGGGGAGGATGAGACTGATCTAAGAAAGTATAGGACATTGAGTTTGATTGGAAACATCATTAAAAAGTTTGAGTGCTTGGCCATATAATGGTCCTTCCTTGGGAGACATTGTGTTTGCCTAGAAGGGTTCAGGAGAGGAGGTAAAGGAATCATGAGGGCAAAGGGATCATTCTAGTGCTAGTATTTCACGTGGACGATTTTATCCGATAGAGCTAAAACCCAGGTCTTCCCTGATGGCTCAGCAGTAAGGAAACAGCCTGCTGGTGCAGGAGAGTCGAGTTTGATCCTTGGTTTGGGAAGATCCCCTGGAGAAGGAAATGGCGACTCACTCCAGTCTTCTTTCCTGGGAAATTCTGTGGACAGAGGAGCCTGGTGGGTTGTGGTCCACAGGGTTGCAATAGAGTCTAAGTGACTAAAACAACAATAAATGTTAAAATTAAGACAGATAGAAAGGAAGGTTATAATGAGAATTCAGACCTTCCCCCCACTATTTTCTTTATTTTTTGGTCCATCATGGGAAACACTGCCATTGCTGAATCTGGCCACCATGTTTAGCGGGCACAGTGCGTTGCAGAGGTCGTCTTTCCCTAGCAGAGGTTCCCATAGACACAGCTGTTCCAGCATCCACTCCAGGGGGCATGTCTAATGAGAACACCTGGACAGAGCACATCTGTTCCTAAATAAGCTCTCCAATCTGCCTCCAGCTCTACAGCAGGCCAAATCGGCTCCTGTCTGGCATGCCACTCTACAAAGGGGACGGACAGGCCCAGGATAAATCCGCCGTGACGTCATTGCTGGATGGGTTGAACCAGGTCTTCGAGGAGGCTTCGTCCCAGGTGAGGCTGTGCCCTTGGTCTGTGGAGCTGGGACCCCAGGGGGTTTCCCCAGTCCCTGGGCTGAGCTCCTGAGACCCAGTGCTAAGTGATGAGACCAGAAAGGCAGAGCACTGGACCCCAGCTTCTCGTCGTGGGGTATTCTTCTTTGGCTCCTGAAAACACTGGAGTGAGTTCTTTGCCCCTCCTTGTTTGCCTCAGGGTGCAGGGATAAAGAGACAGAGCATCAACTTGGAGCAGAAGTTATATGACGGGGTCTCAGCCACCTCCACCTGGCTGGATGACGTGGAGGAGCGTTTATTTGTTGCCACAGCACTTCTACCAGAAGAGACGGAAACTTGCCTCTTCAACCAAGAGGTACGTTTGGCAGCTTGTGTCTGTCAGGGCATGACCTTACAGAGCACTTGACGTTGGAAAATTAATGTTATGTATGAAGAAGGTGAAGCATAAAACAGTTCTAATAAGGTACAAATGTGTATTTCCAACCAGCATAATGCAGAAAAGAATTGCCCCCAAAAAAAATTTTTTTGCTGGTGCAGGAGAGTCGAGTTTGATCCTTGGTTTGGGAAGATCCCCTGGAGAAGGAAATGGCGACTCACTCCAGTCTTCTTTCCTGGGAAATTCTGTGGACAGAGGAGCCTGGTGGGTTGTGGTCCACAGGGTTGCAATAGAGTCTAAGTGACTAAAACAACAATAAATGTTAAAATTAAGACAGATAGAAAGGAAGGTTATAATGAGAATTCAGACCTTCCCCCCACTATTTTCTTTATTTTTTGGTCCATCATGGGAAACACTGCCATTGCTGAATCTGGCCACCATGTTTAGCGGGCACAGTGCGTTGCAGAGGTCGTCTTTCCCTAGCAGAGGTTCCCATAGACACAGCTGTTCCAGCATCCACTCCAGGGGGCATGTCTAATGAGAACACCTGGACAGAGCACATCTGTTCCTAAATAAGCTCTCCAATCTGCCTCCAGCTCTACAGCAGGCCAAATCGGCTCCTGTCTGGCATGCCACTCTACAAAGGGGACGGACAGGCCCAGGATAAATCCGCCGTGACGTCATTGCTGGATGGGTTGAACCAGGTCTTCGAGGAGGCTTCGTCCCAGGTGAGGCTGTGCCCTTGGTCTGTGGAGCTGGGACCCCAGGGGGTTTCCCCAGTCCCTGGGCTGAGCTCCTGAGACCCAGTGCTAAGTGATGAGACCAGAAAGGCAGAGCACTGGACCCCAGCTTCTCGTGGGGTATTCTTCTTTGGCTCCTGAAAACACTGGAGTGAGTTCTTTGCCCCTCCTTGTTTGCCTCAGGGTGCAGGGATAAAGAGACAGAGCATCAACTTGGAGCAGAAGTTATATGACGGGGTCTCAGCCACCTCCACCTGGCTGGATGACGTGGAGGAGCGTTTATTTGTTGCCACAGCACTTCTACCAGAAGAGACGGAAACTTGCCTCTTCAACCAAGAGGTACGTTTGGCAGCTTGTGTCTGTCAGGGCATGACCTTACAGAGCACTTGACGTTGGAAAATTAATGTTATGTATGAAGAAGGTGAAGCATAAAACAGTTCTAATAAGGTACAAATGTGTATTTCCAACCAGCATAATGCAGAAAAGAATTGCCCAAGTATTATAAGCTCTGAAATATATTTAAAAGATATTTACTTTTTCTACTTTGGTTTGTTTTTTTAAAACTTATAATTAATTAAATACTTGTACAATTAAACTAAAATTAATTTTTTTGCAATTAAACAATTGTACAATTTTTGCAGTATATTGACTTTTGCCGTGCAACAACACAAGTCAGCCATAATTGCACATATATTCCCTCCCCGGTATGTTTTATATTTTTATGCTTTGTCTTGTGTATGTGTGCATGTGTATTAGTCACTCAGTTGTGTTCAATTCATTGCGACCCCATGGACCAGGGCCCACCAGGCTCCTCTGTCCATGGACTTTTCCAGGCAAGAACACTGGAGTGGGTGGCTGTTTCCTTCTCCGTCTTGTGTATGTCAGAGGTGTGTGTAAGTTCTACAGACTTTTCAGGAAAAAGCCAAAGAGTCTGTAGAAGCCCTGTTGTGTACCACAAATCTTCTACCTATGAAAAACAGACTAAAAATAATAATTAAAACAGACTAAAAATAATAATTATGAATTTCTTAATAGCACTTTAGGAAACTCGTGTTTTTACCAAACGTTAATATTAGATAGATATTTTAATTTTGGCCTCTTTTATTGGTTTTTTATTTATTTATTTTCGTCCATCTTTATTCTTTGGCCCGTGTGGGTCCTCCCATTGCAGTGGCCTCTCTTGTTGAAGAGCACCAGCTCTGGGCACATGCCGGTCCAGCTGTTCCACGGCACATGGGATCTTCCTGGGCCAGGGATCGAGCCCGTGTTCCTTGCACTGCAAGGCGGACTCTTTACCCACTGGACCACCAGGGAAGCCCAATATTATATATTTTTATTAATGAATGATACGACGTTTCTGAGAAAAATCTCTCCAACAGTAACTTGACTAATGTTTACAAAAGTGTATGAACGTGGTCCAACTTGTCTTAAATGTAATTATCACTGAATAGGAAGAGAAATATAGTGGACTTTCTTTGAGGAAGTGACTTGTATATAATAAATTCATGGATCTAAACATTGAAATGCACTTTCTTTTCAATCCTAGACTCTTGCCAAAGATATTAAGGAAATGTCTGAAGAAATGGATAAGAACAAGAACTTGTTTTCCCAAGCCTTTCCAGAGAACAGCGATAACCGAGATGTGATTGAAGACACTTTGGGTTGTCTGCTGGGCAGGTTGTCCTTGCTAGACTCAGTAGTAAATCAGCGATGTCATCAGATGAAGGAAAGGCTTCAGCAGATCCTCAATTTCCAGGTAAGGCAGTGTCAAGAGATGCATCACCATCTTCCAGCTACCTTCAACAATAAATGGGATCTTACTGAGGTATGATGGAGACCTACTTTTTTTCAAAGGTACAAAGAGCAATCACATTACAGTAAAACGAAGAGACTGAACTCAAGCAATAGAAAACATAAAGCTTTATGCTTTTCGTTGAGAAAACTGGCCAAACTAAAGTCAGAGAAGAAGTTTAAATTTAACTAGTAAAAGTCATGCTTTTGACACATTACAGTGATGTTACTGTTAGTGGAGTTTAAAGTACAAGACCAAAGAAACATACAGGAAATGCTGTAACACAGAATCAGCCCTGAACTTTTAATACCCAGTGGGACTACTCAAAATGTCTATGACCTAATTCCTTCTGTCTGTGTTAAAAATGCATTCTGTTACCTCCTAGTCTTCAGTCCATACACCTACTACTGTCTTTTAGCCCCAGACTGGAGTTCCACTGCTTCCTGAACGATTGTATGTTTATGAGACTTTCCTATGACTATAAACTTCAGCAGATGCAAAAACCACTGATAAACTTTAGGGTTGATTTTGATTTCTGATAAAAACATCTTTGAAGAGTATTCAAGTTTTAATTGAACTTTAACAAACACAGCAGATTTATAAAATAGATATTTGTAAATACCTATGTAATTAGGGCCATCTGATTGATGTACAATTTTGATTTTCAAAGAAAGTACTATGAAAGGTTAAATAAATGCACCATGTGCCAGGAAATGTGGAATTTTCTGTGTATTCATCCAGAGGGACAAATTATCACTGTGTTCCAGTAGTTTACTTTCTTAAAACTGCAAATTAAATGATCACAAACATTTGTGTGTCATTTTTCTATTCACAAAACATTTTCATGTATATTATTGACATGATAATAGCATGATAGTTGTCTTATCTGCTGCTGTATAACCTTAGCTTCTTCTTTGACCTAGGTGTTCTCAACTATTGTTTTCCCAAGCCTTTCCAGAGAACAGCGATAACCGAGATGTGATTGAAGACACTTTGGGTTGTCTGCTGGGCAGGTTGTCCTTGCTAGACTCAGTAGTAAATCAGCGATGTCATCAGATGAAGGAAAGGCTTCAGCAGATCCTCAATTTCCAGGTAAGGCAGTGTCAAGAGATGCATCACCATCTTCCAGCTACCTTCAACAATAAATGGGATCTTACTGAGGTATGATGGAGACCTACTTTTTTTCAAAGGTACAAAGAGCAATCACATTACAGTAAAACGAAGAGACTGAACTCAAGCAATAGAAAACATAAAGCTTTATGCTTTTCGTTGAGAAAACTGGCCAAACTAAAGTCAGAGAAGAAGTTTAAATTTAACTAGTAAAAGTCATGCTTTTGACACATTACAGTGATGTTACTGTTAGTGGAGTTTAAAGTACAAGACCAAAGAAACATACAGGAAATGCTGTAACACAGAATCAGCCCTGAACTTTTAATACCCAGTGGGACTACTCAAAATGTCTATGACCTAATTCCTTCTGTCTGTGTTAAAATGCATTCTGTTACCTCCTAGTCTTCAGTCCATACACCTACTACTGTCTTTTAGCCCCAGACTGGAGTTCCACTGCTTCCTGAACGATTGTATGTTTATGAGACTTTCCTATGACTATAAACTTCAGCAGATGCAAAAACCACTGATAAACTTTAGGGTTGATTTTGATTTCTGATAAAAACATCTTTGAAGAGTATTCAAGTTTTAATTGAACTTTAACAAACACAGCAGATTTATAAAATAGATATTTGTAAATACCTATGTAATTAGGGCCATCTGATTGATGTACAATTTTGATTTTCAAAGAAAGTACTATGAAAGGTTAAATAAATGCACCATGTGCCAGGAAATGTGGAATTTTCTGTGTATTCATCCAGAGGGACAAATTATCACTGTGTTCCAGTAGTTTACTTTCTTAAAACTGCAAATTAAATGATCACAAACATTTGTGTGTCATTTTTCTATTCACAAAACATTTTCATGTATATTATTGACATGATAATAGCATGATAGTTGTCTTATCTGCTGCTGTATAACCTTAGCTTCTTCTTTGACCTAGGTGTTCTCAACTATTGTTTTTCCCTCAATTATTAAATTATGCCCATCATTGCCTTTAGGTCTTTGTGTGGCTAAAGTGAGTTAAAATGTGTCAAATACTTTGCAGAGTGACTGAAACATAGTAACACTCAGCATGTTTTGTTACTGTTGTTGCTGTTAATGATATGCTGTTATGATCATAGATAGAGGATCCAAAACCCATGGAAAAGCTAAATTATTTCTCCAAGGTTATTTAACCATCAAGAACTAAAGCCAGGATTCGACTCAAAGAGTGTTTGTATGCTTTATATTGTTAGGGCTGTGGCAAGGGGGATGGAGAGAAGCAGACCTGTTCAAATCTGTATGGAAGGCAGGATCGGTAGGGGAGTGTTTGTCGATGGTTTGTATCTGGGAAATGAGGGAAAGGAACTCCAGGGATTCGAACAGGAGCATCTGGGAGGTGCTGGCTACCAGGGAGGACATGTGGGAGCAGTGCCATCGACCAGTGGGGAGGACTGGGTCCCTGGCAGGACCACTGGTGGAGCGAGGCGGTCAGGTGGAATGAAGGTCCTCAGGTGAATAGTCTCAAGTCTGTGACTTAGAAGAATGACCCACACTGGGTATTTGCATCTGTACCGTTATACTGTGTAGTACACAGAGGGGAAAGATCCCTTGGAGTCAGAAAACCTGGCGTTGATTGTTTGGATATTTTGTCTTGAATGCAAGATCCGATATCAGGTGCATGTATACAGAGTATGTCTAAAACCAGCAACTTATGGAAACTTGTTTCACTACTCTTGCATAAAATAACGCACTGAGTTTTAACAGCTTTCTAGTCTACTGGCCACAAATGAGGTGGGTTAAAAGTATAAATGGGTGTATCACGAGGACCCATGGTTCCCTTTTCGAATGGCATTCGCTAAGCATCCAGAGGGGACAAATTATCACTGTGTTCCAGTAGTTTACTTTCTTAAAACTGCAAATTAAATGATCACAAACATTTGTGTGTCATTTTTCTATTCACAAAACATTTTCATGTATATTATTGACATGATAATAGCATGATAGTTGTCTTATCTGCTGCTGTATAACCTTAGCTTCTTCTTTGACCTAGGTGTTCTCAACTATTGTTTTTCCCTCAATTATTAAATTATGCCCATCATTGCCTTTAGGTCTTTGTGTGGCTAAAGTGAGTTAAAATGTGTCAAATACTTTGCAGAGTGACTGAAACATAGTAACACTCAGCATGTTTTGTTACTGTTGTTGCTGTTAATGATATGCTGTTATGATCATAGATAGAGGATCCAAAACCCATGGAAAAGCTAAATTATTTCTCCAAGGTTATTTAACCATCAAGAACTAAAGCCAGGATTCGACTCAAAGAGTGTTTGTATGCTTTATATTGTTAGGGCTGTGGCAAGGGGGATGGAGAGAAGCAGACCTGTTCAAATCTGTATGGAAGGCAGGATCGGTAGGGGAGTGTTTGTCGATGGTTTGTATCTGGGAAATGAGGGAAAGGAACTCCAGGGATTCGAACAGGAGCATCTGGGAGGTGCTGGCTACCAGGGAGGACATGTGGGAGCAGTGCCATCGACCAGTGGGGAGGACTGGGTCCCTGGCAGGACCACTGGTGGAGCGAGGCGGTCAGGTGGAATGAAGGTCCTCAGGTGAATAGTCTCAAGTCTGTGACTTAGAAGAATGACCCACACTGGGTATTTGCATCTGTACCGTTATACTGTGTAGTACACAGAGGGGAAAGATCCCTTGGAGTCAGAAAACCTGGCGTTGATTGTTTGGATATTTTGTCTTGAATGCAAGATCCGATATCAGGTGCATGTATACAGAGTATGTCTAAAACCAGCAACTTATGGAAACTTGTTTCACTACTCTTGCATAAAATAACGCACTGAGTTTTAACAGCTTTCTAGTCTACTGGCCACAAATGAGGTGGGTTAAAAGTATAAATGGGTGTATCACGAGGACCCATGGTTCCCTTTTTCGAATGGCATTCGCTAAGCTAGTGTCTTTGGTACTTTTAAATTGTTACTGGTAGTCATAGCCACTCAGAGTGAAAAATGAACTAAGCATGAATACTCTGGAACTTATTTTGGGTAGAGAACCAAGAGAAGAACAAAGTCCTCTTGAAATTCTGTTTCCGTCATGTTCTCTATTATACTTCTGCCAACAAATTTCAATGCGTTGGTGGCCAACTCACAAGCAAACACTGATATTTCAAAATGTTTGTGCTCCAATTTAGAGAAAAGCTTTCAATATTAATGTCATTAAAAGTCAAGTTGTGTGTGGGTGCTTAGTCTCTAAGTCATAATCTGACCCTTTGCTACCCTCATGGACTGTAGCCCACCAGACTCCTCTGTCCATGGAATTTTCCTGGCAAGAATACTGGAGTGGGTTGCCATTTCCTTCTCTAGGGGACCTTTCCTATCCCAAGGGTCAAACCTGTGCCTTCTGCATTGGCAGGTGGATTCTGTACCACTGAGCCACATAAAGTCAAAAGGCAGGTCACAGACCATTTTATTTTACTTAGCATCGATCACCTGGTATATTATCAGTGCTCAGTGCTTATTGAAATGGTAACCTTCATGTTCCAGTTAACTTTTGAGTATTAGTTTTTGCCAGACTGCTAACATTGCCTTGTACTCAACAATCTGGAAGAATGGATAGGTGTTATGTAGATGTATGTTTTCTGTGTGGAATCACAGGGTCATTATCACCTCTTCTGTATTTTGAAAACTTTTATTCATAGACTTAAACTCAAATAAATTTTCTGGACACTTTTGTAATGGAATAGTTTAAGTTATTTAAAAAGAATTGCTTATTAAATGATCAAGGCAGCGCAAATGATTTTAAAATTTGAGACTTTTTATGGATCCATTTCTCAGACAGCTAGAAGCCTGTCTTTTTATGCCCTCCAAGTAATTGCAATAAGTACAAGAAAACAGTTGTGATGTCTGTTATAGGTATAGTATATAGATACCTTAATTGCCCTGCTGCATCACCTAGGGCTTCCCAGGTGACACTAGTGGTAAAGAATCCCCCTGCCAATGCAGGACATGCAGGAGATGGTGTTTGATCCCTGGATTAGGAAGTTCCCCTGGAGTAGGAAATGGCAACCCCTGCCAGTATTCTTGCTTGGAAAATTCCACGGGCAAAAGAGCTTTGTGGGCTACAGTCGTGGGGCCACAAAGGGTTGGACACAACTGAGCAACTGAACACACATCACAAGTATGGTATTAAAAATGGTTAAAGCCTTTGGATTTTCTTTTTTTAAGAAAATATGAACATCTATGTAGCTTAGAAGCACCTCTCAAAGTCTTTTATTTAGGGACTTCCCTGGAGTCCAGTGAATAAGACTGCACACTCCTAATGCAACAGGCGTGGGTGCAGTGAACCTATATCCCGCATGCCACGTCACATGGCCAAAACATAAATAAATAAGATAAAATCAAGTCTTTTATTTAGTAACTTTTAGATCATATTCTCTGCTTTACTGTCTTCTTGGCTAATCTCTTCTAGTGTGGCTTTCAGAAAGATGAAGTCTCTTCTTTATTACCTGGAGGAAAATATGTTAGAAAGATGGAAAATAGGCTATTAAAAATGTAAAGTTGGTGTATAGGAAATACACTCACCCTCTTCATTTCTTAACCCATGCTATTTGTACTGATTTACTCATTTAGATTAACTGAACTAATGTTTTTTTATAAATGCATGTAGATAACAGGGACTTTATTTCTTTGGAGTCTGTTTAAATGAATGGGAACATCTTTTCTTGTGCGTATAAACAGATAACTGGATCCAGGTCTAATGGCCCACGTGGCCTGGCCCGCAGCACAGCTGAGTGACACAGACACTGTCATAACTCATAACGGGACGCTTGTTTCTGGAGGCATTTTTCCAGTGCTTTTGTTACAGTTTCTCATTTAGTCTGCAGCTAGGCTTGCAGATTCGCTTGAATGTTGGTTTGAGATAGTTATTGCCTGTTTGAAGAGTATACTTTTCTCAAAATCTTGTGCTCAGTGCTATGTCTTTATTTTTCTTTCTTTAAGCTGCATAATTTGCCTACTATTTTGTTGTAGCCTTGTATTTTGTATTATAATGCTACCACAAATCTTTGAAGACTTTTTTCCTTCCTTGGTGGGATTATCCTCCTGAGACAGAATTTTTGCAGCTTGATGATGTACACATATACAGTTAGTTCCCAGGAAAGAGAATACAATGAGTCAAACCTCAGACTGTGATGAGCAACCAGACCATAAGAGATGTTTCTGACTCGTAAGAAATGGAGCTTATTTGCTGACATTTCAGGAGAAAAAAAATTAAAAATCTATAATTCAAATTTTGTTCCAGTTTATCATTCCTTGTAGAACTGAGTATCATAATTCTATAGTGACCTCCTTTCTGTACAAAGTTAACTCAAGATAAGCACACCTGGACATTTAAATGAGTAACATTTATGAGTAGGTTTAGTTAAGATCTTTTTGTGTTGTCATTTCGTATGTCTTTGGTGACTATGAATAGTAGATATTTTCTAAACTTCTGAATGGCTTTTTTATAAGCTTGTGCAAATTCTTTGAAAAAGGAAGGAAGAAAGGAATAAAGGAGAGAGGGAAGGAGAGGGGAAAGCAAAAAAAGGATCATAATTATTCTTAAGAGTAGCGTTCTTCCCCCAAACAAGACAACACCTACAGGTAGATGTCTTTAGTTTAATACTTCTGCTGCCATATTTCTGTTTAAATGTGCTCGTTTATTCTAGAAATAGCAAGAATATTAAAGTGACCAGCAATTGCTTTTTATTTGTATACTTTGTCTCCTCCATCTGTGTTGTTTTGGAAATTCTTTGTATAATAAATTCTTCAAAAGTCAATTTTAGTGCTCGTATAAACTGTTACCAGTTTCTTTTATTTTCCCATAAGATAATATTGTTATTTCTGGAAACAGTTCAATTCCTACATCTATATATTATTTCAGAGAATGTGTGTTATATTTATAACCACTTTGAGTTAGTTTCCTATTACACATATTAAGTCTTCCTATTGCTTCCCTCCTCAGAATGATCTGAAGGTGCTGTCCACATCAGTGGCTGACCACAAATACATCATTCTGCAGAAGCTGGCAAACGTGTTCGAACAACCTGTGGCAGAGCAAATAGAGGTATTCACAGCGATCTTTTTCCACAAGAGCAAGTACAATGAGTAGACCTGGTTTACTGTGAAAGTCTACATCAGTTCAGTTCAGTCGTTCAGTCGTGTCTGACTCTTGGCAACCCAGTGGACCAAGCACACCAGGCTTCCCTGTCCTTCACCAGCTCCTGGAGCTTGCTCAGACTCAGGTCCAGTGACTCAGTGATGCCATCCAACCAATCTCATCCTCTGTCGTCCCCATCTTTTGCCTTCTGCTTTTCCCATCATCAGGCTCTTTTCCAGTGAGTTGTCTGTTTGCATCAGGTGTCCAGAGTATTGGAGCTTCAGCATCATTCCTACCAGTGAATATTCAGGGTTGATTTCCTTTAGGATTGACTGGTTTGATCTCCTTGCAGTCCAAGGGACTCTCAAGAGCCTTCTCCAACACCACTGTTCAAAGGCATCAATTCTTTCAGGCTCAGCCTTCTTTATGGTCCAGCTCTTGCATCCGTACATGACGAAAACCATAGCTTTGACTACACGGACTTTTATCAGCAAGTCCGCAAGTCCACATATCCTGTGGAATATTAATGATTTACTGTAGCGTTTTTGTTTTAAAGTGCCAGGTTTGTATTGGATCACATCAACTCTGCCATTCACTTCTATGTGTAACCAGGAAATGGGAGAGAGGAAAAGGTGTTAGCGACAGGTGCTGACCTGAAGGCATTTGCCACCTAACAATGAGATTAGACACGAACCTCAATGACATTTGACAGGGAGTCAGAGCGACCTGGTAATGGTACAGATGAAGTACCATGGATGTTTAGAAGATGGATAGATTACCTTCAGCTATAGTAGGATCGTGGAAAAAAATTTGTAAAGGGTATTTCAAACTGGACTTAGAAGTTTGGACACACTGAGACTGGGAAGAAAGATATTTTAGTAAAGAGGAGAGGAATAAAAAGGCATACGTGTTAGACCATTCAGGACATTTTGGGAGAAAACCACGTAATCCTGTTTGATTAACTTAACAGTGAATGAAAGTGAGGAGAAGTAAGGCTGGGAGAGAAGATCTAAGGCAACCTGTCAGCCTACTGAATGTCAGACAATGAGTGATCAGCTTTATTGATTCCATGCTCCATTGGTTAAAACAGTAGGCACATACCATGGCTGCGTGTGTACTTCCTCTATAAATTATAAGCAGGGCCTGTGTTATAAAGTAGACACCCAAATGAGAATTTTAAATGCATGTGGTTGAATATAAATGAAAGACATAGTGTTTCATTGTCACAAACCCTCTGAATACGCTTCTGAGTACACACAGTGACCTCAGAGACCACTGGCAGTGGAAGGTCCCTCGGGCTGTCTGAGGGTGAGGTTGGGTGTCTGCATCGGCTCCTGCTTCTGGGTGGCAGGCATGGCAGTGCCAGGGTCTGGAAGCAGGGTATGTGTGCTGAGTCACTGCATAACTTCCCTGAAGAGAAGGAATAAGAATTCAGACCAGTGTACTGGTCATGAAAACAGGGAGGAGGTGGTTGGGCAGGACGTTACAAAAGAATAACCCATTTCACCAGCTAAGGAATTGTGAAAATATGTGTTTTAAAAAATAGCATACCTTAGTTTCTGTAGACCTCTAATGGTTCTGTGGGAAGGCCCTAGGAAAACACCCCAAAGTGAAGTCACAATTTGTTCAATTAAATAATCAAGTAATTTGTTTTTGCCTTTGGAATCTGTATTGGTTATATTGGTCACTAGTTAGTAAAAGTGTTAGTTGTGATCATATATTCCATAAAGACATACCATAGAAAATACCCCCAAATATTTCTTCATGGAAGATCTCTCTTTCTTACCATTTAACATAATTCACAGAATTGTATGTGAGTATGTATCTTTCTTGACCATAATTTCACCTGTATTTTTAGGAGATCCCTTGTTTTTCCTAAATTGAAAATTAGTTTTTCCATGTCATAGCTTTTACTTGAAAGAACGTTTATTTTTATTATTATTTTTGTCTTTAGCTTATTATGTCCCTGATTGTAAATAAGATTTGAACAGCCATAAGATTTCTCTGGCTTGATTTTCTACTGTGAAATGTAGGCTACATGTGCTCACCAGTAACCCTTGCACTATTGGCCATCATAACCTATGTAAATTCAAGACAAAAAATTACTCAATTATTTCATTGAATAAATGGATTATTCTTATGTAACTGTAAAAAGGGCTAGCTGTATCCCTACCCTCCTTGGATTGAAGAGGTAACAGTAGCAGAAGGCAAGGGAATATATTCATACGCTCACTCTTGTCATTCAGAGCTAGGTCAGACATGTTGCTGGTAAGCCTGCTGCACAGCTGTTTTACAGGAATTTCCCATTACCACTGGGAGCTTCCTTTGCTTCTCCCTTCTGTTGAGTCTTCTCTCCCCTGAGTCCCAAGACTGTCTCTTTATTGTCTTGGTGCCTTGTTTTATCACTGTACATCCTTACTAAGAATGGATGCATGCTAGATATATTTCAATATTTTGTCTAAAAGTTTATGCTCACAATTTATTGATAGCTTGGATCTTTCTAGAATTCTTGGTCAGTTTTTTATAGAATTTTGAGGCTTCTCCTCCACTGTTTTCTAGCTTCCAATGTTGACTTGAAGGATTTAAAATTGTTCTAATTCCCCAAAGGTCTCCGTGTTCTGAAATTTCACGATGACATGCCTGGGGAGAGTCTGTTTTATTCTCTGGGCTGGAAACTCAGTGGGCTCTTTTGATGTGGAAGCTCTCATCTGTCCATTCTGGAACATTTTCTAAGAGTTACTGAAATATTTTGTATCCTTCTGTTTTATCTGTTTCCCTTTCTGAAGCTCCTTTTAGGCAGATGTTGGATGTTCTGGTCCAGGCTTCTGACTTGCTTATTGAGGGACATTTTTCTCTCTCTGAATTTCTGTTCTGCTTTCTGAAGATTACCTCAGTTTCAACTGCAAACTTTCCTATTGACTTTTGCATTTCTCTTCTCATGCGTTTAATCTTCCTAGAGTTCTTTTCTGGTTCTCCAAATGTTGTGTTCTTTGGTAGTATCCTGTTCTTCTTTAAATAGATGCATTGTCTTTTGTAATCTCTCCAGGTAAATTAATTCTTTGGGGGTTAAAGGCATTTTGGTGGAGTTTACTAGGGTTTTCTTAATTTGTTTAATTTTCCTGCATAATCTGTTTCCCTCAAAGTGGCTTTTATATGTTTGCTTATTTTAGTTTCTATCTTGCATGTAAGGCTACATGTGCTCACCAGTAACCCTTGCACTATTGGCCATCATAACCTATGTAAATTCAAGACAAAAAATTACTCAATTATTTCATTGAATAAATGGATTATTCTTATGTAACTGTAAAAAGGGCTAGCTGTATCCCTACCCTCCTTGGATTGAAGAGGTAACAGTAGCAGAAGGCAAGGGAATATATTCATACGCTCACTCTTGTCATTCAGAGCTAGGTCAGACATGTTGCTGGTAAGCCTGCTGCACAGCTGTTTTACAGGAATTTCCCATTACCACTGGGAGCTTCCTTTGCTTCTCCCTTCTGTTGAGTCTTCTCTCCCCTGAGTCCCAAGACTGTCTCTTTATTGTCTTGGTGCCTTGTTTTATCACTGTACATCCTTACTAAGAATGGATGCATGCTAGATATATTTCAATATTTTGTCTAAAAGTTTATGCTCACAATTTATTGATAGCTTGGATCTTTCTAGAATTCTTGGTCAGTTTTTTATAGAATTTTGAGGCTTCTCCTCCACTGTTTTCTAGCTTCCAATGTTGACTTGAAGGATTTAAAATTGTTCTAATTCCCCAAAGGTCTCCGTGTTCTGAAATTTCACGATGACATGCCTGGGGAGAGTCTGTTTTATTCTCTGGGCTGGAAACTCAGTGGGCTCTTTTGATGTGGAAGCTCTCATCTGTCCATTCTGGAACATTTTCTAAGAGTTACTGAAATATTTTGTATCCTTCTGTTTTATCTGTTTCCCTTTCTGAAGCTCCTTTTAGGCAGATGTTGGATGTTCTGGTCCAGGCTTCTGACTTGCTTATTGAGGGACATTTTTCTCTCTCTGAATTTCTGTTCTGCTTTCTGAAGATTACCTCAGTTTCAACTGCAAACTTTCCTATTGACTTTTGCATTTCTCTTCTCATGCGTTTAATCTTCCTAGAGTTCTTTTCTGGTTCTCCAAATGTTGTGTTCTTTGGTAGTATCCTGTTCTTCTTTAAATAGATGCATTGTCTTTTGTAATCTCTCCAGGTAAATTAATTCTTTGGGGGTTAAAGGCATTTTGGTGGAGTTTACTAGGGTTTTCTTAATTTGTTTAATTTTCCTGCATAATCTGTTTCCCTCAAAGTGGCTTTTATATGTTTGCTTATTTTAGTTTCTATCTTGCATGTTAGAGGCTTTTCTAGGGTATGTGGAAATGCTGTCTCTTTCCATTTAATCTAAGAGATTAATCAACTGAATGGGAACTTCTGGAATGAATAGGGCTTGACAATTTTGAGTTTTATTGAAGTATCAACTGTGTGGGCTAGTTTTTGAAGAATCCTTCTGTCAATTTTTTATCTCTTTTCATAGTCTCGCCCACCCACTTCTGTCTGGGAAGTAGAGACAAGGCTTCTGCACTCTAGAAGAGGTAGGGGCTCCACATTCAGCCTTTAGTGGGCGTTAGGTCACTTTATGCCCTTGTTTTCAGCCAAGGACTCAAGCCCACAACTGTGTGTGGTGCCTCTCCGTCCAGAGACTATGTGTCTTATTGGGTTGGCCAAAAAGTTCATCGTAATGGAAAAATCTGAATAAACTTTTTGGGTAATGCAATACCTTCTCCGAAACATGAACTTTCAGCCTTTCACCAAGGAAGGAAAGAGCCAGGGAGTGAGGGAGAGGGTTTGGGAATCCCAAGTGGTCATTATGCATCTTTCCACTGACTCTCCTTATATATTTAGCACCCATCCTGCATTGTCCAGCTTCCCAGAGATTCCTTAGGCTTTGATTTGGTGATGAAGAACCCCTGCCAGCTTAGAATTCAGCATTCTCAGATTTCCTAAGTCAATTTCCATGCAGGTTTCTGATGTGCAGCTTGCCATATTTTTGTTGGTATTTCTTGTTTGCTTGCTCTTGGAGATTTATTGGTGGAAAAAAACACACCAGAAAACAAACAAAGTACTGACAACTCAGGAGAGAGAAAATAGAACACATGTGTTTCATCTGTCATCTGGAGTCCGTGTTCTTTTCTTCTTTGAAAGGCAGCTGAGGTTGCCTTTCTTCCAGAAGCCTTCTCCCACTACTCCAGAATTCACTGGTGTCTTCCTGCTCCAAAGTCCTCTCACAGGGAGGAGCAGCAGCAGGTTTAGCACACGACTGTACTCAGCCTTATTTCATTTTCTTGTCTTTGCTCCAGCTTCCTAAGAGGACTGGAAGCTCCTTGAAGGCCAGGTTGAGGTCTTGCCCTGCTTCAGTACACCTCACCCTGGGAAGACAGGGCTTGGCTCTAACTATATGCTTAATCCTTACCCTTCTGCTCCACCAGGAGTAAGTTCTCCCTGACTGTGAGCTACTTTCTTCTTTCCTCACTGACTCTCTCTCCATAGATGCTCAAAACTGCATTTTAGAAAAGCAGAATGTGATCCTCTGAAACATCTTAGGGCAATACCCTCTTCTGTGTCCTAAAATCATGCTTCTTTTTCAGGTTACTCTTCACCATTTTCCATATTTGTTCAAGGAAACCATTGTTCTCCCAACCCTGCATGCTAAGTCTTTCCAACCTCCTTGTCTTTAAAATATCAGATCTGTAGTATAATAAAGGGCCTTCCTACCTTTTCTAGATATTAAAGGACCACTGTTTTTATGTTGCATGGAAAATGTTTTTCTAAGTTTTAGGTGGAGAAGGAAGGAACAAATAAGGAGACACAATGATCATATTGTGTGGGGGAAATTGTTTATGGGCATTTTAGTGACATGTCATAAATCATACATAGGCAATGCAGCAGACTGAAGATGGGCTAAAGGAATTAGACGCGGGAATCGTTGAGTTGAAAAGGCGTGCTGACAAGTTGCAGATCGAGCAGCCTTCCATGCAAGAGCTCTCCAAGCTCCAGGTACAGTTTTGTACTCATGACATTCAGTTTCAATGGTACATCCTAACTGGAAGTCAAGAAAAAAATATTTCCTTTTTTTTTCAGGTTTTCTCTCAAAAATTCATGTCATTTAGGCCCCCCTCCCCCTTTTTTTTTTTTTTTTGCCAAGTAACTCTCAGAACATTTTCTAAAAATTTTACCATATTAGCATTTGGTGCAGTAACATAAATGGACACATTTTGAGATTTATGAAAGGGTAGTCTGTGTGGGCTATTTGTTGGAAAACCTTGTGTCAGATTTTTAAGTCTTTTCTTGTATTTTCTTATAGTCTCATGCTTCTAAGATTATTTTTTTGCATTATTATTATTCAGATGGCTAAGCATTGTGGCATAATTTAGTTGTGGCCTATTACTTTCTATTCTAGAAAAATTTAATAATTGGTGATCCTATGAAATACCGAGGAAAGTTAAAAGAAAGGCATCTACTATATTGGTATTGTACTATATTCAAAAAAGTTTTTAAGAAAAAATACTTTTAGAAAGTGTATTTTCTCAAGTGTTCAAATTTATAGCTTATATATCATACATGTTTGAATGGAAAAAAGACATTGTTTCAATCCCAGAACAATAACAAAAATTAAACTAGAAGGTAGCTGAAATCCAAACAGACTTCCCCAGTATTTTCCAGGAGAAGAGAATAACACTTTATTTTTTTTTTTTTTTTTTTTAAATTTTTTTAATTTATTTATCTTTTGGGGGGTGGGGTGCGGAGGGAGGGGGATGGGCGCGCCACTTCTATTGGTCTTTCATTTCTCTATTTTCATCCGTCTTTGTTCTTTGGCTCCTGTGGGCCTCCCATCGCGGTGGCATCTGTTGTCTCAGAGCGCCGGCTCTGGGTGCATGCGCTCCAGAGCTCCGGCTCGGTGATTGGACACATCGGTCCAGCCGCTCCGCGGCACGTGGGATCTTCCCAGGCCAGGGATCGAACCAGCGCCCCTTGCACTACAAGGCGGTGTCCTTACCCACTGGACCACCAGGGGAAGCCCGAGAATAACACTTTAGATTGGTGTTTTTAAATCTGGCACCTAGGGCTTCCCTGGTGGTCCAGTGGGTAAGGACACCGCCTTGCAGTGCAAGGGGCACTGGTTCGATCCCTGGCCTGGGAAGATCCCACGTGCCGCGGAGCGGCTGGACCCATGTGTCCAATTACGGAGCCGGAGCTCTGGAGCACATGCGCCCAGAGCCGGTGCTCTGCGACAACAGAGGCCACCGTGATGGGAGGCCCACACAGGCCAAAGAACAAAGATGGATGAAAATAAACAAATGAAAGACCAATAGAAGTGGCCCGCCTGCCCCCTCCCCGCTCAGCCCCCTGCCAAAAATAAAATAAAATAAAATAAATCTGGCACCTAGGCAAATGTGTGTTTTCACATTGGTAGGAAAATAATGAGATAGTATAGCCAACAAAGTATGGCATCTGATAAGCAACACAGATAGGTTATGTTAAGCAAAAACAATGTGCTTGTGTTAATTTTTCTGCAGTATTTTTTTTTTAATTTATCTGCACTATTAAACCCAGTATAGGGTTACAGGTCCTTTCTTTGAGAAAATAAAATACCTCTTATTTTATTTTTTTATACCTCTTATTTCAAAAAAACATTTTTACTTCAACTGTGTCATTCCATTATCTAACATTTCATAATGTGATCAGCCCACGGCCCCCACTTTGTCCTTCTGAGATAGTTTTCCGACAGCACTTAAATGTCAGGTGTAAGAGTCAAGCGTCATAGCTGTAAGTAGGAATTAAAGTTGAACTTTTCCAGACTGAGCCATTTTGGCCTGCCCAGCCTTAATATGATACATTAATCAGGTCCATATGGCTCAAATAAATTTTGTTTTTGGTGTATCATCATTTGCTAAAATGTCTTTCCAGTTTAAATAGTTATTTATTTACTCCACCGCATTTGGCCAAAAAACATTGCCTTTTGAAGTTTTAAAGTCTTTCAGCTCACATGAAACTCCTCTGTTTCTGTAGCTCATTATTTAAAGAGTAGTCCCAAATGTGATTATTACTTAAGCAGACCAAATGTTGAGGATCCTCTATTCAGTTACTCCAAAATTAAACAATTTGAGAGCATGATAAAAATGAGAACTGGGCTTCCCTGGTGGTCCAGTGGATAAAGAGTCCACCTTGCAATGCAAGGGGCACCGGTTCAAGCCCTGGCACGGGAAGATCCCATAGGCCACAGAGCAACTGCATCAATGTGTCCAATTATGCGCCGGCGCTCTGGAGCGCATGTGCCCCGAGCCAGTGCTCTGCAGTGAGAGAGGCCAACTGCGATGGGAGGCCCACACAAGCCAAAGAATTAAGATGGATGAAAATAAATAAATGAAGGACCAATAAAAGAGGCCAAAAGTAAAAAAAATTTAAAAAAAAATGAGAACTACATGCTTCATGACATGTCTCTCGGCCATGAGAACAGTTTTTCAGCATCTTAAACCTCTGTAACCTGCTGACATCCTGTGAGGACAGGTTTCAAGCATACCCCAGGTCGAGGAAGGTTTGAATTGAGCATGAGTGTCTGTTTCTTAGGACATGTACGATGAACTCATGGTCACCATTGGCTCCCGACGGAGCAGGTTGAACCAGAATCTTGCACTCAAGACTCAGTATGAAAGGGCCCTGCAAGATCTGGCCGATCTGCTGGAAACAGGACGAGAGAAGATGGCAGGAGACCAGAAAATTATCGTGTCTTCCAAAGAGGAAATCCAACAACTACTTGACAAACACAAGGTAAAAAAAAAAAAAAAAAAAAAAAAAAACTAAAGAAATAAGTAAAAAACAGAAAATGTGGTTTCAAAGGCACATTTTCATTCACTGACATGTATTTAGTAAGACCTGATGTTAGTGCTCTTGTATGAGTTTCTGCTTGTGTAAGTTATTCTTTAAAATGGTCAACAAATGTATATTCAAGCCTACTGGCAGTCAGCAGCACAGGAAAATTAGGGATATGGTATTCCTATGATTTTGTAAATTAACACAGAATACCAGCCTTACCCATAATTTTAATGACCAATAGTAGCCAAGCTTTCTCCCTTCATAGATGAGTTGGAAACCCACGGACTTGCTTCAAGGAGCTCAGCTTCCTTCTTACCTCTGTTCTTTTCCTTTGTGTCTCTCATGCCCATTTGTTCATCCAGTCTTAGGTGTTCTCTGTGTTTCCCCTTGTCCTGGCTCTGGGAATGCTGAGTCTCCCGCTCTTCCCTGGATTAGGTTCATGTCTGTTAGGTACATCACTCAGCTTCGCTGGTCCTTAAACACATGCTCCTCTGGTTACTGCAGTCCTCAAGAGTTTCCTCCTGGGGACAGCAAGTATTTTAGTATATAACAAAACTGGATAGGCCTGAGATTACTTCATCAGTATGCATGATAACCAAATTCAGATTAGACACTGTTCCTTAGTAAAGGATACTCAGTGTGCATGCATGGTCAGTTGTGTCCAACTCTTTGTGATCCCATGGATGTAGCCCACCAGGCTTCTCTGTCCATGGATTGCCTGTGTAATTCCCACAGACATGAACTGCATTATTAGGAATGTTACAAAAAGAGCAGTTTTGCCACTTTAGAGGCTTAACTTCCCAGACATGGAAATTTCTTACAGAGAAACTTTAAATATTCCCTTAGATTATAGATAACTAATATTTCTCCATCACATAGCTCTCTGGTGGCTTATAAAGGTAGATTTGGGGTGGGGGGAGCATAGAAAATTATACTTCTTGCTCTTTTTCCCAGAGGTTTTTGTCCAAAACTTTGTGATTTATGAAATAAAGACTTATCATCTGGCTTTGAAAACATTGCTTTAAAGTCAACAGCTGGTTTTTCTCGTATCTTTGACCATAGCAATAAAATATCATCCTGAGTTATTCCAGAGGGGAAACTGGGATCAATGAGTATAAATAACAGAGAAATAAAGCTCAATAGATGAAGAACTCTAAAAGGATAGGTTGCCATTGAACAGACAGGCCTCTTGGCCATGAGAAGTCCATCCAAGACTGTTGGGGGAGATGGAGTTGTGAAAGGAATATCAGCTTTCTGTGAATGCTGGGCTAAATGACCTCCAGATTCTCTTCCAGCTTTGAGATGCTATGATATAACTGTCATTTAAAAATAATGGCGCTAGTTCCTCTCAACCAGACCATTTTCCGAGGGAGAGTGCTGTGTGAGTGGCTTAGAGCCTGTCAAGTGAGAAATAAAATTGCCTACCTCGTGGCGTTGTGGTAAGGATTCGACGAGTTAGCCAGTGGAGTGTGTAGAGCGTGCCTGGCACCTGGTACACATTCAGTGTTAGCTAGTGTTTTCAATGCCTACTCGGAGTTCCATCCTTGGTGCTGGGAACAGGAAATGGGATAGCCCTCTCCCCATCCTCTGGAGACTTTTCCAAACAGAAAGTAATATTTTAAAACCCATCTGTAGGGTGGTGCAAGACCTGCAGTTCTGCTGCGTGTCAGCATATTATGAGTGAAATACATGGATGTCAATCGATGTGTGTTCTGTTGTGCTTGGCGTTAAGTACAACAGATGCTCTGAGAATTCGAAAGATCGGAGCTCCAGCCCCATGCTGGAGGAAGGAGAGTCATGAATGTGTCAGCTGAGGGCAGAGGCTCACAGTGGGGAATGGGTGCTGTTCCAGGGACAAGAGTGGCCAGTTTGTATGGTGGCAGAAGCGGGCGTTCACCCAGGTGGTACCAGGAGGAGGAGCTGAGAGGGTGGACGACTGTCTCAGCAGCTGGTCGAGGATGGTGGGCTCTGTTTTGGACAGAGTACCTGCGGCACAGCACTGTGTAGTTGCTTTGAGTGGGGAGACCAGGACAGTTAGGAGGCTGGAGCCCCCGTCTTTGCCGGAAGCTGTGGGTGCCTGGGGGAGGCGAGGCCAGCAGGGAGGACCGCTGTCACCCCTGTGTTCTTCATAGCTGAGCTCCATCAGCTTCTGGATTTGAAGCAGTTTTTATTGTTAGGTAGTAAATGAATGAGTTGCTGACCTCCTTCTCTCTGAAAAATTGCAGGAATACTTTCAGGGCCTGGAATCTCACATGATCTTGACCGAAACACTCTTCAGAAAGATCGTCAGCTTTGCAGTCCCACGGGAAACTCAGTTCCACACAGACCTGATGGCGCAGGCCTCGTCCGTGCTCAAAGGGGCTCACAAGCGGGGTGTGGAGCTGGAGTACGTTCTCGAGGTGAGACCCTGCCCTGCAGCTCACTTTCTGCTGCATGGCAGACCCTCTAGGCAAAAAGCCTTCATTCCTGCGATTCCTCTCAGGACCTGGAGGTCTCACAGACAGCCTGTTGTGGTCTGTGCCCCTGATCTTTCCTATTTCCATTTAGGTAAAGGCTGTGCCTTTCTGTGAGTTCAGTCAGATGCATACTGATTTCAGACTGGGCCTGACAGTATTTAGGGTCTTGATAGACTGAGAAACTACTGACTTTTGAAGAAGACTTCATATGATAAAAAAAGGACCTTCCAGTTTTAAATTAAAAAAATGATATTACAGTAAGTGACTTACTTAGAATTTATCCTTCGTAAACCATCTACACTGTATATTCCTATTTCTTAAATGTCTGTGTGGGGTTTTCTGTTTGCAAATGTGAAGTACTTAATTCACTTACACTGTGAAGGAAACAAGCCTGTTCCTTTCAGTCGTCCGTCTGTCATCCCCGTGGGGAAGGATGAAGCCATGAATATTCGAAGCCCACTGTGCTCCACACGTGCTACCTGTATTATCCTAGTTAAGCTTCATGACATTCAAGACAGTGATGACTGCTGCCATTTTTGTTTTAATGTTGAAATGAGGTTCAGAGGCGTGAAGTACCTTGTGCAGCTTGTACAGCTAGTTGGCTACAGACGTGAAAGCCCGTCCCCAGTGCTTTTGAGGGCCACCACCTGGTGACTTCCTTCAAAGCCATCTTTGCTTCTCAGAGTCGTCCCGCGCAGGCCTCCAACATGTCCTTGGCGCTGGCGGTGCCTCTTGGCCTACAGAGGACGTGGTTCCTTGATGAGTGTCTTTAGCTCACAGACTGGTGTTGTGTTTCAGCATGGCCTCTGGGACTGAACTTTTTGAGTTTTGCTGACCTCCTCTCTCTGAAAAATTGCAGGAATACTTTCAGGGCCTGGAATCTCACATGATCTTGACCGAAACACTCTTCAGAAAGATCGTCAGCTTTGCAGTCCCACGGGAAACTCAGTTCCACACAGACCTGATGGCGCAGGCCTCGTCCGTGCTCAAAGGGGCTCACAAGCGGGGTGTGGAGCTGGAGTACGTTCTCGAGGTGAGACCCTGCCCTGCAGCTCACTTTCTGCTGCATGGCAGACCCTCTAGGCAAAAAGCCTTCATTCCTGCGATTCCTCTCAGGACCTGGAGGTCTCACAGACAGCCTGTTGTGGTCTGTGCCCCTGATCTTTCCTATTTCCATTTAGGTAAAGGCTGTGCCTTTCTGTGAGTTCAGTCAGATGCATACTGATTTCAGACTGGGCCTGACAGTATTTAGGGTCTTGATAGACTGAGAAACTACTGACTTTTGAAGAAGACTTCATATGATAAAAAAAGGACCTTCCAGTTTTAAATTAAAAAAATGATATTACAGTAAGTGACTTACTTAGAATTTATCCTTCGTAAACCATCTACACTGTATATTCCTATTTCTTAAATGTCTGTGTGGGGTTTTCTGTTTGCAAATGTGAAGTACTTAATTCACTTACACTGTGAAGGAAACAAGCCTGTTCCTTTCAGTCGTCCGTCTGTCATCCCCGTGGGGAAGGATGAAGCCATGAATATTCGAAGCCCACTGTGCTCCACACGTGCTACCTGTATTATCCTAGTTAAGCTTCATGACATTCAAGACAGTGATGACTGCTGCCATTTTTGTTTTAATGTTGAAATGAGGTTCAGAGGCGTGAAGTACCTTGTGCAGCTTGTACAGCTAGTTGGCTACAGACGTGAAAGCCCGTCCCCAGTGCTTTTGAGGGCCACCACCTGGTGACTTCCTTCAAAGCCATCTTTTGCTTCTCAGAGTGCGTCCCCGACGCAGGCCCCTCCAACATGTCCTTGGAGGGCGCTGGCCGGTGCCTCTTGGCCTACAGAGGAGACGTGGTTCCTTGATGAGTGTCTTTAGCTCACAGACTGGTGTTGTGTTTCTAGACATGGACCCATCTGGAGAAGGACCACTGGGAACTCAGCCTGCAGCTGGCGCTGGTGGAGAGCAGCATCCCAAGTGTGGGTTTGGTAGAGGAGACCGAAGACAGGCTTATCGACCGGATCACACTCTACCAGGTCAGTGTCCAAATGACAGCTGGGTATAAAAGCTTGCCACGTTTTTTTCTGAAGCGTCCCCATGGTTTTCACAGATGCACACGCGCTTGCGATCAAGTATTTTATGAACGACATTTACTTTAAGTGTTTGTTTTATAATAGAACATAATCAGATCTTTTAAAAATTTTAATGAGAGCCCCTTTGGAAATGGAGTCTTCACTAAGCATTTTCCACTTGTTATGCTGAAGTCACAGTGTCTTGAAATAATTATAGATTGTTGATTTTTTTTAATAGAGCATCAAAAAGCCCTTTCTCTTTTTTTCTTGTTTTTGATTAGAGAGCTCTTCTTGAAAATTCAGCTTCCACTAAACATTATTTTGTGCTTTGTGTTGGCGTCACACTATTCTTGAAATAATGCTACTTCAGCAGTTTTAAGTGCACCAAAGTTATATACTTTAGATATAAATGAAACATATCGAACTTTCTAATAAAACTTGGGTGCCAGTAGTTGAAATCTGACTAGTGGATAAGGGGAACATTATGGATAAATTATAATCTTTAGGGAGAAAAACATGGCATTATTTAAACTTTTGACCCAGTATTTTCAATCATTTTAGCATTTGAAATCCAGCCTTAATGAATACCAGCCGAAATTATATCAGGTACTAGAGGATGGAAAACGACTTCTTCTGTCAGTTAGCTGCTCAGATCTGGAAAGCCAGCTAAATCAACTTGGAGAACACTGGTTAAGTGATACCAACAAAGTGTCTAAGGAGCTTCACAGATTGGAAACCATATTGAAACACTGGACCAGGTAATACCTTGGAACTGTTGCAGGCGCCATGTTGGAGCTTACTCTGATCACTGTTCTCACTAGTTCTCACTGAGAGACACTATATTAAATAGCTCAGAGACTTTGTCACAGACACGGTGTAGTCCCCTCAGGGTGTGAGCCTGTTGTGGTCTCGAGTATTATCAAACCAAGAGTGGGTTTATTAATCATCAAATAAAGGCAAGCACAAATAATCAGAAATAATCAAAACTCAAATCAAATGCAAACAGATGTTCTTACCCCAGAGCTGGAGAGTCTTGACCTCACATCAGGCACAGTCGATCTCTGTGGGCTAGCCACCTGCACAATCTTCCTTCACCCTTTTTATATTTTTTCCAACTAGAAATCTCAAGTTAATTAATAATCATGAAGAAGCTTTTCGTTTCTCTAGAGATGCAAAAGAGGTCATCACTGGAGCCCTTTGCTCCCCCCACCAACACCTTTGCTCTTGAGGGGAAACATTCTTATAATTCTTAAGTTACAAAGGGTGCTCCAAGTTGTAAACTGTTTCATTATCATGAAAAAGCGGGTAAGAGGAAGAACCTTTGTGCTCTGTATTGGTCTCAGAGAGGGGAGGCTTGCAGGCAGCACTTATTTGTGTGAGGAGACATTTGTCTGCTCAGTCCGGATATCTTTCTTAATCTTTCCTGTGAGAAGCAAACATGCCTTTACTTGCCCATGACAGAACATTTTTAAGTTGGTGCTGCAGAGTATTTATAAGGCTAGAGGGCCCCTCAGTTGAAAACGATGTCCCTCAAGGAATTATCACAGAGTTTGGGAAATAAAGGCAAACATAAAACTTCCAATTGGATTTTTATATAATCATATAAGCATGTACTTATAAATAGGTGAGAGAGGCAGGCATCATGTAATACGTCTTACCTTTGTGCCGTCATCTCATACACATGGGAAGTGAAGTGTCATTCTCTCAGTCTTGTCTGACTCTTTGCAACCCCATGGACTGTAGCCCACCAGGCTCCTCTGTCCATAGGATTTTTCAGGCAAGAATACCAGTGTAGGTTTCTTTCTCCAAGAGTCTTCCAGACCCAGGGATTGAACCCAGGTCTTCCACATTGCAGGCAGTCTCTTCTGAATCACCAGGGAAGCCCATGTGCATGGGTGGGCGCAATAAGTCTTAGAAGGAGAGAAAGAAGAGAAAGTCTGTTTTGAGAAAGTAGAGCTTTTCTTGAGAGCAATGGAAGGCAGTTCAGAGAAGTGGAGGATTGATTTTATATCATCAAATCCTTATTTTTATGCTATCTTTATTTCTAAGAACTTTAAATAACAATTATCTAGTATTTTCTCAGTAGCCTCAATGGGAAGAAGTAGGAGAAAGATACTTTTATTTTCAGCTTAGAGCTGGGAAAGGTGATGCTTTCCGTCAGAGACTGACTTACCTAAGATATGGATATTACGGGAATCTGTGAGTGTCAGCCTAAGGCATTACTCTCCTAAATGTATCCTGTCTCCTTTTAAAATTAGCACTGGCGAATAGCACGGTTAGCACAAAGTCGGGATTGGATGTTTACTTAATAGGCTTATTACTATCCTTACAGATATCAAAGCGAATCTGTAGACCTAATCCACTGGTTACAGTCTGCGAAAGACAGGCTAGACTTTTGGACTCAACAATCTGTGACAGTGCCACAAGAACTGGAAATGGTCCGTGATCACCTGAATGCTTTTCTGGTAAGGTCAAGACGAAAGTATTTGATTCAGTTTTATTGTTTTCAGGCCTTTAGGTAATGTTTGACTTGTTCAGTTGGTGAGTTTGTGTTTGACTCTTTGTAGTCCCGTGGACAGCAGCACACCAGGCCTGCCTGGTTAAGAGAGGCCTGGTAGTGTCCTCCTCTACCTCCCAGTTTTCTCAAACTTATGTCTGTTGAGTCAGTGATGCCATCCAACCATCTCATCCTCTCATATAAGCATGTACTTATAAATAGGTGAGAGGCAGGCATCATGTAATCGCTTACTTTGCCGTCATCTCATACACATGGGAAGTGAAGTGTCATTCTCTCAGTCTTGTCTGACTCTTTGCAACCCCATGGACTGTAGCCCACCAGGCTCCTCTGTCCATAGGATTTTTCAGGCAAGAATACCAGTGTAGGTTTCTTTCTCCAAGAGTCTTCCAGACCCAGGGATTGAACCCAGGTCTTCCACATTGCAGGCAGTCTCTTCTGAATCACCAGGGAAGCCCATGTGCATGGGTGGGCGCAATAAGTCTTAGAAGGAGAGAAAGAAGAGAAAGTCTGTTTTGAGAAAGTAGAGCTTTTCTTGAGAGCAATGGAAGGCAGTTCAGAGAAGTGGAGGATTGATTTTATATCATCAAATCCTTATTTTTATGCTATCTTTATTTCTAAGAACTTTAAATAACAATTATCTAGTATTTTCTCAGTAGCCTCAATGGGAAGAAGTAGGAGAAAGATACTTTTATTTTCAGCTTAGAGCTGGGAAAGGTGATGCTTTCCGTCAGAGACTGACTTACCTAAGATATGGATATTACGGGAATCTGTGAGTGTCAGCCTAAGGCATTACTCTCCTAAATGTATCCTGTCTCCTTTTAAAATTAGCACTGGCGAATAGCACGGTTAGCACAAAGTCGGGATTGGATGTTTACTTAATAGGCTTATTACTATCCTTACAGATATCAAAGCGAATCTGTAGACCTAATCCACTGGTTACAGTCTGCGAAAGACAGGCTAGACTTTTGGACTCAACAATCTGTGACAGTGCCACAAGAACTGGAAATGGTCCGTGATCACCTGAATGCTTTTCTGGTAAGGTCAAGACGAAAGTATTTGATTCAGTTTTATTGTTTTCAGGCCTTTAGGTAATGTTTGACTTGTTCAGTTGGTGAGTTTGTGTTTGACTCTTTGTAGTCCCGTGGACAGCAGCACACCAGGCCTGCCTGGTTAAGAGAGGCCTGGTAGTGTCCTCCTCTACCTCCCAGTTTTCTCAAACTTATGTCTGTTGAGTCAGTGATGCCATCCAACCATCTCATCCTCTCACCCCCTTCTTCTCCTGCCCTTAGTCTTTCCCAGCATTGGGGTCTTTTCCAGTGAGCCAGCTCTTTGCATCCGGTGGCCAGTGTATTGGAGCTTAACACCAGTGAAAAGAAGATTGACTGCTCATGGATGTCCTTAGTAAATCAAACTATAGAGAATTTGTCATTGTTAATTCGGTGTATTGAATAATTATGCAAAACACTAAGGTTCCCCATTGCCTCTCTAAAGCAGTGTTTAATGAATGTTGGCTTTCCTTCAGGGCAGAGGTCTGTGGCTTTTGGTTTCCTCCCTAGTGCTTAATACCACCATTCTCCTTCAAGATGTAAAGAAAAACTTTTATATAGTAGGTTAGTCTGTTTCCTTAAATGTAAGATCTGGCTACTGAATCCTGACTTGACCATTGGTACTTCTAGGAGTTTTCCAAAGAAGTGGATGCCAAGTCCACGCTGAAATCATCTGTTCTGAGTACTGGGAATCAACTTCTTCGATTAAAGAAAGTAGACACAGCTGCCTTGCGTTCTGAGCTGTCTCACATTGACGGCCAGTGGAATGACCTGCTGAGCAGTATTCCAGCTGTCCAGGAGAAGCTTCACCAGGTACAGAAATCACCATCAGTCTGATTGGTCATAATGAATGTAAGCAGTATTAGATGGAAATTTACGTGAATCTGTGTTTGCTCACAAATTTAAATCAGCTTTGTCTTGGACAGCCTGTCTTTTACGTCTCCCACTGTATTGCATATTAACCCTACTATACATAAAATAGAGAACTAATAAGGATCTGCTGTATAGCACAGGGCACTCCACATTGTAATGACCTATATGGGAAAATAGAGTGGATCTATATCTCTGTATAACTTGAGTCACTTTGCTGTTCAGCAGAAGGTAACACCACATTGTAAATCAACTATACTCTGCCCTCCACCTCCAAAAAGACAGTGGTTCTGCAAAAGCCCAATCTACAAATTCCCTGTTTTCCAAGGGTGTGTGTGTGTGTGTGTGTGTGTGTGTGTGTGAGAGTGACTCATTTCTGTCCGTGTTTAAATTATTTATTTTCCCACAAATAAGATGAGAGTAACAATGCTGCTCTCAAAAATTGGGTAGTTATGAAGATTTAATAATAGTAAATGTAAAAGACCTATAATCTTACCTTCAATAGAGTCGACATTCAACAAATAGAATAAGGAAAAGTAAGTAGTTTCCTTATCTGGAAATATGTGTCTCTCCCCTGACCTCCCCACTACTTTATCTCTATCTTTCTTGCATTCATGACTGTGTGCAGGGTGTGAAAGATGTGTCTCATATAAACATCTCATCCCTCCTTATCAGCAGCTGTGCATTTCTAGAGGGCAGACAATATCTCACATTGACTTCTATGTCTTTCTGCAATACACAGAAGTCCATAAATATTTTAAGCGATTGCTTCCCCCATCCTTATAAGTGTTTGCATAAATGTTTGATATGTTAAGAAAAATTCAGGATTCTAAGTAGATTTTAGTGAAAGACTGAGGAAATTGGCTATGCTCTTCGGAATAAGTATCGGAGCGCCAAGTCTAGAAAATGATAGTGTGTCCTGTGGTGGTATTTTTCTTTCTTCTTTGAGCATTCCTGAGTCATAATGCACAGAGATGTATATACACTGTGGAATTTGGGGTTTAGCTGTCTCACATTGAAATCCAGTATTCCAGCTGTCCAGGAGAAGCTTCACCAGGTACAGAAATCACCATCAGTCTGATTGGTCATAATGAATGTAAGCAGTATTAGATGGAAATTTACGTGAATCTGTGTTTGCTCACAAATTTAAATCAGCTTTGTCTTGGACAGCCTGTCTTTTACGTCTCCCACTGTATTGCATATTAACCCTACTATACATAAAATAGAGAACTAATAAGGATCTGCTGTATAGCACAGGGCACTCCACATTGTAATGACCTATATGGGAAAATAGAGTGGATCTATATCTCTGTATAACTTGAGTCACTTTGCTGTTCAGCAGAAGGTAACACCACATTGTAAATCAACTATACTCTGCCCTCCACCTCCAAAAAGACAGTGGTTCTGCAAAAGCCCAATCTACAAATTCCCTCTTTTCCCAAAGGGGGTGTGTGTGTGTGTGTGTGTGTGTGTGTGTGTGAGAGTGACTCATTTCTGTCCGTGTTTAAATTATTTATTTTCCCACAAATAAGATGAGAGTAACAATGCTGCTCTCAAAAATTGGGTAGTTATGAAGATTTAATAATAGTAAATGTAAAAGACCTATAATCTTACCTTCAATAGAGTCGACATTCAACAAATAGAATAAGGAAAAGTAAGTAGTTTCCTTATCTGGAAATATGTGTCTTTCCCCTGACCTCCCACTACGTTATCTGTATCTTTCTTGCATTCATGACTGTGTGCAGGGTGTGAAAGATGTGTCTCATATAAACATCTCATCCCTCCTTATCAGCAGCTGTGCATTTCTAGAGGGCAGACAATATCTCACATTGACTTCTATGTCTTTCTGCAATACACAGAAGTCCATAAATATTTTAAGCGATTGCTTCCCCCATCCTTATAAGTGTTTGCATAAATGTTTGATATGTTAAGAAAAATTCAGGATTCTAAGTAGATTTTAGTGAAAGACTGAGGAAATTGGCTATGCTCTTCGGAATAAGTATCGGAGCGCCAAGTCTAGAAAATGATAGTGTGTCCTGTGGTGGTATTTTTCTTTCTTCTTTGAGCATTCCTGAGTCATAATGCACAGAGATTTTACAAGATAATTAATAAAATACATCTGTGGAATGTTTCATAGTTACATTTTTTTAAACTCATAAAACTAGCTATAAAATAAAAATAATATTTTCTTCTCACTGGTGTTTTGATTAATTAGGTAATGTTTATCCAGTGTTTATAGTATTCAATGTCAAGTGAACATACGAGGACAAACATTGTTCAGTGTTTGCCTGATGTTTAATTTCAAGCTTCTAACAAGGTTAATATCCAAAAATGTCATTAAGAAGTGTTATTCTGTTGGTACTTTAGTAGGAATTAATAGAGTTTTAGGTTAACAGGAATTGGGTTTGAATTTTAACATTGCAACGTGTTCTGTCTCTGACACGGACAGCTGCAAATGGATAAATTGCCTTCTCGCCATGCCATTTCTGAAGTCATGACTTGGATTTCTCTTATGGAAAGCGTTATTCAAAAGGATGAAGAGAATATTAAAAATTCCATCGGTTACAAGACAATTCATGAATACCTTCAGAAATATAAGGTAATTAGACATCTCTGTTTGTTTTCAGCTGTCCATATGGGGTTTCCAGGACTGTTTTATTGGAAGAAAGACAAAAGCTCAAGCTA
Organism: Tragulus kanchil; assembly: GCA_022376925.1. NCBI lineage: Eukaryota > Metazoa > Chordata > Mammalia > Artiodactyla > Tragulidae > Tragulus > Tragulus kanchil. The sequence continues at coordinate 145,491,161 of JAIOJX010000026.1, forward strand.
TGGAAGTCAGATCTGAAAGTGTGTCCTTCATACATAGAGACTGGATAGATTTCCAATAGTAAGAAAGCTGCTTCCTTAGTTATAGACACGGGAACATTGTCCAGTGTTAGGAAAAATTTTGAATAAGATTTTGTGTCATTTTAAGAAGTTATAAAAATAAACACTGTAATTTATATCCATCATATAGTGAGATTATGTAGTTTGTTCAATTCTACTTCCTTTTCCTAAAAAATATATATTTATATATTTATATTTATATTTATATTTATATTTATATTTATACTCGGGGCTTCCCTGTTGGCCTAATTGGTAAAGAATCTGCCTGCAATGCAGGAGATCTAGGTTTGATCCCTAGGTTGGGAAGATCCCTTGGAGAAGGGAGTGGCTACCCACTCTAAGTATACTTGCCTGGAAAATTCCACTGACAGAGGAGCCTGGGCAGAGTACAGTTCATGGGGTCTCAAAGAGTTGGACACAACTGAGCAACTAACAACACACACATATTTAGACTCAATATATGCATTCAGATTTTTACAAATTTAAATTCAGTCTATTTATACATTTTAAGTCTATTGATACATATTTAATCTACTTATAGCATATGTATCGTATATATATATAATCTATACACATAAATATTAAATACATTATTTAAATGAATGTATACATATGAATATATGTGTGTGTAAGCATATTCATATATATTCATATGTTGTCTATACATATTCAACTTCTGAAAATAATAGATTATATCAGTCCAAACAGATTGTGCTATTTGGACTGAATCATGAAGGTGATCATATTCGTCTTAAGCTTACTTATGGCTTTCCAACTCCAGGTAAAATGTAAGACACACACACATATAACCTTGCTGTCTTATTTTCTCTTCTCCCTTTACAGGGCTTTAAGATCGACATCAACTGTAAGCAGCTGACCGTTGACTTTGTGAACCAGTCCGTGCTGCAGATCAGCAGTCAGGATGTGGAAAGCAAGCGCAGTGATAAGACTGACTTCGCTGAGCAGCTCGGGGCAATGAATAAAAGCTGGCAGATCCTGCAGGGCCTCGTCACCGAGAAGGTGAGCCAAGAGTTGCCTGCTGTCCATGTTTCACGAAGAATCCAAGAACAGGTACACTCTGTGAAGAAAATTCATTCCACAGTAAATTTCGTGGAATGCATTGACTCCACTGGGCAAAAAAGTGCTTCTAAAGAGACTGATCCTGAAGGTTCTCATTCTAACTGTTCTTCAGCCCTGTTCCTTAATTTGTCTCTGTACCCTCCACTCTTTGAATATTTCATATTGTTTTGCTTTGTTACAGTTCTTAACATCTTTTTCCTTGCTTCATGTTGTCTTAAGTCCTTTACTTGTTTACCAGTAATAGTGATTGATGTCCAATCTTTAACATTCTTTTTTTTTTTTCTAACTTTTATTTTACCTTTAACTGTTAAAGAGTTTTGTTGTTGACAGATATATATGTTCCCGGATGAGTCATATGTATATCCCCCGCATCCCACCCCCCCAGACTGTCACACCGCACCCCTGAACATTCATTTTTAATCAGATATATCATGGACTATTATTTTTGTTGTTTTAAAGAATTCTTAATCTGGAGGAAATAGTGATCAGCCAGTGATTTGATTCAAAAATAAAATTGCAAATTTCATTTTATTATGATATTTCAGATTCAGCTATTGGAAGGCTTATTGGAATCTTGGTCAGAATATGAAAATAATGTACAATGTCTGAAAACTTGGTTTGAAACCCAGGAAAAGAGACTGAAGCAACAACATCGCATTGGAGATCAGGCTTCGGTTCAGAATGCGATGAAAGACTGTCAGGTAACTTGTCCAAGTGGCAGACTGGCACCTCTTCCCAGTTGCATGGCAGACGCCAAAGAAATTTGCAAGTCCTGAGAGTTAAGAGTTAAATACTGAAAAATGTTGGATTAGGTAACAGATTTCTTGATGACATGATCTATAATGTTTTCTCATCTATTAGATTTTTTCCCCTGTTTTTTTATTTTTGAATTTATAAGTAGAGAATGCTTCTAACCCCCCAAACTGATTATTTTAAGCTTTCTGGCTGGCACAATGGTAAAGAAGCTGCCTGCCAATGCAAGAGACATAGGAGACGCAGGTTCAGTCCCTCTGGAGGAGGGCATGGCAACCCACTCCAGTATTCTTGCCTGGGAAATCCCAGGACAAGCGTACAGAGGAGCCCAGTGGGCTATAGTCCCATGGAGTGGCCAAGAGTTGGTGCAGCTGAAGCCGTTGAACACACACACAGGCACTTCCTTAAGATGCTCTACTCTCCCCTGCCTTACCTGTGAAATGGAAGTCAGCACTAGAGTCTTGATTAGATTCTGGTTCATCTCCAGGAGCCAGCGCTTCCCAAGGGACAGCATTACCACGGCTGTGTCCCATCAGGGAGATTCAGCACTGGCTTGTTCCACTGTTAGTGATGCGGATGTTGGTTCAGGTGGAGTGGCCCAACTAAATGTTGCCCAGTGACTTGGGACTGTTTTCTCAGAGATTCTTGTTTATATGAAAGAACTGTAAGCCATTACAGTTAATGCTGTATTAAAAAATATTAATTCAGTAATTGGTAACGTGTTACAGATTAGCTGTGTTGGTTTTCTGTAGTATTTCCTAAGGACAATTGAAGATTAAACCATGAGCCATTTCTACAGAAATCCTCCTTTCCCCAAATCTGTCTTTTTTTCCTATTTCAACTTTCAAAAAGAAAGGCTTTTGATAATGATCTTCCTTCGAAACAACAGTTTTTCTTTGGGGGGGCATATGTAAAGAGATATATTTAAGCTCTCAATCAAAGCTTTTTGGTTCCGAAAAGGAAGGGAACAGGCTCTTGTGCTGGACTGACAAGCTAATGGACTGCAATTTCCAGGGTGCATGAAAATGGCAAAGAAAACTATCATACAGAGAAATAGCTTGAAAAAAAAATTCAGATTTCCAAGTGGCAGACTGGCACCTCTTCCCAGTTGCATGGCAGACGCCAAAGAAATTTGCAAGTCCTGAGAGTTAAGAGTTAAATACTGAAAAATGTTGGATTAGGTAACAGATTTCTTGATGACATGATCTATAATGTTTTCTCATCTATTAGATTTTTTCCCCTGTTTTTTTATTTTTGAATTTATAAGTAGAGAATGCTTCTAACCCCCCAAACTGATTATTTTAAGCTTTCTGGCTGGCACAATGGTAAAGAAGCTGCCTGCCAATGCAAGAGACATAGGAGACGCAGGTTCAGTCCCTCTGGAGGAGGGCATGGCAACCCACTCCAGTATTCTTGCCTGGGAAATCCCAGGACAAGCGTACAGAGGAGCCCAGTGGGCTATAGTCCCATGGAGTGGCCAAGAGTTGGTGCAGCTGAAGCCGTTGAACACACACACAGGCACTTCCTTAAGATGCTCTACTCTCCCCTGCCTTACCTGTGAAATGGAAGTCAGCACTAGAGTCTTGATTAGATTCTGGTTCATCTCCAGGAGCCAGCGCTTCCCAAGGGACAGCATTACCACGGCTGTGTCCCATCAGGGAGATTCAGCACTGGCTTGTTCCACTGTTAGTGATGCGGATGTTGGTTCAGGTGGAGTGGCCCAACTAAATGTTGCCCAGTGACTTGGGACTGTTTTCTCAGAGATTCTTGTTTATATGAAAGAACTGTAAGCCATTACAGTTAATGCTGTATTAAAAAATATTAATTCAGTAATTGGTAACGTGTTACAGATTAGCTGTGTTGGTTTTCTGTAGTATTTCCTAAGGACAATTGAAGATTAAACCATGAGCCATTTCTACAGAAATCCTCCTTTCCCCAAATCTGTCTTTTTTTCCTATTTCAACTTTCAAAAAGAAAGGCTTTTGATAATGATCTTCCTTCGAAACAACAGTTTTTCTTTGGGGGGGCATATGTAAAGAGATATATTTAAGCTCTCAATCAAAGCTTTTTGGTTCCGAAAAGGAAGGGAACAGGCTCTTGTGCTGGACTGACAAGCTAATGGACTGCAATTTCCAGGGTGCATGAAAATGGCAAAGAAAACTATCATACAGAGAAATAGCTTGAAATAAAAAATAGTAAAGCTTCACATCAGAAGATGGGTATGTAGGGACTTCCCTGGAGGTCCAGTGGTGACGACTTCATGGCTTCCCCTGCAAGGGGCATGTGTTCAGTCCCTAGTCAAGGAACTAAGATCACACATACCTCATGGCATGGCCTCCCGCCAAAAGAAGATGGTTATGTAAAAGATGGAAGACCAAAAACATGCATCAGCTGACTTCTTTGCCTTTCGAGTTTTCCAGGGGCCCATGTGGTGTTTGTAACTTCGGCCCTCAATTCTAAAATGTACAAGTAAGCCAGAATGCCAGAATTGTACTTTGAAGGATGACTTACTAAGTTAAAATGTTTTCATTAGAATTAGGATATAACTTCAGACTGAATATTAGAAAGATGAGTATTTCCTTGTTGCCCTGTTGTAATACACTTGACTATGAAGAGGCCAAAGCAGCAGGTTAACCTTCCTTTGCCTTTGTTTTTCCTTCTCGCCTTTTAGTTTTGTCTTTCTTACTATTTTTTGTCCTTCTTCATGTACTTTTCTTCTGCCATTTTCCATTTTCTTTTTATGTACTGGTGTTTGCTTAACAGAGAGAGAGAGGAGATTGCTAGAGGGAAAGTGTACCAGAAATGTGACCAAGGTTCTCTCCTTTTTGGACCCAAATTTTAGGCTCCCAGAGGGTCACTCCAGGCAGGGTCAGGAGGAACGCTTCATGTGTGGTTGAAAGGACTTCACTCCAATGCCAACTTTTTAAATTTTTGAAAAAAAAAGATTGTAACGCAATTGTTTTTCTGTAGTATTTCCTAAGGACAATTGAAGATTAAACCATGAGCCATTTCTACAGAAATCCTCCTTTCCCCAAATCTGTCTTTTTTTCCTATTTCAACTTTCAAAAAGAAAGGCTTTTGATAATGATCTTCCTTCGAAACAACAGTTTTTCTTTGGGGGGGCATATGTAAAGAGATATATTTAAGCTCTCAATCAAAGCTTTTTGGTTCCGAAAAGGAAGGGAACAGGCTCTTGTGCTGGACTGACAAGCTAATGGACTGCAATTTCCAGGGTGCATGAAAATGGCAAAGAAAACTATCATACAGAGAAATAGCTTGAAATAAAAAATAGTAAAGCTTCACATCAGAAGATGGGTATGTAGGGACTTCCCTGGAGGTCCAGTGGTGACGACTTCATGGCTTCCCCTGCAAGGGGCATGTGTTCAGTCCCTGGTCAAGGAATTAAGATCACACATACCTCATGGCATGGCCTCCCGCCAAAAGAAGATGGTTATGTAAAAGATGGAAGACCAAAAACATGCATCAGCTGACTTCTTTGCCTTTCGAGTTTTCCAGGGGCCCATGTGGTGTTTGTAACTTCGGCCCTCAATTCTAAAATGTACAAGTAAGCCAGAATGCCAGAATTGTACTTTGAAGGATGACTTACTAAGTTAAAATGTTTTCATTAGAATTAGGATATAACTTCAGACTGAATATTAGAAAGATGAGTATTTCCTTGTTGCCCTGTTGTAATACACTTGACTATGAAGAGGCCAAAGCAGCAGGTTAACCTTCCTTTGCCTTTGTTTTTCCTTCTCGCCTTTTAGTTTTGTCTTTCTTACTATTTTTTGTCCTTCTTCATGTACTTTTCTTCTGCCATTTTCCATTTTCTTTTTATGTACTGGTGTTTGCTTAACAGAGAGAGAGAGGAGATTGCTAGAGGGAAAGTGTACCAGAAATGTGACCAAGGTTCTCTCCTTTTTGGACCCAAATTTTAGGCTCCCAGAGGGTCACTCCAGGCAGGGTCAGGAGGAACGCTTCATGTGTGGTTGAAAGGACTTCACTCCAATGCCAACTTATGATTTCAGATGAAAGGTTGTTTTCTTTGAAACAAAGAACAGAATGAAAGTAGCCCACCGTGTTATTCTGGGGGCATCACAAATAAATGACACTTGCCTAACTGGCAGGTTCCATTTGACATCACCACAAACCTTGGTAAAAATTTATTGTCATTCTTGAGAAATTGTTCCTCTGGACCAAAGTGTAGAATTCAAGCCAGCATACTTACATTGGTGGCTGGATTCAAGCTTTATTTTGTTTTAAAAATCTTGGATATTTTTTCTACTTTTCCAGAAATAATTTATGAACTTAAACCAATGCAAAAATGGCTATTTATGAATTAGCCCAAGTTAAGAATGATTTGTTATAGCAAAAAATGTTAGGTTTGGCTCTTCCCTTCATTGATCAAAAACAGAATCATCTTTTAATTATAATTGGAGAGAAAGGAAAACATACATTTGTTTTGTGCAAAATATGTATTTCATTCCTGTTTCTCTCCTGGGTTGTGCTTTTATGCCAACATAAACGTGCAGGAGGTTTTGAGATGTGTTTCTAAGCAATGGATCATTCGTTTAGTATTGCTCACTTAAAATGTTAACCTTTATGGATAAATGAGAATAAATTTAATTCCCATGGTTGAGTTTTAGAATAATACTAAAGACATGTTGGAAGGATTATTTGGTTATGTAATCCTTTAGAGAAGTAGAGGGAAAATTTCTTAAATAGTAAAGTTCGTTACCTTTTTTTTTTTACTGTAGAAATGACCTATAACCATAATAAGATTTAGGTTATTCATTCTGGGGTTAATTTTGAAGCTGTCAATGTATTGACAAGATTATAAATCAGAAATGAACGAACAATTGTTAAAAAAAAATGACCTCTTCGCTATAAATCAGTTTAAAAAATACGAAACCAATCTTCTGCCATTTTCCATTTTCTTTTTATGTACTGGTGTTTGCTTAACAGAGAGAGAGAGGAGATTGCTAGAGGGAAAGTGTACCAGAAATGTGACCAAGGTTCTCTCCTTTTGGACACAAATTTTAGGCTCCCAGAGGGTCACTCCAGGCAGGGTCAGGAGGAACGCTTCATGTGTGGTTGAAAGGACTTCACTCCAATGCCAACTTATGATTTCAGATGAAAGGTTGTTTTCTTTGAAACAAAGAACAGAATGAAAGTAGCCCACCGTGTTATTCTGGGGGCATCACAAATAAATGACACTTGCCTAACTGGCAGGTTCCATTTGACATCACCACAAACCTTGGTAAAAATTTATTGTCATTCTTGAGAAATTGTTCCTCTGGACCAAAGTGTAGAATTCAAGCCAGCATACTTACATTGGTGGCTGGATTCAAGCTTTATTTTGTTTTAAAAATCTTGGATATTTTTTCTACTTTTCCAGAAATAATTTATGAACTTAAACCAATGCAAAAATGGCTATTTATGAATTAGCCCAAGTTAAGAATGATTTGTTATAGCAAAAAATGTTAGGTTTGGCTCTTCCCTTCATTGATCAAAAACAGAATCATCTTTTAATTATAATTGGAGAGAAAGGAAAACATACATTTGTTTTGTGCAAAATATGTATTTCATTCCTGTTTCTCTCCTGGGTTGTGCTTTTATGCCAACATAAACGTGCAGGAGGTTTTGAGATGTGTTTCTAAGCAATGGATCATTCGTTTAGTATTGCTCACTTAAAATGTTAACCTTTATGGATAAATGAGAATAAATTTAATTCCCATGGTTGAGTTTTAGAATAATACTAAAGACATGTTGGAAGGATTATTTGGTTATGTAATCCTTTAGAGAAGTAGAGGGAAAATTTCTTAAATAGTAAAGTTCGTTACCTTTTTTTTTTTACTGTAGAAATGACCTATAACCATAATAAGATTTAGGTTATTCATTCTGGGGTTAATTTTGAAGCTGTCAATGTATTGACAAGATTATAAATCAGAAATGAACGAACAATTGTTAAAAACAAAAATGACCTCTTTCGGCTACTAAATGCAAGAAATTCTAATTAATACATCACGACTAAAATATCTTCCTAATAGTTAAAAAGAGAAAAATAAATTTGCACTGAAGCAAGGCAGATTACCAAATGGCTAAATAAAACAGTACTCTAACATTTGCCTAGTTTTTAGCAGCTTAAAAGGAATTTCATGGATATATTTATCCAGTGTTATTTCTTTGAAGTAAGCCAAATGTATTATTATTCCTATTTTGTACTTAAGTTAGAGGCTTCCCAGGTAGCACGTTGCTGAAGAACCTGCCTGCCAAATATAGGAGACTTGTTCAATCCCTGAATCGGGAAGAGCCTCTGGGAGAGACTGTGGCAACACTCCATTATTATTGCCTGAAAAATAGGGAGCCTGGCAGGCTATAGTCCATGCAAAGAGTAGGACATAACTGAGCACACACGTGTGCATGCACACACACACACACACACACACACACACAGGGTGATTAAAAGATTGGACCACACAGCAACAAAACTTAAAGGGGCACATTTTTATTCATTTATTTATTTATTTTTATAAACTTTTATTTTACTTTTAACTTTTACAGAGTTTTGTTGTTTATAGATTCGTGTGTTCCCAGATTAGTCATATGTGTATCCCCCCCATCCCACCCCTCCAGACCGTCACACAGCACCCCTGCAGGATAAGGGGCACATTTTTAAGTAAAAGAGCAGAGACTGGGATGATCCAATAGCTGCTCACATCACCCCAGAATGGATTTACACCTTCTCCATGACTCGCAAGCAATGACCCACCTTCAGCACTAGGCTGGGAGTCAGTAGGCTCAGAAGTCTTGGGTACAAATTCCATTTCTGGTCCTTCAGTGACCCCAGACACATTGTGTGGCTTAATACCCCACTTATTCATTCATAAAATGTGGATAGCAGTCTCAACCTGACTCAGAGTGCTTTCCAAATTTTCTAATGGATTTAAAATATAAATTAGGGTCGTGGTTAAGTATGATCTGTATATCATCTCTTTTTATTTTGTGAACATTTCATGATGGTGGTGGTGGTGGTGGTGATGATTTAGTCGATAAGTCGTGTCCAGCTCTTGTGAGCCAGTGGACTGTAGCCCACCAGGCCCCTCTGTCCATGAAATTTCCCAGGCAGGACTACTGGAATGGGTTGCCATTTCCTTCTCCAGGGGATCCTCCCAACCCAAGGATCAGACCTGGATCTCCTACATTGCAGGTGGTCTCCTACATTCTAGGCAGATTCTTTACTGACTGAGCTACCAAGGAAGCCCAGACATTTCATACTGACCATTATAAATGCAAATCCTAAAGAAGATGAGGATTTGCTTCATGAAAAAAAGCCCATACAACCTTTCAGAATCATGTACAATCAGAGTATTTTAGGGGGAAAGAGAGGTTAATAGAGACTCTGATTTTTTCATCTGAAGAAACAGACCCTGTGAATGTTTCTCACTTGTGCAAAGTTAGCACAGCTTAATAGTCACAGAAAAGGAACTAAATCTCAAATACTGGGCTCCAGAACACCATTCTATCTCATTTCATCCCAGGAGTTAGGAATTGTAACTTTTCCAATAGCAAGTTAAATGAATTTAAGGATGTAATCATGTTACCATCTCAAACATGTATTTCTTTCCTTGTAGCTTCTTGAAAATAATTCCATAGTGCCATTTCCTTATCTATTATGTAATCAAAGTTTACATTTTTGAAAAGTGATGCTCATTTCTCATGGAATGGAAAGAGAATTTTAAAAAATTTAAATGAAGGAAGAAGTATCAGTCTGGTGACCCTCTCCTGAGGACAGTAGGCTTTTTGGATTCGCAAAGCATTTTTTTGAATATGAGATGATCATGGCTCAATTTCAGTGCACCCCAGAGTTCCATAATAGAATAAGTTAAAGTGATGATTTCTTCATCTTTCAGGATCTGGAAGATTTAATTAAAACAAAAGAGAAAGAGGTAGAGAAAATTGAGCAGAATGGACTTGCCTTGGTTCAGAACAAGAAGGAAGAAGTCTCTGGCATTGTCAAGAGCACGCTTCAGGAGCTCAACCAAACCTGGGCCAATTTAGACCACATGGTAATGTTGCTTGTGGAGAGTTGGCTCCAAGACTGTGCTGGCCATCTCATGTCCAAATGCGACGTGGCTTTTGGTTTTCATAAAGTAACGGGATAAATCATCACTGAATCTAGACAGCATTTATTTGTATCGTTAAGTCCACTTTATTAACCTTTCAAAAAAAGTCTAGCTTTGGATGTTTCGCATCATTAACAATATTATGAACATGACTTTCTCAATAATCTTCTCTATTCCATGTCTGTAAGGTACCATTTAAACACAGATGGTCTCAAATGTGTACTCTCAGGCGAATTTCTCCCTAAACTCAGACAGAGATGGACACAGAGGGAAGCCCACTTGGATAGCCAGTAGACATCCCAAACTTCCTGCCCAAGCCAATGCCCATTCTTCCACGTAACTACACTTCAAATGCAAAAAAATTTTCTTCTGAAGCCCATACAACCTTTCAGAATCATGTACAATCAGAGTATTTTAGGGGAAAGAGAGGTTAATAGAGACTCTGATTTTTCATCTGAAGAAACAGACCCTGTGAATGTTTCTCACTTGTGCAAAGTTAGCACAGCTTAATAGTCACAGAAAAGGAACTAAATCTCAAATACTGGGCTCCAGAACACCATTCTATCTCATTTCATCCCAGGAGTTAGGAATTGTAACTTTTCCAATAGCAAGTTAAATGAATTTAAGGATGTAATCATGTTACCATCTCAAACATGTATTTCTTTCCTTGTAGCTTCTTGAAAATAATTCCATAGTGCCATTTCCTTATCTATTATGTAATCAAAGTTTACATTTTTGAAAAGTGATGCTCATTTCTCATGGAATGGAAAGAGAATTTTAAAAAATTTAAATGAAGGAAGAAGTATCAGTCTGGTGACCCTCTCCTGAGGACAGTAGGCTTTTGGATTCATAAAGCATTTTTTGAATATGAGATGATCATGGCTCAATTTCAGTGCACCCCAGAGTTCCATAATAGAATAAGTTAAAGTGATGATTTCTTCATCTTTCAGGATCTGGAAGATTTAATTAAAACAAAAGAGAAAGAGGTAGAGAAAATTGAGCAGAATGGACTTGCCTTGGTTCAGAACAAGAAGGAAGAAGTCTCTGGCATTGTCAAGAGCACGCTTCAGGAGCTCAACCAAACCTGGGCCAATTTAGACCACATGGTAATGTTGCTTGTGGAGAGTTGGCTCCAAGACTGTGCTGGCCATCTCATGTCCAAATGCGACGTGGCTTTTGGTTTTCATAAAGTAACGGGATAAATCATCACTGAATCTAGACAGCATTTATTTGTATCGTTAAGTCCACTTTATTAACCTTTCAAAAAAAGTCTAGCTTTGGATGTTTCGCATCATTAACAATATTATGAACATGACTTTCTCAATAATCTTCTCTATTCCATGTCTGTAAGGTACCATTTAAACACAGATGGTCTCAAATGTGTACTCTCAGGCGGAATTTCTCCCCTAAACTCAGACAGAGATGGACACAGAGGGAAGCCCACTTGGATAGCCAGTAGACATCCCAAACTTCCTGCCCAAGCCAATGCCCATTCTTCCCCACGTAACTACACTTTCTGCCGTCTCAGTTCATGACAACTCTGCGCATCCAGTAGCGTGGGCTGAGGTCAGTCTTCACTCCTCTCCTTTTCTCAGACCCACGTCTGGTCCATCAGCAAGCTCCTTAGCACTGTCTCAGGACAGATCTAGAATCCAGCCTCTGTGCCCATCTCTGCAGCTAGCACCTAGGTCTCAGTCACCTCTTTGTCCTTCAGTTTCCTCATCTGTAAGATAAGCATGATTCCATCTACCTCAAAAGGTTGTTACAGGGATAAAATAGGTCAGTGAATTGAAAACAGTCGTTTAATTTATTTCCTAAGTTGGTGGTATTAAATATATTGACCCTTTATCATATATATACGTGTGTGTGTGTATATATATATATGTATATATATATATAGATAGATGCTATGAATGTTATATATAAAAGCTTTTTAAATATTTTAATTTAGACTGTGATCAAAAGTATGAAAAGCTTAAGTTTCAGTATTGCTACTTTTTACTTTTCAAATCTTGTTTTTTGTTTTATGTTGAGTTTCTTTAAGTTGTTTTAGTTTCCTTCTAATGCCTGAAACCCCAGTGAAGTTCTTAAATATAGGGTTTTTTTCCATCAAAGCAATATATATTTTATCATTTAAAACAGTATCCAATTATAAGAAGCCTCTGTCTCTTCGGAAAGGTTGGACAACTCAAGATCCTGTTGAAGTCCATGCTTGACCAGTGGAGCCAGCATAAAGTGGCCTTTGATGAGATAAATAGTTACCTCATGGAGGCTCAGTACTCTCTTTCTCGATTCCGTCCACTCACCGGCTCTTTAGAAGCTGTACAAGTTCAGGTGGACAATCTTCAGGTAAGGAATGGATTGACTCCATTGTTAATTTTCTTTTTAATTTGAGAAAAAAAAATCTGATAAGCAAATGAAAACATCATCCTGGAATATTGATGTATATTGTTTGCATTTAATTATTTTTAAAACATTTAAAATCGGGCTTCCCTGGTAGCTCAGTGGTAAAGAGTTCACCTGCCAATGTGGGAGACATAGGTTCGATTCCTGAGCCGGGAAGATCCCACATGCTGCAGAGCAACTAAGCCCATGAGCTACAACCATTTAGTCTGTGCTCTAGAGCTTCAGAGCTGCGACTGTTGAGCCCATGTCCCGCAACTACTGAAGCCTGTGTGCCCTAGAGCCCAAGTTCCACAACAAGAGAAGTCACCGCAGCAAGAAGCCTGCTCACCTCAACTAGAGAGTAGCCCCCATGCCCTGCAACTAGAGAAGAGCCTACAGCAGCAGTTAAAACTCGAAATAATCAATCAATAAATAAAATGCATTTCTTTAAACAACAACAAAAAAGAATTCCTGTTTACTTATAAAAAAAATTTAGAATTAATTTCACTGGCTTTATTTGTTATATAATCAAACTTACCTGTGCATATAAAATTTTGGAATAGCCGGTATGTAGCTAAATGATTTTTTTCAATTATTATATAAATATCCCTAGTGGGTATATTTTATAAAATGACTTTATACCCAAATCAGTCTCCTGGATCTATTATCACTGCCTTTTATGTCTTCCCTTTCTCTTTTTTAATCCTGATTTTATAAACATATTCTAAGGGATTAAAAAGAAAGCAGAAATAGCAAAGGAGTAAAAATTTAAACCATTAAGTTGTTTTCCTTGCACTCGGCAGAACATCATTGGCCTCCCATCATGTCCCCATAATCCTCCCTTTCTGGCACTTGCTGCTTTGTCTCCTCTGTGTCCATTGTCGTTATATTCACCGAGGAAGACATGGCTGTTGTTGGGCTTAAGCAGCACCATCTCCTATCTCGGTCACTGGCCTCTGTTGCTGCTGCCCTCACTTGCTGTGTACCTGGGCACTGGGCACTCTCATCTGCAACTGCCTTTTCTACCTGGCTGAATAGTGCGGCCAAATGTATGGACGGGCCAGACCCTAAGGGATGGGGGTGGTCAGCAAGAGCCCAGCATGGATCCTCCTTACATCAGGCCATGTGCCTTGTTTGGCAATTAGAGTTTACGTTTTGCTGATCTGCTGTGCGGACTCTCTAAAGAGAGCGCCCTTTTTTCAGGTTTTTTTAGGCAAGGCAGAAGGGAAGAAGGATAAAATGAGTACATATAATTACATTAAGCCTTAAATAGCTGTGGCAGATACTGAGAATCATTCAAACTTATCTTGAGAATAGTACAACCATTTAGTCTGTGCTCTAGAGCTTCAGAGCTGCGACTGTTGAGCCCATGTCCCGCAACTACTGAAGCCTGTGTGCCCTAGAGCCCAAGTTCCACAACAAGAGAAGTCACCGCAGCAAGAAGCCTGCTCACCTCAACTAGAGAGTAGCCCCCATGCCCTGCAACTAGAGAAGAGCCTACAGCAGGAGTTAAAACTCGAAATAATCAATCAATAAATAAAATGCATTTCTTTAAACAACAACAAAAAAGAATTCCTGTTTACTTATAAAAAAATTTAGAATTAATTTCACTGGCTTTATTTGTTATATAATCAAACTTACCTGTGCATATAAAATTTTGGAATAGCCGGTATGTAGCTAAATGATTTTTTTCAATTATTATATAAATATCCCTAGTGGGTATATTTTATAAAATGACTTTATACCCAAATCAGTCTCCTGGATCTATTATCACTGCCTTTTATGTCTTCCCTTTCTCTTTTTTAATCCTGATTTTATAAACATATTCTAAGGGATTAAAAAGAAAGCAGAAATAGCAAAGGAGTAAAAATTTAAACCATTAAGTTGTTTTCCTTGCACTCGGCAGAACATCATTGGCCTCCCATCATGTCCCCATAATCCTCCCTTTCTGGCACTTGCTGCTTTGTCTCCTCTGTGTCCATTGTCGTTATATTCACCGAGGAAGACATGGCTGTTGTTGGGCTTAAGCAGCACCATCTCCTATCTCGGTCACTGGCCTCTGTTGCTGCTGCCCTCACTTGCTGTGTACCTGGGCACTGGGCACTCTCATCTGCAACTGCCTTTTCTACCTGGCTGAATAGTGCGGCCAAATGTATGGACGGGCCAGACCCTAAGGGATGGGGGTGGTCAGCAAGAGCCCAGCATGGATCCTCCTTACATCAGGCCATGTGCCTTGTTTGGCAATTAGAGTTTACGTTTTGCTGATCTGCTGTGCGGACTCTCTAAAGAGAGCGCCCTTTTTTCAGGTTTTTTTAGGCAAGGCAGAAGGGAAGAAGGATAAAATGAGTACATATAATTACATTAAGCCTTAAATAGCTGTGGCAGATACTGAGAATCATTCAAACTTATCTTGAGAATAGTACGTTTAAAGACACATTTGATACCTTTGAGGAGGTAAGAAGTACCTTTGATTGAGTCTCCTCTGTGTTTCACATCTTCTGTCTTAAGGTATAAAAGGATTCAGTCTATTTTCGTATATTTTGACTTGATGGCAATCAGATATCAATGTCAGGTAGGACTGGATTTTTGCAGCCTGCTTTATCTGAGGAATTTTTCTCAAAAGTGAGCCTAGGGCTTTCCTGGTGGTCCAGTGGGTAAGGACACCGCCTTGCACTGCAAGGGGCGCCGGTTCGATCCCTGGCCTGGGACGATCCCACGTGCCACGGAGCGGCTGGACCGATGTGACCAATTACCGAGCCAGAGCTCTGGAGCGCATGCGCCCAGAGCCGGCGCTCTGCAACGACAGAGGCCACTGTGATGGGAGGCCCACGGGAGCCATAGAACAAAGATGGATGAAAATAGAGAAATGAAAGACCAATAGAAGTGGCCCGCCGTCCCCTCCATCCCCAACCACCGCCCCCCCCAAAAAAAAAACAAAAAGAAAACTGAGCTTATCACTTCAGCAACGTTTCCTGGGAAATATCCTCTTCCCTGGTTCTTGGTAGAAGACACCACCAAGCCTATAGCCTGCCTAATAAAGATTCTTTGCAAGGAAGAATACGCAGAGCTTAGTTGGTACTCAGAAAAGCTGTGGGACTTCCCAGGTATCTCAGTGGGTAAAGAATCTGCCTGTAGTGCAATGCAGGAGGCACTGGGCCTTTTCTGTTTGCTGCTGCCCTCACTTGCTGTGTACCTGGGCACTGGGCACTCTCATCTGCAACTGCCTTTTCTACCTGGCTGAATAGTGCGGCCAAATGTATGGACGGGCCAGACCCTAAGGGATGGGGGTGGTCAGCAAGAGCCCAGCATGGATCCTCCTTACATCAGGCCATGTGCCTTGTTTGGCAATTAGAGTTTACGTTTTGCTGATCTGCTGTGCGGACTCTCTAAAGAGAGCGCCCTTTTTTCAGGTTTTTTTAGGCAAGGCAGAAGGGAAGAAGGATAAAATGAGTACATATAATTACATTAAGCCTTAAATAGCTGTGGCAGATACTGAGAATCATTCAAACTTATCTTGAGAATAGTACGTTTAAAGACACATTTGATACCTTTGAGGAGGTAAGAAGTACCTTTGATTGAGTCTCCTCTGTGTTTCACATCTTCTGTCTTAAGGTATAAAAGGATTCAGTCTATTTCTCGTATATTTTGACTTGATGGCAATCAGATATCAATGTCAGGTAGGACTGGATTTTTGCAGCCTGCTTTATCTGAGGAATTTTTCTCAAAAGTGAGCCTAGGGCTTTCCTGGTGGTCCAGTGGGTAAGGACACCGCCTTGCACTGCAAGGGGCGCCGGTTCGATCCCTGGCCTGGGACGATCCCACGTGCCACGGAGCGGCTGGACCGATGTGACCAATTACCGAGCCAGAGCTCTGGAGCGCATGCGCCCAGAGCCGGCGCTCTGCAACGACAGAGGCCACTGTGATGGGAGGCCCACGGGAGCCATAGAACAAAGATGGATGAAAATAGAGAAATGAAAGACCAATAGAAGTGGCCCGCCCGTCCCCCTCCATCCCCAACCACCGCCCCCCCCAAAAAAAAAACAAAAAGAAAACTGAGCTTATCACTTCAGCAACGTTTCCTGGGAAATATCCTCTTCCCTGGTTCTTGGTAGAAGACACCACCAAGCCTATAGCCTGCCTAATAAAGATTCTTTGCAAGGAAGAATACTCAGAGCTTAGTTGGTACTCAGAAAAGCTGTGGGACTTCCCAGGTATCTCAGTGGGTAAAGAATCTGCCTGTAGTGCAATGCAGGAGGTGTGAGCTCGATCCCTGGGTCGGGAAGATCCCCTGGAGGAGGGCACGGGAACCCAGTCCAGAAAGTTCTGATAAAGAAGTCACTGTTGATGTGTTTGTGTGTGCATATTTTCATACTGTATGGAAAAAGCTATCCATTACTTTGTAATTCGATCATTAGAATGTTTAGATCCTGTAATGTCATCTGCTGTGTTCTTTTCTTCGGGCAGAATCTTCAAGATGATCTAGATAAACAGGAAAAGAGCTTGCAGAAATTTGGCTCTGTGACCAATCAACTTTTAAAGGAGTGTCATTCACCTGTGACCGAAACCCTTACCAATACACTGAAGGATGTCAACATGAGGTATGGAATATGCAGGTTTTACACTGTGGCTCATTATATATATCACAATCTTATTAAAATCATGATACAGTGTAAACCGTGGCATTTTGAATTTGAGCTTTTTAGATTCTGTTCTATTAATGTTTTCATTTCCCCAAAATGAATTGAAGGAGGAGTAAATGCCGTGAAGGTGGGGCCTATCAGGTGGCTCAGTGGTGAAAAGCCTGCCTGCCCGTGCAAGAGACCTAAGAGCCACGGTTTCGGTCCCTGGGTCGGGAAGATCCCCTGGAGGAGGGGATGGCAAGCCAGTCCGGTATTCTTGCCTGGAGAGTCCCATGGACAGTGGTGGGCTACGACTGAGCACACGTATACACACACACACAAATGCAGTGAAGACATTTAGAAAGGAGTTAGAACTGCAGTATGCCCCAAGATTGACCCCATCTCCACGCTCCACCCTGGAAATATGAGTGTGAAACGTTACTTCTTCTTATGTTAAATAGAAATGAGGCATCTGCATTATTTCCACATTCACATGAACTAGGATCATGAAAAATACAAGAGTAAATAACAGCATTTGGTGAGAACTGGGAA
The DNA here is from genome assembly GCA_022376925.1 of Tragulus kanchil. Lineage (NCBI taxonomy): Eukaryota > Metazoa > Chordata > Mammalia > Artiodactyla > Tragulidae > Tragulus > Tragulus kanchil. The sequence goes on from JAIOJX010000026.1 coordinate 145,508,733, forward strand.
TCTGCTCATGAGTGCTGGCTCTTGTTTCCAGATGGAATAACTTGCTGGAAGAGATTGCTCAGGAGCTGCATGCCAGCAAGGCCCTACTTCAGCTTTGGCAGAGGTACAAGGACTACTCCAGACAGTGTGCTGCCGCCGTTCAGCAGCTGGAGGGCCGAACCAACGAGTTCTTAAAGGCCACCACGGACAAGGACATCGGTGATGAGGAAGTTGCTACCTGGATCCAGGACTGCAGTGTATGTGTGAGGACTATCATGAGTTCTCAGCTTGCCAGGCTTAGACCTCTCAAGCTTAGCAGGGCGGGTACTGCTGCGTGTAACTTTGTTATGGCTCTGTGTGGGACAGCATTCCCAAAACAATTGTTTCAGGTATCAAAGAGCCTACTAGGTGTTTCAGAACACAACTGCACATGTGTGAGGTTTAAGGAGATCCTCTTTATTTTCCCATTTTCCTAGTGGAATATGGTCCTGTGAAAGCATGTGAAAGACTACACTGAAGGATGTCAACATGAGGTATGGAATATGCAGGTTTTACACTGTGGCTCATTATATATATCACAATCTTATTAAAATCATGATACAGTGTAAACCGTGGCATTTTGAATTTGAGCTTTTTAGATTCTGTTCTATTAATGTTTTCATTTCCCCAAAATGAATTGAAGGAGGAGTAAATGCCGTGAAGGTGGGGCCTATCAGGTGGCTCAGTGGTGAAAAGCCTGCCTGCCCGTGCAAGAGACCTAAGAGCCACGGTTTCGGTCCCTGGGTCGGGAAGATCCCCTGGAGGAGGGGATGGCAAGCCAGTCCGGTATTCTTGCCTGGAGAGTCCCATGGACAGTGGTGGGCTACGACTGAGCACACGTATACACACACACACAAATGCAGTGAAGACATTTAGAAAGGAGTTAGAACTGCAGTATGCCCCAAGATTGACCCCATCTCCACGCTCCACCCTGGAAATATGAGTGTGAAACGTTACTTCTTCTTATGTTAAATAGAAATGAGGCATCTGCATTATTTCCACATTCACATGAACTAGGATCATGAAAAATACAAGAGTAAATAACAGCATTTGGTGAGAACTGGGAATCTGCTCATGAGTGCTGGCTCTTGTTTCCAGATGGAATAACTTGCTGGAAGAGATTGCTCAGGAGCTGCATGCCAGCAAGGCCCTACTTCAGCTTTGGCAGAGGTACAAGGACTACTCCAGACAGTGTGCTGCCGCCGTTCAGCAGCTGGAGGGCCGAACCAACGAGTTCTTAAAGGCCACCACGGACAAGGACATCGGTGATGAGGAAGTTGCTACCTGGATCCAGGACTGCAGTGTATGTGTGAGGACTATCATGAGTTCTCAGCTTGCCAGGCTTAGACCTCTCAAGCTTAGCAGGGCGGGTACTGCTGCGTGTAACTTTTGTTATGGCTCTGTGTGGGACAGCATTCCCAAAACAATTGTTTCAGGTATCAAAGAGCCTACTAGGTGTTTCAGAACACAACTGCACATGTGTGAGGTTTAAGGAGATCCTCTCCCCTTTCATTTTCCCATTTTTCCTAGTGGAATATGGTCCATGTGAAAGACTTAGGCTGTTTTTACAGAGATGGTCAATATGAGAATTGACCATATGAGAAGTATTATTATATCTTTTAAAAATCTCCTGTTAAAAACTATTGTCCAGTTAGGGCCATTATTTCTTATGTAAGCCTCAACATAATAATTGCTTTTAAGAATTTAGTGGTAAGAAGTCTTTCTCTCCTGATTTATGAGTATACTTCTTTATAATGGCTTTTTAATGTTTCTCTTTTTCACTGTAGCTGCCAGTAACCTACTTAAGGTTTTCAGGAATAATTCTTCTCTTGTTTCACCTATCACATGCCTCTTACGGTTTGCCTGTTTGTTGTAATTTTAATGAATGTATTTCAAAGACCTTCTTATAAACTTTCCCAAATCAGTTTATTAGAATTAGGCAGGTTATAAAAAGCATATAAATAAAAGTTTAAACCATTCTAAGACCTTCACATGAAAAATGAATGATCATTTGAAAGCTAGGGTTTAAGATTTACCATGAAGTTACTTCAGTGCTTTTTTCTTTCTCTTTCCTCATAGTTCATCTCTATGAGATTTATCGCTTTCCATTTTCAGTCCTCCTAGTGAAGAGATGCCTGTTTTACTGTTGAGTTCGGCAAGTGATGGCTGTGGTTTTCTGATCTCTTGTTGGGATTAAAGCTGTGCTTGTTTCCCTCTCACTGGAGCCCTGAGTAGGCCGAGCAAGCTCTGCTCTCTCCATCTGTCTGTGGGCAACAGTAACAGGTGGAAAACCAGTTAGTCATCATCCCTAATTGACAGATGGAAACCCTCCTGGTAAAGCTCGGGTAAGAGTTGCTCAATGGGAAAGGTTGCCTGCTGAAGACCCCAGGACTAGGAAAAATCGGTGATGAGGAAGTTGCTACCTGGATCCAGGACTGCAGTGTATGTGTGAGGACTATCATGAGTTCTCAGCTTGCCAGGCTTAGACCTCTCAAGCTTAGCAGGGCGGGTACTGCTGCGTGTAACTTTGTTATGGCTCTGTGTGGGACAGCATTCCCAAAACAATTGTTTCAGGTATCAAAGAGCCTACTAGGTGTTTCAGAACACAACTGCACATGTGTGAGGTTTAAGGAGATCCTCTCCCCTTTCATTTTCCCATTTTTCCTAGTGGAGTATGGTCCATGTGAAAGACTTAGGCTGTTTTTACAGAGATGGTCAATATGAGAATTGACCATATGAGAAGTATTATTATATCTTTTAAAAATCTCCTGTTAAAAACTATTGTCCAGTTAGGGCCATTATTTCTTATGTAAGCCTCAACATAATAATTGCTTTTAAGAATTTAGTGGTAAGAAGTCTTTCTCTCCTGATTTATGAGTATACTTCTTTATAATGGCTTTTTAATGTTTCTCTTTTTCACTGTAGCTGCCAGTAACCTACTTAAGGTTTTCAGGAATAATTCTTCTCTTGTTTCACCTATCACATGCCTCTTACGGTTTGCCTGTTTGTTGTAATTTTAATGAATGTATTTCAAAGACCTTCTTATAAACTTTCCCAAATCAGTTTATTAGAATTAGGCAGGTTATAAAAAGCATATAAATAAAAGTTTAAACCATTCTAAGACCTTCACATGAAAAATGAATGATCATTTGAAAGCTAGGGTTTAAGATTTACCATGAAGTTACTTCAGTGCTTTTTTCTTTCTCTTTCCTCATAGTTCATCTCTATGAGATTTATCGCTTTCCATTTTCAGTCCTCCTAGTGAAGAGATGCCTGTTTTACTGTTGAGTTCGGCAAGTGATGGCTGTGGTTTTCTGATCTCTTGTTGGGATTAAAGCTGTGCTTGTTTCCCCTCTCACTGGAGCCCCTGAGTAGGCCGAGCAAGCTCTGCTCTCTCCATCTGTCTGTGGGCAACAGTAACAGGTGGAAAAACCAGTTAGTCATCATCCCTAATTGACAGATGGAAACCGGGGCCTCCCTGGTAAAGCTCAGTGGTAAAGAGTTTGCCTGCCAATGCAGGAGACACAGGTTCGACCCCTGATCTGGGAAGATCCCACATGCTGTGGAGCAACTAAGCCCGTGCACCACAGCCATGGAGCCTGTGCTCTAGAGCCTCGGAGCCGCAACTGTGGAGCCCATGGGCCACAGCTATTGAAGCCCGTGTGCCCTAGAGCCCAAGTTCCACAACAAGAGAAGTCACTGCAGCAAGAAGCCTACTCACCTCCACCAGAGAGTAGCCCCTACTCCCAGCAACTAGAGAAAAGCCTGTGGCAGCAGTGAAAACCCAGAATAGCCAAAAAAAAATAAATAAAATTTTTAAAAAGTAGATGGAAACCGGAAACAGGGAATTTCCACGGGCTTCTAATTTGGACCATGTAAGAGGATCCTACATATTGTGGAGGCAAGAGAGGCCACAGAAAAGAATGAGCTAGAGTCCACTCCTGCTTTTGCTCACCAGAGCCATGGCTAGGCTTCTGTGCCCACAGGGAATAGGGATGAGTACACCTAACCTGCTGTTTCATGATGGGCATATTTTCATCTTCTGTAGGACCTCCTCAAAGGACTGGGGCCAATTCAGGATTCCCTTTTTATTCTCCGTGAGCTGGGAGAGCAACTCAAGCAACAAGTGGATGCTTCAGCAGCCCCAGCCATTCAATCCGATCAGCTCTCTTTGAAGCAACGATTACATGCAGTAGAACAGGCTCTCTGCAGACAGCAGACTCTGTTACAGGTATGGAGAAATCATATTCAGCAAGGTTATGAAGTAGGCATTCTGTAAAACCTGGACATAAATAGGAAAAGGGGAACTTTTCCTCAACAAGACAATGCCTCGGGGCTTCCCTGGTGGTCCAGTGGCTAAGCCTCTGTCTCCCAATTCAGGGGTCCTGGGTTCAATCCCTGGTCAGGGAACTAGATCCCACATGCCCCAACTAACAGTCCACATGCTGCAACTATTCAGCAAAATATATAAATGAAACAAAAGATATTAAAAAAAAAAAAAAGACAATGCCTCTTTCAAGACCAAAAAATTTAAAAATCAACAAACTTGGAAGTTCCGGGGGGTCAAGGAAAAGCGGGAGTCCTGTGCTGTTCTCTGCCCGTATAATTTTTGCCCTGAAATCAGTGATTTGTCCCATGGTAAAATGTGTTCAATTAATAAATATTAAGTAGCTTTAATGTCAGCACTTATATTTATATAAGCTTTTGCAAAAATCAGAATATATTCCTCTTGATAATGTATTTTTAAACACAGCTTTAATTGGTTAATTAATGGTACATAGAAGTCATTCTAAGTTTTCAGACAATTGCATTAACAATAAAGAAGAAAATTTAAATAATAGTAACCTTATCTTTTTAGGAATGCCATTTGGAGAATGGCAGTTTGACACAAGAATATGAAAAATAATTTTATCATCTACTGTCCTTTCACTAGATTTCTAAATACCAATTTTCTTTTGTGAAAAAAAGGCTGGAGTTCTTGACTATGAAACCTTTACCAAGAGTTTAGAAGCTTTGGAGGCCTGGATAGTAGAAGCTGAAGAAATACTACAGGGACAGGACCCTAGCCACTCCTCTGACCTCTCGACCATTCAGGAAAGGATGGAGGAACTGAAGGTGAGTGTGTTCAAATCCTTACCCCAGATCTAGCTACTGCTTCTGTGCGGAATCTTCGTTCCCTTACCAGGAATCAAACCGTGCCCCCTGCAGTGAAATCAGTAGAGTCTTATTCACAGGGAAGCCCCCCAGGTCTATCTTCTATCCTCAGTATCTTCAGGAAAACTCACAACTCCTGACATAGGCCTACCTTTTGTTCCCAAGGAAACTCTTGCCATCTCTGCGTTCCTGTTGCCTTGAGAGGTGTGCTGGCATTGAGCCCAAGCGGATGCCGTGGTTGGTGATGGCGACTCGCAGGGGCAGGACTACCACTCCACCTCACTCTTCTTCCTCCTCCTTTGGGTCCCTCCCCACACCCAGTCCATCATCTCCGTCCTAGTTCTTAAACCTCTCGTCTCCATCGCTACCTTCATCCACTCCTAGTTCAAGCTGCCAGTCTCTCTCAGAGGCCGAGGCCAAGCCTTAGCCTCCATGGACCTCCATGGACCTCTCTCTTTCCCTCCTACCCATAGTGCCCAATGGTCTTTTCCTTTGGAAGAAATTTGCTTAATTGAACTGTTTTAAAGTAAATAAAATAATACAATAGACATGCCTATGTTATTATTATGTTGTTCCTTTACTTAAACCCTCTATGGGTTCCCATTGCTCTCAGGATAAAGATGTGGTCAACTATCAAAACCAGAAATACCCAGCTTCTGTCCTCCTAAGGATCTCGTCTTCACCACTTGCCATCTCACTCTCGGCCACTTGGGAGTGAGAGTGCTTCCCGGCCTTTCTGGGCAAGATGTACCCCCACCATTCTTCTTCCTGGAATTCACTCCTTGTTCCCACCAACTCCACGCCAACCTAAAGAAATCAAAGGCCATTTTGTTCAGTGTCACACTTAGAAAGCTTCCCATTCTATCTATGATCAGGCCCACAGTGGCATCATGTCTCCAGAGTTTCATCATATCATCTAACGACGCTCGTGTGATTAAGGGACTGCTGTGCTCTCCACTCTTGGAATGGTGTCTTACATTCTGTGAGCACCACGTCAGTTGTGTTCCCTGCTGTTACCTGGCATCTAATAGCTTGCTTTTGGCTTCGACAGTTGGAAAGATTTATTCTGTCTCAGCATTATGAGCCTTTTGGAGAGCACATAAAAGGAAAACACACACAGCCAAAGGTGGCCTGACCTTTTCTCCTTGCTGTAGCCGATTTCCTAGATGGTGTTATGAATGCCCACAGGAAAACTGGGGACAGGCTTCTATCCTCAGTATCTTCAGGAAAACTCACAACTCCTGACATAGGCCTACCTTTTGTTCCCAAGGAAACTCTTGCCATCTCTGCGTTCCTGTTGCCTTGAGAGGTGTGCTGGCATTGAGCCCAAGCGGATGCCGTGGTTGGTGATGGCGACTCGCAGGGGCAGGACTACCACTCCACCTCACTCTTCTTCCTCCTCCTTTGGGTCCCTCCCCACACCCAGTCCATCATCTCCGTCCTAGTTCTTAAACCTCTCGTCTCCATCGCTACCTTCATCCACTCCTAGTTCAAGCTGCCAGTCTCTCTCAGAGGCCGAGGCCAAGCCTTAGCCTCCATGGACCTCCATGGACCTCTCTCTTTCCCTCCTACCCATAGTGCCCAATGGTCTTTTCCTTTGGAAGAAATTTGCTTAATTGAACTGTTTTAAAGTAAATAAAATAATACAATAGACATGCCTATGTTATTATTATGTTGTTCCTTTACTTAAACCCTCTATGGGTTCCCATTGCTCTCAGGATAAAGATGTGGTCAACTATCAAAACCAGAAATACCCAGCTTCTGTCCTCCTAAGGATCTCGTCTTCACCACTTGCCATCTCACTCTCGGCCACTTGGGAGTGAGAGTGCTTCCCGGCCTTTCTGGGCAAGATGTACCCCCACCATTCTTCTTCCTGGAATTCACTCCTTGTTCCCACCAACTCCACGCCAACCTAAAGAAATCAAAGGCCATTTTGTTCAGTGTCACACTTAGAAAGCTTCCCATTCTATCTATGATCAGGCCCACAGTGGCATCATGTCTCCAGAGTTTCATCATATCATCTAACGACGCTCGTGTGATTAAGGGACTGCTGTGCTCTCCACTCTTGGAATGGTGTCTTACATTCTGTGAGCACCACGTCAGTTGTGTTCCCTGCTGTTACCTGGCATCTAATAGCTTGCTTTTGGCTTCGACAGTTGGAAAGATTTATTCTGTCTCAGCATTATGAGCCTTTTGGAGAGCACATAAAAGGAAAACACACACAGCCAAAGGTGGCCTGACCTTTTCTCCTTGCTGTAGCCGATTTCCTAGATGGTGTTATGAATGCCCACAGGAAAACTGGGGACAGGCAGCTTTGTCCTGTGTGTCAATGGAGGAAAGAGATCTGAAAGCACAGACTGCTTTCTCAGTTGAGTCTCACCAAATTTGGGCTTGGTGTCAAGGGCCTAAAACTGAAGCCCTTGAGATACTGCGTGGTAATTTCAGAGCCCAAATGGGTCTATGTTCTATCCAGAGAGAACCCATCAAGTCTTGCTTACCTGGCTCCATCACTTATGAGCTGGATGTTCTTGAGCAGTTTCCTTAAATTGTCCGTACCTCATCTTCCTTCTTGTAAATTAGAAATAATAATGGTTCTTACCTTATGGGATTGTTGCGAGGATAAAATGAGTCTGTGAAACTTCGGTTCAGAAGGGCTCAGTATGTTATTATTGTTATATGATAATGGAGTAGATTAGAGAGAAATGAAATAAAAAGGGTAGAAAATAGGTCTTCAGTTATCAATGTAATTTTCATCCCTTATCAGTTCAAGCAAGAATTGCTTGTAGCTCAGTCAGTAAAGAATCCACCTGTAATGCAGGACATCCAGCTTTGATGCCTGGGTGAGGAAAACTTCCTGGAGAAGGCAAAGGCAACCCACTCCAGTATTCTTGCCTGAGAAGTCCCAGGGATGGAGGACCCTGGAGGGCTACAGACCATAGAGTCGCAAGAGTCGGACAAAACTAAGTGACTCAACCAGCACCATCAAATAACTCACGTAAATAACACGTGTAAACTACTAAACGTTTAAGAAAGGATCTCAGGAGCAGGGGCAGCAGTGGAAACTGATGAGGAGATGCAGCCTGGCTTTCTTTGCAGTGCTCAAGACTGCAGGCGGGTGCCAAGAAATATGGAGGAGACCAAAGAGCAGCTTCTTCCTGAAATCTGAAGGCCACTGCCCACTGAGCAAGCACTTTGTCTTCTCCGACCGGCATTCTAAACTACTTTTGCGTCTTGTTTCCAGGGACAGATGCTGAAATTCAGCAGCATGGTCCCAGATTTTGACCGTCTGAATGAGCTTGGGTACAAGTTACCCCTGAATGATAAAGAAATCAAAAGGATGCAGACTCTGAACCGGAACTGGTCTCTGGTGTCCTCCCAGACCACAGAAAGATTCAGGTAGTGTAACCCTGAGAGGTGTTGGCCACTCTGAAATAGGAATAGAAATAAGTTCATGATGTGTGTATATTTATCCATTCTAGGGTTTTCCAGTGATACAACATTTGAGCTAAAAGTGGGAAGCTCAGATTGTAAAGTGGTGCCCCCTGTTGAATGTTGAATATTGTTTTAATCAAAAAATACTTTTATATAAGCATATGTTAAAGATACATAATTTTGTCATTTAAATTTGTTTCTTCAATTTTCTTTTTATTTTTTTTTTAAATGTTGCTACCTAACATGAGAGCTTTGTGTGGGTCCAATTAGAATTGGAAGCAGAGAATATTTAATTAGTTTTATATGCTACAGGTGGAAGAAGAAAGCAGTAACATCATTATTCTTTTTCCTTCGTTTTGTCAGTAAGTTACAGTCATTTTTGCTACAACATCAGACATTCTTGGAAAAATGTGAAACATGGATGGAATTCCTAGTTCAGACAGAACAGAAGTTAGCAGTAGAGATTTCAGGCAATTACCAGCATCTTTTGGAGCAGCAGAGAGCACATGAGGTAAGTTATGCCAATACAGTTTTGGCTAATAAAATAGCATTAGGCTTTTTATGCTGCAAAATGCCGTGTGGAGGAAAGTCCTGTTCTGTGTGTTACATCTGCTCAAATGTGTGTATTGTTCTTGTCTTCTTTCTTAAGCCTAAAGTTTTGATATCTTAATCACAACCATGTGGTTGGTTAAAACCATGGGACAGTCTTCCATACCCTGTAAGGTATCATGCCAGCATCCTGGTAAATTGATTTCCAAGTTGAGTTACAGACTGCAATGATCTTGCCAAGGCTTGGTTGCTTAAGAGATTATGCTTTGATAAAAAAATTTTTGATAAAATAAAAATTAATGAGTTCTTTAAAAAGCACATACATATTTTATACGAAAAATTTAGGGACAGATGCTGAAATTCAGCAGCATGGTCCCAGATTTTGACCGTCTGAATGAGCTTGGGTACAAGTTACCCCTGAATGATAAAGAAATCAAAAGGATGCAGACTCTGAACCGGAACTGGTCTCTGGTGTCCTCCCAGACCACAGAAAGATTCAGGTAGTGTAACCCTGAGAGGTGTTGGCCACTCTGAAATAGGAATAGAAATAAGTTCATGATGTGTGTATATTTATCCATTCTAGGGTTTTCCAGTGATACAACATTTGAGCTAAAAGTGGGAAGCTCAGATTGTAAAGTGGTGCCCCCTGTTGAATGTTGAATATTGTTTTAATCAAAAAATACTTTTATATAAGCATATGTTAAAGATACATAATTTTGTCATTTAAATTTGTTTCTTCAATTTTCTTTTTATTTTTTTTTTAAATGTTGCTACCTAACATGAGAGCTTTGTGTGGGTCCAATTAGAATTGGAAGCAGAGAATATTTAATTAGTTTTATATGCTACAGGTGGAAGAAGAAAGCAGTAACATCATTATTCTTTTTCCTTCGTTTTGTCAGTAAGTTACAGTCATTTTTGCTACAACATCAGACATTCTTGGAAAAATGTGAAACATGGATGGAATTCCTAGTTCAGACAGAACAGAAGTTAGCAGTAGAGATTTCAGGCAATTACCAGCATCTTTTGGAGCAGCAGAGAGCACATGAGGTAAGTTATGCCAATACAGTTTTGGCTAATAAAATAGCATTAGGCTTTTTATGCTGCAAAATGCCGTGTGGAGGAAAGTCCTGTTCTGTGTGTTACATCTGCTCAAATGTGTGTATTGTTCTTGTCTTCTTTCTTAAGCCTAAAGTTTTGATATCTTAATCACAACCATGTGGTTGGTTAAAACCATGGGACAGTCTTCCATACCCTGTAAGGTATCATGCCAGCATCCTGGTAAATTGATTTCCAAGTTGAGTTACAGACTGCAATGATCTTGCCAAGGCTTGGTTGCTTAAGAGATTATGCTTTGATAAAAAAATTTTTGATAAAATAAAAATTAATGAGTTCTTTAAAAAGCACATACATATTTTATACTAGGAAATCAAGCTACCAAACATCTCTCAGTGTACCTCCTGATTGAATTGCAGAATGACCGTTTCTCAAGAAGCATCCAGTGACGAGTAGATACAAAAAGCAAAGTTAATCAGTTTGCTGTCAGTCTCTATTTTGCTTTTAACTGGTGTAACCAGCTTGCTCCTGGTGTTTATGAAATATGTGCAGATGGAAAGCCAGGGTACCTAGTGAAGAAAGGCTTAATGCTGGAAACTTTTTTTTTTGGCATCTACGTCATTCATTTATTTTCATCCATCTTTTTTATTCTTTGGCATTTGTGGGCCTCCCATTGCAGTGGCCTCTCTTGTTGCAGAGCACTGGCTCTTGGCACATGTGCTCCAGAGTGCTGACTTGTAATTGGACACACCGGTCCAACCGCTCCCTGGCACGTGGGATCCTCCAGGGTCAGGGATTGAACCTTGCACTGCAAGGCAGACTCTTTACCCACTGGACCACCAGGAAAGCCCTGGAAACTGTTTTTAAGGCATTTTGCTTAAGTTTTTAGAAATGGAGAATTTAAATATGCATAATGCCTACCCACTCCAGTAACCTTGCTTAGGAAATCTGAGGAACAAGAGGAGCCTAGCAGGCCACAGTCCATGGAGTCGCAGAGAGTCAGACACGACTTAACAACTAAACAGCAGCAGCAGGGTACTTTTAAGACCAGTATTATAGAGTTGAACAATGAGGAGATAAAATACAATGGATCAAAACTTAAGTGAGATAACACTTCACACCCACTAGAATGGCCACAGTGAAAAAGAGGATGCGTGTTGATGAAGGGATAGGGAAATTAGAGCCCTTCATACATGGCTGGTAGGAATGTAAAATGGTGACGTTGCCTTGGAAAACACAGCTTGGCAGCTTCGCAAAATGTTACAGGATTGCCATGTGACCCAGTAATTCCACTCCTAAGTATACACTCAAGAGAAAGGAGTATATGTATCCACACAATAGCTTGTACCAGAGTTTTGTTTATTGTGGCATTATCCTAACAGGCTCAAAGTGGAAGCGGCCCAACTATCCCCTCACTGATGAGGGATAACACAAAATGGGGCTATCGATCCAGTCAATGAAATGCTCTCCAACAGTGTAAAGACGTGTTGTGCTCATGCATACTGCACCGTAGATGAAACTCGAAAACATTCTGTGGAGAGGAAAGAAGCCAGTCACAAAAGAGTAAATTACCTGATCATATTTACAGGAAATGTCCAGAGTAGGCAAATCCATAGAGACAGAAAACAGTTCAGTGATTGTCTCGGGCTGAGGGATTGAGAAGAGAGGGGAGTGAGTGTGAATAACTGTAGAGCTCTGGGGGAGAGTGTTATGAATGCAGTCTAAAATTGATTGTGGTGCCAGTTGTGTAACTCTGTAAACTATAATAAAAAACATTAAATTGTACTCCTTACGTGGGTAAATTGGATGATATAGAATTCTGTCTCAATAAAGTTGTTTAAAAACAGTAAAAATTTGAAAGATTTTTTTTTAAGTAGTGAAACAATTTTATTAAGTGAACTGAATTGAAAAACAGTGAGTTTATAAAAAATGATGGATTTTTTTTCATTCTTCAGCTTTGTAAAAGGTCTTAAAGCAATTCTGTCTGAAAGTGTACCATATTCTTCATATAAAATAAACCAGAATACAGATTATGTGTTAACTATCCCTGTTAGGTGATTTTGAAAGAAAGTAGGGAAACATAATTCAACTTTTAATCTCTTAGTAAACAGAAACTAAACTCTATTTTTAAGTTTATCTTAACTGATGGTTTTAAAAATGTTCTTACATTGCAGGATTTCATATATTAGTACAACCTGATTCAGTTGGAAGTATTCTTCATAGTTTTGCTTAAACCGGAATTTTTGGAAAGTTACTGGCAAACTGATCACTAAAATTAGAAACTCTAAGTTATGTTTTCCTTTTTTAAAATCACAGTTGTTTCAAGCAGAGATGTTCAGCCGGCAGCAGATTTTGCACTCGATCATTATTGATGGACAGCATCTTCTAGAACAAGGTCAAGTTGATGACAGGTAGGATCCTTGATATATTATCAGGAAGAAAGTTTCCAGTAAATCAGTTTATTTTCTTTGTGCAGGTTAGAGGACATAGACCTAATCTGCCTAAAGCAAGTGTGCCACAAAAGAGCCTTAGTACATGGAGGAAAGACTTGTCTGAATCTCTAAAATGACGGTGTATTGAATCCTTTTAAAGAACCTCTGTTGTGTTATATGAAGGACCTAGAGTAATTGGAAGTCATGTAGCCAGCCTTTGCTAGTTGTCTGTAGGAGACTGGAATTAAAATAGACCAGAATGAACTGTGTTAATGATGTATCAACAGATACTTCTAATATTCTTATACAGTTACAGAAGTTTTATTCCTCAGAGTAGCATAAAGATCCCTAGACCATCTCTCTTACTTACAAATGAAAACTTGAGGCCCAGAAACACGTATTGATTTGACCAAGATCACATGACCAAGTAGCAACAGAGTCAAGTCAAGGGCTCATGTACCTGTGTTTTTATACAGGGTCAGCCAGATTTCCATTACCATGATTCGGAAAAGGTTTGCTACCTTAAGTTAGATAATACTTAGTCTGAAACCCTGCTTTCTCTTTATTACTTAGCAAGCTATCTCTGTATTAAAAATGCAGGGGTAAAGTCTAGCTGCATTTTTAGATTTACGGCATGTGGATTGGCAAGTTCGTTCTATATTACATTTCCTAGGAACAATATTTACTCTATCTACCCCATCAACTTTCAAAGGTGATACTTGGAATATAAACCTCATTTCTTTCATTACATATGTATGTCTTTTCCATAATTAGGACCAGTCATTGTAATTGTAATTAACTTAGTTGGCTCCACCCACCAAATAGAAAATAAATCAGTATTTTTATTAAGAGCTTTTTTATCCCCATGTTTTGGAAGCAATTTTAGTCTTAAGTGGTGTTTCTTTGGAAGTACATGAAAGATTTTCATGGTTACGCTTGGAACAACAAAATATGATGCCATATTTGTTCTATTCTAAGGGAGCCAAACTTAAATGTGAGCTTAACAGAATTTAAGGCCTTCAGAATAAGACAATTCAAATGCAGTTATCTTATCTTTTGCTTTATCCTCCCTATTCTGTAACAATATTATAACAATATTACTTACATCATTAAGTAAAATAAGATTTAACATACATATGCAAGCCAACATCTATTAAATTTTAAATGTTAGCAGGGAAAAACATCAAGGAGATGAAAATAGGAGGGTTGGACACAAGTATAACTTTGAAAGATGTGAGTGAAAAAATAAAGGTTCAAATGAGAGCATGTTGACCAATAGGGAAGTCGTAGGTTACAAATGTATTGTATCTTGAAAGATTGTTTATACATTTTGTATTTGAGAGTTCAAATTCAGCTTTGGACTCAGTGTCGTGTTTTGAGTAATCCTTCATGCTGTCAGAAGTCGCTTCAGGATGATTTTGTTCTACAAGGTGAAGACAAAGGCTCCAGAGAGTCGCTGAGTGCTAGCTGATGGAGGGGCACCATGGAGGGTACTCCTCATTTTTACAGAATACCCTCAAACCCTGCCTGGAGGCGTTGTAGGTTAGTTGTCAGAGAAGAAGGCTGTGGCACCTTTTAGGGAAGTGTCGTGAACCTAATTCATCATAATTGGTTCTGTTGAAAGTAGATTATAAACATAAGAGTTTTCTTTCAAAAACAGAACTAATTAATAGCACATTTGGTTACAAAATCAAAAAGTTTATAGTGTATATTTCAGTCGTTCAGTCATGTCCAACTTTTCGTGACCTCATGGACTGTGGTCCTCCACGCTCCTCTGTCCATAGAATTCTCCAAGAACACTGGAGAAGATTGCCATTCCCTTTTCCAGGGGATCTTCCCTATTCAGGGATGGAACCTGTGTGTCTTGTGTCTCCTGCATTGGCAGGCAGGTTCTTTACCATCTGAGCCTCTAGGGAAGCCCAACTTTATAGAGACCCTAGGTAATAAATCAAGAATATAGGCATCCAGAATAGTAAGTATAATTCAGATTAGAAACCATCCACAAGAGGGAAGAAAAGCAAAATGAGTAAAATAGATCAAGATAAGTAATGTTACACTTCAGTACTTAAATATGAGAATAACACTATTATCTACAAAGAAGCTCAGTCTATTTGATAATAGACAAGTCGGTTCTAGAGCTCAGCTGGATGTTAAAGAACACATAATTTTAAAAAGCTACCAGCATTTTTTAAAAGTAGTAAACACAGAGGAAGGAAGAACCAACTAAAAGTTTTGACATTAATTAGCCTGAAATTGAGAAAGCTTAAAAAAGTTTAATATCTCTAAGTATATGGACAACCTTTATTCAGAAAATGATGACTGGATGATTCACATTTTTCTAACACAGATAAAATGGGTTTGAAATGTACGAGGATGTCTTAGATTAGTATGTGAACTCATTTGCTAAAGATTAGAGCTGTCTATGGTGAGGGAATACTGAGAGTTTATGGTGTATCATTTTTAAAATATGTGTAAATAGCATAATTTTATTTAAGTGGTTTATGATTCTAGCTAAAATAACCCAATTTTGTTCATCCAAAGTGGTTTATAATTGGAGCTGGAGACAGAGGTTGTAAGTAAGCTGGGCTCTTCATTTTCTCCTGCTGTGAGTGCTGCACATGTTGCAGTGGGCATGTCCAGGGAGCCATTCTCCTTAAAGCGACTGCTTTATGCTCTGTCTTCTCTCACTCTCTCCGAGAGAGAATGATAGGAACCTTACAGATACGTCTTCCACCTATTCTGATGCATTCACTGTTTACAAATCCTGATGAACCATAAAGAAGGCTGAGTGCCAAAGAATTGATGCCTTTGAACTATGGTGTTGGAGAAGACTCTTGACAGTCCCTTGGACTGCAATGAGATCAAACAGTCAATTCTAAAGGAAATCAACCCTGAATATTCATTGGAAGGACTTAGGCTGAAGCTGAAACTCCAGCACTTTGGCCGCCTAAGGCGAAAAGACGACTCGTTGGAAAAGACTTTGATGTTGAGAAAATAAAAAAGGGGGGGGAAGCTGAAAACCAAGTTTTTACCATCTGAGCTTAAATTATGAGAATAAAAAAAACTAATATATTTCAGATGAGAAACCATCCACAAGAGGGAAGAAAAGCAAAATGAGTAAAATAGATCAAGATAAGTAATGTTACACTTCAGTACTTAAATATGAGAATAACACTATTATCTACAAAGAAGCTCAGTCTATTTGATAATAGACAAGTCGGTTCTAGAGCTCAGCTGGATGTTAAAGAACACATAATTTTAAAAAGCTACCAGCATTTTTTAAAAGTAGTAAACACAGAGGAAGGAAGAACCAACTAAAAGTTTTGACATTAATTAGCCTGAAATTGAGAAAGCTTAAAAAAGTTTAATATCTCTAAGTATATGGACAACCTTTATTCAGAAAATGATGACTGGATGATTCACATTTTTCTAACACAGATAAAATGGGTTTGAAATGTACGAGGATGTCTTAGATTAGTATGTGAACTCATTTGCTAAAGATTAGAGCTGTCTATGGTGAGGGAATACTGAGAGTTTATGGTGTATCATTTTTAAAATATGTGTAAATAGCATAATTTTATTTAAGTGGTTTATGATTCTAGCTAAAATAACCCAATTTTGTTCATCCAAAGTGGTTTATAATTGGAGCTGGAGACAGAGGTTGTAAGTAAGCTGGGCTCTTCATTTTCTCCTGCTGTGAGTGCTGCACATGTTGCAGTGGGCATGTCCAGGGAGCCATTCTCCTTAAAGCGACTGCTTTATGCTCTGTCTTCTCTCACTCTCTCCGAGAGAGAGAATGATAGGAACCTTACAGATACGTCTTCCACCTATTCTGATGCATTCACTGTTTACAAATCCTGATGAACCATAAAGAAGGCTGAGTGCCAAAGAATTGATGCCTTTGAACTATGGTGTTGGAGAAGACTCTTGACAGTCCCTTGGACTGCAATGAGATCAAACAGTCAATTCTAAAGGAAATCAACCCTGAATATTCATTGGAAGGACTTAGGCTGAAGCTGAAACTCCAGCACTTTGGCCGCCTAAGGCGAAAAGACGACTCGTTGGAAAAGACTTTGATGTTGAGAAAAATAGAAGGCAAAAGGAGAAGGGGACCACGGAGGACAAGGTGGTTGGATGGCATCACTGAGTCAATGAACATGAGTTTGAGCCAGCTCTGGGAGGTGGTAAAGGACAGGGAAGCCTGTCATGCTGCAGTCTGTGGGGTCACAAAAAGTTGGATATGACTGAGCAACTGAACTGATAGCTTCACTTAATAATTTATAAAGTTACTTTCAATAGATCTGATAACAGATCATAGCATATTATATGAAAACCTCTACCCTAGATAGGGCTTCCCTGGCAGCTGAGGTGGTAAAGAATCTGCCTACAATGCAGGAGATCCAGGTTTGACCCCTGGAGTGGGAAGATGCCCTGAAGAAGGGAATGGCTACCTACTCCTGTGTTACTGCCTGGAGAACTCCATGGACAGAGGAACCTGTCAGGCTTCTGTCCATGGGGTCATAAAGAAGTCAGACACACCTGAGTGACTAACACTTTCATCCAGATAACAGTAGTTTTCCTTATGTAATTATTTCTTCACCAGGGATGATTTCAACCTGAAATTGACCCTTCTCAGTAATCAGTGGCAGGGGGTGATCCGCCGGGCCCAGCAGAGGCGGGGCATCATCGACAGCCAGATCCGCCAGTGGCAGCGCTACAGGGAGATGGCAGAGAAGCTCCGGAAATGGCTGGTGGAGGTGTCCTATCTGCCCGTGAGTGGTCTTGGAAGCGTCCCCATACCACTGCAGCAAGCAAGGACCCTCTTTGATGAAGTGCAGGTAAGGTGCAAAGCAGAGTGGTTTTAAACCTCTTCTGCGTTTCGACGACACACCCTACACTGGCCCCGGCTCTTCAGAGGATGCTAGAGTGCACTGAAATGATGACGCATTGTTCTCAAATGTCAACAGAAATCTAGAAAGTGGTCCTTTACGAAGCCTGTATATAACAGTGACATTTGGGTGAGTCCCACCTTTTCCAAAGACTGCCTCCACTTCACCCTCCAAGGCTTCCCAGCACCTTAGAGAGTCCTAGTGTGGATGGAAAACCGATGACCAGGAAAGAAAAACTTGGCATCGATAATGCATATTTTACTCATGAGCAATTTAAACGTGTGCCTTAAATATCCCAAAAGAGATGAAAGGCTCAGTCCTGTGTGAGCTCTTTGTCCATTCCCCTTACTCACCAGTCTGGGAGGTTAGGACTCCAGCCTCTTAAATGGAGACCTCCTCCTCATCTCGTTGGACCCTCCCAGTATATTTCATGTGGTCCTCTTTTTGAAGGTCATTGTTCTCTGGTTCCTGTCTCCTCCTCGCTTCTCTGGGAAACCTCATCTATACACATGACCTACTCCCTACTAGCAGAGAAGACTCACATTGGTATCTTCTGGTCACATTCACCTCCTGAGCCTCTGACTCATGTATCCAGCCACCTTTTAGCTTTATAACTGTTAACATCAGGGGCATAATATAGTTGATGGGTTCTGATAGAGCCTGTGATCCCTGGACCAGCCATTTTCCATCAGTCCATTCCATGAGCCTAAACCAAGGAAATGTCTTCACTGGCCAGCTGGTCTACCTATCAACCACCGTAGAGTCATTCTATAGAAATACTCTTCTGTTTCTCACCCTTCTTATATATTATATACCTCAGTCTCCATTCCTATTGTCTCTGTCTTAGATTAGGTGCCCTAGATTTTTTACCCAGATAGATAGGAGCTTCCTAACCTGTCTTTGTTGTTTAGTTGCTAAGTCATGTCTGACTCATGTTCTTGCTCCCCAATGGAATGTAGCCTGCTGGGCTTCTCTGTTCATGGGATTTCCCAGGCAAGATGACTGGAGTAGGTTGCCATTTCCTTCTCCCCATACCACTGCAGCAAGCAAGGACCCTCTTTGATGAAGTGCAGGTAAGGTGCAAAGCAGAGTGGTTTTAAACCTCTTCTGCGTTTCGACGACACACCCTACACTGGCCCCGGCTCTTCAGAGGATGCTAGAGTGCACTGAAATGATGACGCATTGTTCTCAAATGTCAACAGAAATCTAGAAAGTGGTCCTTTACGAAGCCTGTATATAACAGTGACATTTGGGTGAGTCCCACCTTTTCCAAAGACTGCCTCCACTTCACCCTCCAAGGCTTCCCAGCACCTTAGAGAGTCCTAGTGTGGATGGAAAACCGATGACCAGGAAAGAAAAACTTGGCATCGATAATGCATATTTTACTCATGAGCAATTTAAACGTGTGCCTTAAATATCCCAAAAGAGATGAAAGGCTCAGTCCTGTGTGAGCTCTTTGTCCATTCCCCTTACTCACCAGTCTGGGAGGTTAGGACTCCAGCCTCTTAAATGGAGACCTCCTCCTCATCTCGTTGGACCCTCCCAGTATATTTCATGTGGTCCTCTTTTTGAAGGTCATTGTTCTCTGGTTCCTGTCTCCTCCTCGCTTCTCTGGGAAACCTCATCTATACACATGACCTACTCCCTACTAGCAGAGAAGACTCACATTGGTATCTTCTGGTCACATTCACCTCCTGAGCCTCTGACTCATGTATCCAGCCACCTTTTAGCTTTATAACTGTTAACATCAGGGGCATAATATAGTTGATGGGTTCTGATAGAGCCTGTGATCCCTGGACCAGCCATTTTCCATCAGTCCATTCCATGAGCCTAAACCAAGGAAATGTCTTCACTGGCCAGCTGGTCTACCTATCAACCACCGTAGAGTCATTCTATAGAAATACTCTTCTGTTTCTCACCCTTCTTATATATTATATACCTCGAGTCTCCATTCCTATTGTCTCTGTCTTAGATTAGGTGCCCTAGATTTTTTACCCAGATAGATAGGAGCTTCCTAACCTGTCTTTGTTGTTTAGTTGCTAAGTCATGTCTGACTCATGTTTTTGCTACCCCATGGACTGTAGCCTGCTGGGCTTCTCTGTTCATGGGATTTCCCAGGCAAGATGACTGGAGTAGGTTGCCATTTCCTTCTCCAGGGGGTCTTCTGACCCAGGGATCGAACCTACATCTCCTATATTGGCAGGTGTATTTTTGACCACTAAGCCACAAAAGAAGCCCGAACCTCTCTTAGGGTATCCAATATATGACCTTCTTCCACTCCATTTTCTACCTGATGGCTAAATACTCTTCTGTGAATCTCAGTCACTTTCACTATAAAATCCAAACTCCTGTGCAAGGTGTGGTCTTGCCTCATCTTTTACCACTCATTTATAGGCATCCGTGGCTTCCCTGGTAGCTCAGACAGTAAAGAATCTCCCTGCAACGCAGGAAACCTGAGTTCAGTCCCTGGGCTGGGAAGATCCCCTGGAGAAGCGAAAGGCTACTCACTCCAGTATTCTTGCCTGGAGAATCCCATGGCTCATCCTTGGGTTGCAAAGAGTTGGGCACGACTGAGTGACTTTCACTTCACTATAGGCACCCTCTATTCTGGCCACTGACAACTGAGTCCAGTGTCCTGAACTCATCACGTTCATCATACTGAGCAAGTTCACCCATCCTCATTTCTCTGTGGGGAAGGTGTTCTCTCCCTAACCCCTGGCCCTCATCACACCAGATACTTTTTAATCTGGTTGTGTTCCTATGTCTCCCAAGACTCATGAAGCGTGTAACACTTGAAGAAACCCCACTGTGCCTCCCCAGTGGGTCAGATGTCCCTCTCTGCCCCTGTGCGTCAGCCTCCTAGGATAGTCTTCCTGTTGTATCATGACTGTGTTTGACTTGGCAGCAGAAACTAAGCCATGTCTGTGAAATTCTTAGTTATATGTTGCTTCACTCAGGCCCAATATGGGATCATGGTAAAGACAAGGAATGAGAAAGTAAAAATCTCTGGTTCCTTTCAGTTCAAAGAAAAAGTGTTCCTGCGACAACAGGGCAGCTACATCCTCACCGTGGAGGCTGGCAAGCAGCTGCTGCTTTCGGCCGACAGTGAGGCCGAGGCTGCCTTACAGGCCGAACTTGCTGAGATCCAAGAGAAATGGAAGTCAGCCAGTGTGTGTCTGGAGGAGCGGAAGAAAAAACTGGCCTTTTTGCTGCAAGTAAGTTCAGCTCTTCCTCCTGTGGGCCTCACGCAGTTTTAAAAGCCCTGTTTATTGTTGTTTGACTTTCTCAGCATCGTTCTCTGGCAAATGTAATAATGCTGATCCTTACGTGAGAGCCTGCACTATTTTGATGCCCTGTATCTTGTTTAAGATTTTGTCCTGTCTGGCATAGACTGGAAAAGTTTCCCAGTTTTTGATTATTTGTCTTTTGAGAAAATCCCCAACAAAGTAGTTTTAAGTCTAATAAGACTATCCAAGTGATGGATTCTGATTCATGGTCAGTGTTAAGCCAGAAGCCATGAAATGACTATAAATCCAGAAAAGAATGCAAAGAGTTGATTCCACTCCCTAATCTAAGATCAGTATCTCTTTTTTTTTATAGCAGGGAAAAACCTATCCAAAAGATCGTCTTGATTTGATCTTAGCTTATTCAATTGCATTTTCCAAGGTTACTATCAGACAAAAATAGGCACCCTCTATCCTGGCCACTGACAACTGAGTCCAGTGTCCTGAACTCCTCACGTTCATCATACTGAGCAAGTTCACCCATCCTCATTTCTCTGTGGGGAAGGTGTTCTCTCCCTAACCCCTGGCCCTCATCACACCAGATACTTTTTAATCTGGTTGTGTTCCTATGTCTCCCAAGACTCATGAAGCGTGTAACACTTGAAGAAACCCCACTGTGCCTCCCCAGTGGGTCAGATGTCCCTCTCTGCCCCTGTGCGTCAGCCTCCTAGGATAGTCTTCCTGTTGTATCATGACTGTGTTTGACTTGGCAGCAGAAACTAAGCCATGTCTGTGAAATTCTTAGTTATATGTTGCTTCACTCAGGCCCAATATGGGATCATGGTAAAGACAAGGAATGAGAAAGTAAAAATCTCTGGTTCCTTTCAGTTCAAAGAAAAAGTGTTCCTGCGACAACAGGGCAGCTACATCCTCACCGTGGAGGCTGGCAAGCAGCTGCTGCTTTCGGCCGACAGTGAGGCCGAGGCTGCCTTACAGGCCGAACTTGCTGAGATCCAAGAGAAATGGAAGTCAGCCAGTGTGTGTCTGGAGGAGCGGAAGAAAAAACTGGCCTTTTTGCTGCAAGTAAGTTCAGCTCTTCCTCCTGTGGGCCTCACGCAGTTTTAAAAGCCCTGTTTATTGTTGTTTGACTTTCTCAGCATCGTTCTCTGGCAAATGTAATAATGCTGATCCTTACGTGAGAGCCTGCACTATTTTGATGCCCTGTATCTTGTTTAAGATTTTGTCCTGTCTGGCATAGACTGGAAAAGTTTCCCAGTTTTTGATTATTTGTCTTTTGAGAAAATCCCCAACAAAGTAGTTTTAAGTCTAATAAGACTATCCAAGTGATGGATTCTGATTCATGGTCAGTGTTAAGCCAGAAGCCATGAAATGACTATAAATCCAGAAAAGAATGCAAAGAGTTGATTCCACTCCCTAATCTAAGATCAGTATCTCTTTTTTTTTATAGCAGGGAAAAACCTATCCAAAAAGATCGTCTTGATTTGATCTTAGCTTATTCAAGCACGTTGCTATGAGATAAAATCTCCAGGAGGTATATTAAGCCTGGAGTTGGATACAGACAGTATGCTGATCACACAAAAAGTATCGGGGGATGTAGATTTATCAGACCTCCCACAAGATGCTTTTCTCCCTCACTTTGCAATTCCTTGCATAAGATGTGATTAAATCCACAGTTGAATGAAGGCATGGGCTCTAAATTCAGATAAACCCAAGTGAAAACCATAAGAAACTTAGCAACCTGGTTAACTCAACCAAAGAAAGCCTGTTTCCACCTCTGTAGAATGGGTATAATCACATCTCTTTGGTTGTGAGGGCTTAATGAACTAGTGAAAGTGAGCCTTATATCAAAGTATCTGATGCATACTGAGAGCTCAACAAATGATGGTAATTATTATTGTTGATAGTATTAACATTTTGAAACTGACCATGACTAAATACTGGAGTTTTACATGTGTTGATAATTACCAACACTTTAATGAGTTTATTTATTAAGTTTGGCCTGTCGCATTTTGGATCAAAGGTAATAACTAAAGTTAATAAAATAAGTCTTGCTTTTTTTTTGAATGTTTAATGTCTACACACCCATTTGGTTTTTTTCTACTAAATTTTACTAAATAATATATTACCTTCTGTGTAGGAAGCAATGAATCAAAACTGCCGCCCAGTGTATGTTAGGAAATCATTATTTGCAGACAGCACGATTCATCAGTAATACAATATGCCTAATTCTTTTTTCTTCTCTTTTGGCTTCCAGGAAAGGATTAAAAATATTGCTAAAATAATCATATATTTTTCATCCTGTAATCCCTTTGAGAGCCTGCACTATTTTGATGCCCTGTATCTTGTTTAAGATTTTGTCCTGTCTGGCATAGACTGGAAAAGTTTCCCAGTTTTTGATTATTTGTCTTTTGAGAAAATCCCCAACAAAGTAGTTTTAAGTCTAATAAGACTATCCAAGTGATGGATTCTGATTCATGGTCAGTGTTAAGCCAGAAGCCATGAAATGACTATAAATCCAGAAAAGAATGCAAAGAGTTGATTCCACTCCCTAATCTAAGATCAGTATCTCTTTTTTTTTATAGCAGGGAAAAACCTATCCAAAAAGATCGTCTTGATTTGATCTTAGCTTATTCAAGCACGTTGCTATGAGATAAAATCTCCAGGAGGTATATTAAGCCTGGAGTTGGATACAGACAGTATGCTGATCACACAAAAAGTATCGGGGGATGTAGATTTATCAGACCTCCCACAAGATGCTTTTCTCCCTCACTTTGCAATTCCTTGCATAAGATGTGATTAAATCCACAGTTGAATGAAGGCATGGGCTCTAAATTCAGATAAACCCAAGTGAAAACCATAAGAAACTTAGCAACCTGGTTAACTCAACCAAAGAAAGCCTGTTTCCACCTCTGTAGAATGGGTATAATCACATCTCTTTGGTTGTGAGGGCTTAATGAACTAGTGAAAGTGAGCCTTATATCAAAGTATCTGATGCATACTGAGAGCTCAACAAATGATGGTAATTATTATTGTTGATAGTATTAACATTTTGAAACTGACCATGACTAAATACTGGAGTTTTACATGTGTTGATAATTACCAACACTTTAATGAGTTTATTTATTAAGTTTGGCCTGTCGCATTTTGGATCAAAGGTAATAACTAAAGTTAATAAAATAAGTCTTGCTTTTTTTTTGAATGTTTAATGTCTACACACCCATTTGGTTTTTTTCTACTAAATTTTACTAAATAATATATTACCTTCTGTGTAGGAAGCAATGAATCAAAACTGCCGCCCAGTGTATGTTAGGAAATCATTATTTGCAGACAGCACGATTCATCAGTAATACAATATGCCTAATTCTTTTTTCTTCTCTTTTGGCTTCCAGGAAAGGATTAAAAATATTGTAAATCATTCTGCAGAGAACACGTTAATCATATATTTTTCTTTATTTGTGATTGATTTTTGAACACATTTCTAAGACTTAATAAGACGAGATGGCTGAGTCACTTCGTTTACCTTTCTTGTCTGTTTGTTGCTGTATAAAACATCCTTGATAGATGTTTGCGGAGCATAGTATTTAGTTATTTCCTTATAATTCATGTAGTAAAAAGGCTTGGTTATAGCTTTAGGATCTAAGCCATCCTTGGCAAGGGGAATCCCTATTCTCTCGTTAAAGCTGTGTTTTCTTTTGAATCATACATTAGATCCTATTTGCCTAAGAAAGAATTTATCGAACAAAGTCTAATGTGTATACAGTCTCATTTTACTGTATCTTTTCACTGTAGATATAATGCTTACATGTTTTTGCTTTCAATTGAATGCTTAGCAAATATGCCAGAAGTACAGTCATCATAATTCTGTGTCCTGTATGTTTACCTGCTTAACTAAAGCCTCTTAATTTCATTATGGAAAATGAAAACCTGACCTTTTCTCTTTTTAGATCAATGGACTTTTCTTTCTTTTTTTTTTTTTTAATTTTGGCCACTTTTATTGGTCTTTCGTTTATTTATTTTCATCCATCTTTGTTCTTTGGCCTGTGTGGGCCTAGATCAGTGAACCTTTCTTGCCTGCCTGTTGAGAGATTTCATTTTGGATTATTAACATTTTGAATCATAAATACTGAGTTTTACATGTGTTGATAATTACCAACACTTTAATGAGTTTATTTATTAAGTTTGGCCTGTCGCGTTTTGGGTCAGAGGTAATAACTAAAGTTGATAAAATAAGTCTTGCTTTTTTTTTGAATGTTTAATGTCTACACACCCATTTGGTTTTCTACTAAATTTTACTAAATAATATATTACCTTCTGTGTAGGAAGCAATGAATCAAAACTGCCGCCCAGTGTATGTTAGGAAATCATTATTTGCAGACAGCACGATTCATCAGTAATACAATATGCCTAATTCTTTTTTCTTCTCTTTTGGCTTCCAGGAAAGGATTAAAAATATTGTAAATCATTCTGCAGAGAACACGTTAATCATATATTTTTCTTTATTTGTGATTGATTTTTGAACACATTTCTAAGACTTAATAAGACGAGATGGCTGAGTCACTTCGTTTACCTTTCTTGTCTGTTTGTTGCTGTATAAAACATCCTTGATAGATGTTTGCGGAGCATAGTATTTAGTTATTTCCTTATAATTCATGTAGTAAAAAGGCTTGGTTATAGCTTTAGGATCTAAGCCATCCTTGGCAAGGGGAATCCCTATTCTCTCGTTAAAGCTGTGTTTTCTTTTGAATCATACATTAGATCCTATTTGCCTAAGAAAGAATTTATCGAACAAAGTCTAATGTTTATACAGTCTCATTTTACTGTATCTTTTCACTGTAGATATAATGCTTACATGTTTTTGCTTTCAATTGAATGCTTAGCAAATATGCCAGAAGTACAGTCATCATAATTCTGTGTCCTGTATGTTTACCTGCTTAACTAAAGCCTCTTAATTTCATTATGGAAAATGAAAACCTGACCTTTTCTCTTTTTAGATCAATGGACTTTTCTTTCTTTTTTTTTTTTTTAATTTTGGCCACTTTTATTGGTCTTTCGTTTATTTATTTTCATCCATCTTTGTTCTTTGGCCTGTGTGGGCCTAGATCAGTGAACCTTTCTTGCCTGCCTGTTGAGAGATTTCAGTTTGGGATGGTTTAACTGACATTGTTGTTCAGTTTAAGCAGAAAGATGACCTGTTTTAGGCCCTCACTATGCCTAGCGTTGATGAACTAAGTGTTGCATAGGAATACCAAGATATTCTAATATCTTGGGACAAATCTGTCCAAAATAGACATCTGAGACTTTTGTTTTTTGTTTTTGTTCTCTTTGGTGAATGGGAAGAGGGAATGTGGTTATGTACTCTAGGAAGTTCCCTGAAGGAATTTTTAAAAAAATATGAGAACCTTGAGCCAAACTCTCAGTTAATTTAGAAACCAAAAGACATATGAGCAACAAGGCAAAGTGGCCAATAATGTCTCAAAGAAGACAGTAGAAATAGCAACTGTGTGTTGCTATGGTGAAAATAAGGTATCAGGAGAAAAGATAGAAAGAACTTACAGGAAAAGGCTGGCAGTCAAAGATAATAGAGAGGATAATGTGAAGAAAAATGCAGCGGGATTTCGCACCAGGCTACTGACGAAGAGAAATACAAGCTGTCTCTCTTTGGAGTTCAGAAATTTAAGTTTGGGGAGGGGGAAGGGAGACCAGGAGGGTAGAGTATCAGACAAACTGAAGATTTATTTAGTTGAATTAAATCGGAACAGACCCGAGATGTGGGCTGATTTGTTATAGGGTGCTGTAAAGAATCAAGTCTCCATCATGGTTGCTCTTTTTTTTTTTTTTAAGAGGTACGTGTGCCTGAAAAAAGTTCGGGTAAGAATTGAAGTATAGAGAGTAAAAAATGAAATTTCCCCTACACTACACCACCCCCCCCCAAGCCCTAGTATTTTCCCTAGAGGCAGCCGTCCTTAATTTTGGTGTGTTACCTTCTGAACCACAACCATAGCCTGTATGTTTTCTTTTGTCAGTACATAGCAATCTACGCCATTCCTTACTGCCATACTCTACCTCTCTCTCTCGCTTGCTCTCTCTTTTTTTAAACTAATTAACTTATTTGGCTGCACTGGGTCTCAGATGCTGGATCTTTGGTCTTCCTTGCAGCATTTGCTGTTGTTGTTCAGTGGCTAAGTTATGCAACCCCGTGGACTGCAGCGCGCCAGGCTTCCCTGTCCTTTACCATCTTCCAGAGTTTGCTCAGACTCATTGCTCATTGCTCACTGCTCATTGAGTCAGTGATGCCATCCAACCATCTCATCCCCTGTCACCTCTTCTTCTCCTGCCCTCAGTCTTCCTGGCATCAGGTTCTTTCCTAGTGAGTCAGCAATGCACATCAGGTGGCCAAAGTATTGGAGCTTCAGCTTCAGCATCAGTCCTTCCAAAGAATATTCAAGGTTGACTTCCTTTAGGATTGACTGGTTTGATCTCCTTGTAGTCCAAGGGACTCTCAAGTGTCTTCTCCAGCACCACAGTTCAGAAGCATCAGCTCTTCAGTGCTTATGCAGGATCTTTCGTTGTGGCATGTGGGATCTCATTCCTGACCAGGAATCAAACCTGGGCCCCTTGCACTGGGGGGTCAGAGTCTTAGCCCCTAGACCACTAGGAAGGTCCCAATCTCTGCCTCTCTACCTATTTCATTCTCCTTCAGAGCCCTGATCAGTACCTGGAATATAAGATGTATATTTTAAATTTTTGAATTATTTCTATTCCTCTAATTTTTTTTTAAGTATTAAAATTATTATTTAAGGTGACAACTGTTGTTGTTGTTTAGTCATTATTTCTCGTAATTTTCTGAATTTTAGTTGAATTAAATCGGAACAGACCGAGATGTGGGCTGATTTGTTATAGGGTGCTGTAAAGAATCAAGTCTCCATCATGGTTGCTCTTTTTTTTAAGAGGTACGTGTGCCTGAAAAAAGTTCGGGTAAGAATTGAAGTATAGAGAGTAAAAAATGAAATTTCCCCTACACTACACCACCCCCCCCCAAGCCCTAGTATTTTCCCTAGAGGCAGCCGTCCTTAATTTTGGTGTGTTACCTTCTGAACCACAACCATAGCCTGTATGTTTTCTTTTGTCAGTACATAGCAATCTACGCCATTCCTTACTGCCATACTCTACCTCTCTCTCTCGCTTGCTCTCTCTTTTTTTAAACTAATTAACTTATTTGGCTGCACTGGGTCTCAGATGCTGGATCTTTGGTCTTCCTTGCAGCATTTGCTGTTGTTGTTCAGTGGCTAAGTTATGCAACCCCGTGGACTGCAGCGCGCCAGGCTTCCCTGTCCTTTACCATCTTCCAGAGTTTGCTCAGACTCATTGCTCATTGCTCACTGCTCATTGAGTCAGTGATGCCATCCAACCATCTCATCCCCTGTCACCTCTTCTTCTCCTGCCCTCAGTCTTCCTGGCATCAGGTTCTTTCCTAGTGAGTCAGCAATGCACATCAGGTGGCCAAAGTATTGGAGCTTCAGCTTCAGCATCAGTCCTTCCAAAGAATATTCAAGGTTGACTTCCTTTAGGATTGACTGGTTTGATCTCCTTGTAGTCCAAGGGACTCTCAAGTGTCTTCTCCAGCACCACAGTTCAGAAGCATCAGCTCTTCAGTGCTTATGCAGGATCTTTCGTTGTGGCATGTGGGATCTCATTCCTGACCAGGAATCAAACCTGGGCCCCTTGCACTGGGGGCTCAGAGTCTTAGCCCCTAGACCACTAGGAAGGTCCCAATCTCTGCCTCTCTACCTATTTCATTCTCCTTCAGAGCCCTGATCAGTACCTGGAATATAAGATGTATATTTTAAATTTTTGAATTATTTCTATTCCTCTAATTTTTTTTTAAGTATTAAAATTATTATTTAAGGTGACAACTGTTGTTGTTGTTTAGTCATGTTGAACTCTTTGGGACTCAGTGGACTGTAGCACCCTCAGTCTCCTCTGCCCATGTATTTTCCAGGCAAGAATACTAGAGTGTGTTGCCATTTCCTTCTCCGTCTATTCCTCTTAATTTTTTGCTTTGAATGGATTTTCTGTTTAGCCCTTTGTTACATATGTTTTAGTACAAGTCAGTCTAATGCCGTGCATTTTATGTTCTTCATCTCTAACCATTCAAATCTCAATGTTTACATTGAACTGAATTAGAGCCAGGTTTATATTATTTTTAGGTTTCACATCGTTTCCTTTATATGTAGTTTCACCCTTAAAGAGGTTACATATCCTCTTTTCTATTCTTTATAGTGTGTTGAGAAAATGGAGCCATTAGCGCATTTATGGGTGGACATAGGAGAGAGGCAAAGTGGTGCGTGCATACCCTCGCCTCTGCAGACAGATTTGGGGGCAGATAACATTGCTGAGAACTCATAATGTTCTGGGCATTGTACTTGACATCTTGACATCCATCGTTTCCTTCCATCCTCTGACAATTACAGAGTTTGTATTATTTCAGTTTTCATCAGGAACACTGAGACATAGCATGTTACCTGCTTGAAGTCAGGCAGATAATGAGAAAAGTCCAGATGAGAGCTCAGCTCCTCCGGAGCCACCTCCCATGGGGATGGGTGTGGATGCCTTCACGGTACTCATCAGTGTAGCTCGAATCCGTTCTCTGGGAATTGAGAGGTTTGCCTATTCTCCAACTTCTTTTTCTTTAAAAGCACATGATACTTCTTTTTCTGCCTTTAGGATTGGGAAAAATGCGAGAATGGAATAGCTGATTCTCTGGAGAAACTACGAACTTTCAAAAAGAGGTTTTCCCAGCCTCTCCCAGATCACCACGAAGAGCTCCACGCCGAACAGATGCGCTGCAAGGTAAACCACTGGACTGAGCTTTTAACTGTCACCTACCTTGGCCTCTGGGCTTCCCTGGAGACTCAGACAGTACATCACATGCCTGCAATGCAGGAGACCCAGTTTGACCCCTAGGTTGGGAAGATCCCCTAGAGAAAGGGATGGCAACCCACTCACATATTCTTGCCTGGAGACTTCCATGGACAAAGGAGCCTGGCAGGCTGTGGTCTGTAGGGTCGCAAAGTGTCAGACATGGCTAAGCAATTACCACTTTCACTTTCTTGTGATTCTTGTATAAGGCCTTTGAAAGCATAATTCCATTGAGCTCCTCTGATTGTCTACGTGTAGGTACAAGTTTCTGGTGTTTTGCATTAGAGCAGACAGCTCTGGTGAAACTTGTGGTTGTTGATTTATTACAGCTGATGAAATTATAGACTAGTTTTTGGATTACCATAAGTCAGTGAACACATATAGCACAACATGAAAAGGTATATAAAACCTAAGGTAAGGATAATAAAGACAGTTCTTCTAAAGCATCCACACTGGAGAGTCATTTAGCAGAAGAGTCTGGTTAGCCAAAGAATGAGGCTCTGCAGTATGGAAATTCTGAAGACGGTGGCCCTTGGAGAAACCCAGCTAGCCCTCCAGGCACTTTCCTGTAAGAAAAGCAAGAGCTGTAGGTAACATATTTCAGTTATTGCATTGAGACACACAGTCCTTTGCATCCTCAGGATTTAAAGATTATAATCAGCCCCTCAAATGGCACTTGGAAGCGAATCAGTAGCTAAACAGACCATTCCCTGCATGGGGCGCTCACGGAGACCGACATGATTTAGTGCCTGTAGAATTTGCTCCATTCACACCTGTGTAGCCAAGTGGAGTATTAGACAGCAGTTCTCTGCTGAGCAATATGCAGATCAAAGAAAAGTTACCTTTAAAAATGGTTCCCCACCCCCCCTGCAAATGATATATGTCTTGATGTTCTCCAAGCCATTTGCAAATTACTTCACTGGAATTTAAAACTTCACTCAGACTTAAATGATTTAGATTTTGGTCGGAAGTTATTTGCTTCACTTTGGCTAACAGGTCATAAGCCTTTAAGAAAGATTAATTTAAAAAATATATGTTTATTTATTTATTTGGCTGCACCAGATCTTAGTTGCAGCCCACAGGATCTTTAGTTGATGCATGTGGGATCTAATTCCTTGACCAGGGATCGAATGCAGGTCCCCTGCACTGGGAACTCAGAGTCTTAGCCTCTGGACCACCAGGGATGTCCCAAGAAAGGTGAATTTTTAAAGAAGTCCAGAAATCATTAAAAGGTAGATGAAACAATTTTTTTTCCATATTAAAATGCAAGGATGAATTTCGAAACTTGAAAGAAGCAGATTTAAGAAAAATAAAGGTAGTATACTCTATATCATCTATGGTAAGGGAGTGAAATACCTAGTGGTGTAAATTTCTGTGGTATCCAAAGATTAAATTAATTTAAATCTGTGCCTGAATTTATGACAAATAGTTGAAGAGAATTTTCAACAGGCAAGAATGGGCATTTAGTGGGCCCCTGTGTGCATGTGACCAACCATTGTTATCTCAGTTGGTGTGAACACAAGCTCCCGAGGACAGTCTGTTATTTCCCTTGTACAGATGTGGAAGATGAGGCAGCTGGAACTTTAATAACTATTCAAACTTAGCAAATTAAATATCAGGGTTTCCTGAATCCAAAGACTCCATTTTTACCACACAGATGTCTAAAATGGAGTCTGCGAGTCTGAAAGAATTGGTCTCTGGTGGTGGTATTTCTTTTTTAACCCGTACCCAAGTCTGATATTTCAGTTAGGGTGGGGAGGGTTGCTAATTAATATAAAAAGAAGAAGACCTTTACACTGATATAACAATTTGATATGTCTACAGATATAAACAGAAATGCTGCATATTTAATACACCGGATGGTTTGGTCTTTCAGCCCAACACTGTTACCATGGGATCTCACATCCCAAAATACACAACAGTTACAAACACGCCCTGCTATTAAGTTTGGAGATTAGAAGGATGCATTTGATCCAGGTTTCTGCTACTCTTCCCCCCAAACCACCTTAGCAGCAAAACAAAGCAATTACTGAAAATTCAGACTAAAACCTAGTTTGCTTAAATTGCCTGAGAAGTTAGCCTGAGACTACCGTTAATTGCCTTTGCCTTTGGAAACTTGTCTCCTCTTTGATGAGACAAAAAGGGAAGGAAAAAGCCATGTGAAGTACTCTATTCATGAACAAAATTAGCTGGAATCTATAAACATCAACAGCTGGCAAAAAGCAAGAGCTACACAAATTATAAAACTAGTCATCTGTTCAAAGCTTTGCAAAAACTGTAGAAAACTCATTCACATATTGTTATATGGTTTTTTTTTTCCTCAAATCATTCCCTCAAATAACCAAATATATATTTTTTTCCAGTAATTTAAAGAAATCTCCTCTTCTGCAGTAAATATATTCAGTCCATTATTTTAAATTGAGAAATAACAGCAACACATCTTTTCAGCTACTACTTTATATCAATCAGTCTGTATCACGGCAAATGTGGCAATTGATAGTGTTTGAAGATGAAAGTTAAATCTCACAGTTTAGTTTTTTTAAGTATTTCAAAAACATGATCAATAACTTGGGACAAAAAGGATTTTATGAAGTTGATTTAAAAATAAGATCAATGTGGTAATGGAATTTGAACTAGTAAAGATGATCAGAAATGATCAATGAAGTGAGAAATAGATCTTCATTTTCCATTAGGAAAGATTCTGCCAGCAACATGGTATTATGTAAGAACTTGGCAAATTATCAGATTATGTAGAAAACAAGTGAAGTATTTGAGTCGGCTAAAAAGTTTGTTCAGGTTTTTCATATGACATCTGACGGAAAAACCTGAATAAACTCTTGGGCCTATCCACGAGATACCAGTTTGGATACCAGTGTAAATACATTGGGATGGTAAGGTAATGGTATCAAGGGGGAATTTCAAATACACTTCAGAAACTGTTGATGATAGATGCCTATGAGTATTCAAGTTTTGTGCTTTTTTTTTTAAATCTAGGAATTGGAAAATGCAGTTGGGAGCTGGGCAGATGACTTGGCGCAGCTGACCCTGCTGAAGGATGCTCTGGGTCCCTACATCAGTGCGTGTGACATCTCCAGCCTTAACGAACGCATGGAGCTTGTGCAAAGGCAGTGGGAAGAATTATGCCACCAGGTGAGACCAACTCTAGATGCAGTGTACACTCGGAAAGGCAGAGAACTAGAAGATGACTTGAAATGTGTGTGGCTCTGTCAACATTTAGACCTGTCCCATTTGGATAGAGGACAGCTGTGTGTATTATGAGAATGCTTCAGACTAAGACAATTGTATCTTCACATTTATTTTAAATGCATTCGAAATGGATTTTCTTGCTGTTTCTTTTACTGGCTGTCAAAATGTTTTTAAGAGGAAGTAGTTTTGTGGTTCATAGGTGTGGTTTTGCTAGGCAGATATTGGTGGTCTTTTTCATACTTTAAAAAAGCATGGTTTTATTTACAACTTTAGCTAATGCTGTGAGCATTTTTGTATGTGCATACATATTGAGTCCCTTCAGTCATGTCCAACTCTTTGCAACCCCATGGACTATAGCCAGGCAGGCTCCTCTGTCCGTGGCATTTTTCCGGCAAGAATCCTGGAGTGGGTGTCCGTGTTCTCCTTCAGGGGATCTTCCTCACCCAGGGATCGAACCGATGTCTCCTGCATTGTAGGCAGGTTCTTTACTGTTGAGCCACCAAGGAAGCCTGTTTTTTTTTCTTGATTTACGAGAGTTGTTACCTCGTAACTTGTGGGTGTATGGCAATTTTAGCCATACTTTATTTGTTTAGTAAGTCTCTTCATGGGATTCTCTAGGCAAAGATACAGAAGTGGGTTTCCATGCCTTCCTCCAGGGGGTCTTCCTGAGCCAGGGATTGCACCTACATGTCCCATATCTCTTGCACTGGTAGGTGTGTTCTTTCCCACTAGTGCTGCCTGGGAAGCCCGCATTCTATGTGCATAGTACCTTGAAAGAGATCCAAGATTGGATTTTCATTTGAAAATGAAAGGGAAGGATTGCTGGAATAACAAGGAGTGGACACTCAAAGCAAATAGGAATAGTAGGTACATAAGTGAAGAATGGCTCTGAGTCATGGCCTTGAGGTCTTGTGCTTCAGGAAGCAGGAACCCTGTCTGCGTGTTCCTTCCTGTCTCTCTGTTGCCTTGCCTGGCACGAAACAGGTTGTCATGTGTATTTGTTAAATGAATCAGTCACATTAATTATTGTGAATTTCACACTCTTTAGTAGATGTTCCTCTCATGTAGTTTATAATTGAACTGAGACTAAAATCAGTCAGGAAGAACCTATACCGAGGAAAACTGGGTATTAGGAAAACACTATATTAAAATGTAAGCAAATTGGGGCTTCCTGGTGGTCCAGTGTAGGACACCACCTTGCAGTGCAAGGGCGCCTGTTGGGGATCGACGGCTTTCAAATGTTTTCTTGCTGTTTCTTTTACTGGCTGTCAAAATGTTTTTAAGAGGAAGTAGTTTTGTGGTTCATAGGTGTGGTTTTGCTAGGCAGATATTGGTGGTCTTTTTCATACTTTAAAAAAGCATGGTTTTATTTACAACTTTAGCTAATGCTGTGAGCATTTTTGTATGTGCATACATATTGAGTCCCTTCAGTCATGTCCAACTCTTTGCAACCCCATGGACTATAGCCAGGCAGGCTCCTCTGTCCGTGGCATTTTTCCGGCAAGAATCCTGGAGTGGGTGTCCGTGTTCTCCTTCAGGGGATCTTCCTCACCCAGGGATCGAACCGATGTCTCCTGCATTGTAGGCAGGTTCTTTACTGTTGAGCCACCAAGGAAGCCTGTTTTTTTTTCTTGATTTCGAGAGTTGTTACCTCGTAACTTGTGGGTGTATGGCAATTTTAGCCATACTTTATTTGTTTAGTAAGTCTCTTCATGGGATTCTCTAGGCAAAGATACAGAAGTGGGTTTCCATGCCTTCCTCCAGGGGGTCTTCCTGAGCCAGGGATTGCACCTACATGTCCCATATCTCTTGCACTGGTAGGTGTGTTCTTTCCCACTAGTGCTGCCTGGGAAGCCCGCATTCTATGTGCATAGTACCTTGAAAGAGATCCAAGATTGGATTTTCATTTGAAAATGAAAGGGAAGGATTGCTGGAATAACAAGGAGTGGACACTCAAAGCAAATAGGAATAGTAGGTACATAAGTGAAGAATGGCTCTGAGTCATGGCCTTGAGGTCTTGTGCTTCAGGAAGCAGGAACCCTGTCTGCGTGTTCCTTCCTGTCTCTCTGTTGCCTTGCCTGGCACGAAACAGGTTGTCATGTGTATTTGTTAAATGAATCAGTCACATTAATTATTGTGAATTTCACACTCTTTAGTAGATGTTCCTCTCATGTAGTTTATAATTGAACTGAGACTAAAATCAGTCAGGAAGAACCTATACCGAGGAAAACTGGGTATTAGGAAAACACTATATTAAAATGTAAGCAAATTGGGGCTTCCCTGGTGGTCCAGTGGGTAAGGACACCACCTTGCAGTGCAAGGGACGCCTGTTTGATCCCTGGCCTGGGAAGATCCCACGTGCCGCGGAGCGGCTGGACTGATGTGTCCAATCACTGAGCCGGTGCTCTGCGACAACAGAGGCCGCCGCGATGGGAGGCCCACACGGGCCGAAGAACAAAGATGGGTGAGACTGAATAAATGAAAAACCAATGGAAGTGGTCCGCCCGCCCTCCTCCCTCCCCAATCCGCCCCCTCCAAAAAAAAAAAAAAATTAAAATATAAGCAAATTAAGGGCCCTCTGGATTTCAGAGAATAAAGGAGATGCTGATTGGACTGGATAAATCTTGAATTAAGGGTTGAGATCAGAGTGGAAAAGATGGCTTAGTGTAAGGGAAGAAAGTGGATGTGTTAGGTTACAGCTTGAAAAGGGCACAGGAATAGAGTGGAGACAACCTGGCTGAAGAAAAGTAGAAGGTGCTGGAAGGATGAACTGGAGAAAAATTCGGGAATACCCTTGGTAAATGTGTGTGTGTGTCCGTATCTGTGTGTGTGTTTCTAAAAGAAAGAATTGTAAGAGATGATTTTCATAAGCATGTTAATGGTTTGCATTCAAAATTAATTTAGCCACTTTTCTCAGGGTCCTACATTCTCAGTGAACCCAATGAGAAACCTACATGGAGCATGATGATGTTCTGATGTTCGTCACACTTCATTCTTTCCAATCCAAAATCTATTTTTGTTCAGTCACTGAGTTGCGTCTGAAGCTATGTGACCCCATGTACTGCTGCATAGCTTCCCTGTCCTTCGCTATCTCCTGGAGTTTGCTCAACTTCCTGTGCATTGAGTTGGTGATGCCATCCAACCATCTCATCATCTATACCCCGCTTCTCCTCCTGCCCTCAGTCTTTCTCCGCATTAGAGTCTTTTCCAGTGAGTCAGCTCTTCGCATCATGTGGCCAAAGCAATGGAGCTTCAGCGTCAGCATCAGTCTTTCCAATGAATATCCAGGGTTGATTTCCTTTAGGATTGATTGGTTTGCTCTCCTTGCAGTCCAAGATAGTCTCAAAAGTCTTCAGTTCCACAGTTCAAAAGCAAAATCTATACCATCTAGTAAATTAGTGTATTCTTTGTAATATAAAATTTTATCATAGCATATATAAATGAAAGATAGGGGTCAGCACAATCATTGAAAAATAATCACAGCATTGTTCACTTACCTTTGTGTGCTTTATTTATCTGTTTTTCTTAAAATTGAGAAACATCTAGCCCTGCTGGTTGACTCAGTACTTTTTAGTGTATTACGTGAAATGAATTAGACTAGATCCATTTCTCTTGCTAACTGATGTCTGTGAAGCTTTCAGAGAGATAACACTTTAAATGCAGGCTCCCATCTCCTTGCTGAACCTACCATGAATTCCTCTACCCCATCATTTTGCTCAAGCCATTCTTCTTGCCTAGACTTCCTGCCTACTAATTCTAATTCTTTCCTTTTTGATTTTATCGTCTATCTTCTCTTGAATTCCAACACTCCTATGATGCCAGTTTGAGATGCTCAGACCTCTGTATTTTCCATGCTCTGAACTCCCAGTTACCTTTTGGCCTGTGCCATCTGAAACAGTGCCTTCTTTTTCCTTCTTGCTTTTATGCCTGTAACTTGATCTGAAGACTATGAAGCCCTTGAGCACAAACCTTTTCTTTGCATCTCTAGTACCTAGACTAACTGAGTGTTCGTTTATACTGTTGATTACTAAGATGAGACTTTAGGACAATTATTTTTATCTCTTGAAAAGTAAAATATTGACAAAGTTTCTAAATTTCAGAGGGTAAGGAGCAAAAATTATTTATCCAAAATCTATTTGTTCAGTCACTGAGTTGCGTCTGAAGCTATGTGACCCCATGTACTGCTGCATAGCTTCCCTGTCCTTCGCTATCTCCTGGAGTTTGCTCAACTTCCTGTGCATTGAGTTGGTGATGCCATCCAACCATCTCATCATCTATACCCGCTTCTCCTCCTGCCCTCAGTCTTTCTCCGCATTAGAGTCTTTTCCAGTGAGTCAGCTCTTGCATCATGTGGCCAAAGCAATGGAGCTTCAGCGTCAGCATCAGTTTTCCCAATGGATATCCAGGGTTGATTTCCTTTAGGATTGATTGGTTTGCTCTCCTTGCAGTCCAAGATAGTCTCAAAAGTCTTCAGTTCCACAGTTCAAAAGCAAAATCTATACCATCTAGTAAATTAGTGTATTCTTTGTAATATAAAATTTTATCATAGCATATATAAATGAAAGATAGGGGTCAGCACAATCATTGAAAAATAATCACAGCATTGTTCACTTACCTTTGTGTGCTTTATTTATCTGTTTTTCTTAAAATTGAGAAACATCTAGCCCTGCTGGTTGACTCAGTACTTTTTAGTGTATTACGTGAAATGAATTAGACTAGATCCATTTCTCTTGCTAACTGATGTCTGTGAAGCTTTCAGAGAGATAACACTTTAAATGCAGGCTCCCATCTCCTTGCTGAACCTACCATGAATTCCTCTACCCCATCATTTTGCTCAAGCCATTCTTCTTGCCTAGACTTCCTGCCTACTAATTCTAATTCTTTCCTTTTTGATTTTATCGTCTATCTTCTCTTGAATTCCAACACTCCTATGATGCCAGTTTGAGATGCTCAGACCTCTGTATTTTCCATGCTCTGAACTCCCAGTTACCTTTTGGCCTGTGCCATCTGAAACAGTGCCTTCTTTTTCCTTCTTGCTTTTATGCCTGTAACTTGATCTGAAGACTATGAAGCCCTTGAGCACAAACCTTTTCTTTGCATCTCTAGTACCTAGACTAACTGAGTGTTCGTTTATACTGTTGATTACTAAGATGAGACTTTAGGACAATTATTTTTATCTCTTATGTTCCTCTAAATGTAAAATATTGACAAAGTTTCTGAATATTTCAGAGGGTAAGAAGACTGTGACTATGTAATACTTTTTAATTTTGAAAAACTGGTACTATGTAAGAAAGCCATCAGGTTTAGAGGATGCAGACTTTCAGTTACAAGATGAACAAGTTCCAGGGAGCTAATGGCCACCATGGGGGCTATCGTTAACAGACCAGGTTGTAAACTTGAAAGTTGTTAACAGAGGAGATCCACGGCTTCCCTGGTGGCTCAGATGGTAAAGGTTCTCACCACACACTAAATAAGGGTAATTATATGAGGTGGTGGAGAGGTTAATTAACTTTCACAATGTATATGCATATCAAGTCATCACGTTGTACATCGTAAAATGATACATGACACATATCTCACTAAAGCTAGAAAAGAAAGAAAGTGATATGTTATAAAATTGCTCAGCAGACTTACATTAGCTAGGCAACAGTCTGTTTAGAAATACATTTTGAAAGCTCCTGCGGATCATATGACGTGTGTGATCCATGTGTGAAGAGATTAATACCTTGCACCTGTGAGTGGACTAAGACAATTAAAAACAAAAAAGAGGACGCAGAAACAGTGTTTCTAGAAACATCCTGTATTGAGTGTCTTTAGGCATGAAGCTGAAGCGTACTTGTCTCACATTGCTTCAGTCTGAACAACATCATTTAAACCAACAGGAGTTTAGTCGTTGTATTCACACCAAAGGTGCCAGGATAAAACTGGCGGGAGATGCATAGACCAGTTACTACTTCTTGAGTTAGTGTTTCCGGAGAACTTCTGTCAAGCATGAAACCACAAAAGGAAATGAACTTCATGCCTATGTCTTATTTTAAAAGTTAAGAACTTTAGTGAGACGAGGCACAGTCCCCCTGTTAAAGCCCAAGTAGTGTGTTCATATTCGAATGGAAGCAAAGGGTGAGACGTCCGGATTGACTGGACTGCTGACGAGGACCAGGGGTGCTGCACGAGCGCGCGCGGCGGCAAGGTAATTGGAAGAGCGTCTTGTGTTCAGGTGGACCCCCGGAGAGGTCTGTTGTGCCTGTGGACAGTGCAGCTTCCATTCCTGCTTTGGTTTGTTGAGCTGTGTGCAATTCTCACTGAGATATAAATATATCGCCATTGTAATTGCTCGGTGTTCTTTCACATTGTCATGGTAAAAATATTTGAAGCAGAAGAGGATGTGTTTCCTGTTCAGCTGCCGCATGCTCTGGAGATTTTAGCCCGTGTGTGTCAGCTGTTGGCGGTGCTGTGTGTTTATACTCTTGAGAAAACATGAATATGTGCTAAACTGGAGATCCACGGCTTCCCTGGTGGCTCAGATGGTAAAGGTTCTCACCACACACTAAATAAGGGTAATTATATGAGGTGGTGGAGAGGTTAATTAACTTTCACAATGTATATGCATATCAAGTCATCACGTTGTACATCGTAAAATGATACATGACACATATCTCACTAAAGCTAGAAAAGAAAGAAAGTGATATGTTATAAAATTGCTCAGCAGACTTACATTAGCTAGGCAACAGTCTGTTTAGAAATACATTTTGAAAGCTCCTGCGGATCATATGACGTGTGTGATCCATGTGTGAAGAGATTAATACCTTGCACCTGTGAGTGGACTAAGACAATTAAAAACAAAAAAGAGGACGCAGAAACAGTGTTTCTAGAAACATCCTGTATTGAGTGTCTTTAGGCATGAAGCTGAAGCGTACTTGTCTCACATTGCTTCAGTCTGAACAACATCATTTAAACCAACAGGAGTTTAGTCGTTGTATTCACACCAAAGGTGCCAGGATAAAACTGGCGGGAGATGCATAGACCAGTTACTACTTCTTGAGTTAGTGTTTCCGGAGAACTTCTGTCAAGCATGAAACCACAAAAGGAAATGAACTTCATGCCTATGTCTTATTTTAAAAGTTAAGAACTTTAGTGAGACGAGGCACAGTCCCCCTGTTAAAGCCCAAGTAGTGTGTTCATATTCGAATGGAAGCAAAGGGTGAGACGTCCGGATTGACTGGACTGCTGACGAGGAAGAGGGGGGTGCTGCACGAGCGCGACGCAGCGGCAAGGTAATTGGAAGAGCGTCTTGTGTTCAGGTGGACCCCCGGAGAGGTCTGTTGTGCCTGTGGACAGTGCAGCTTCCATTCCTGCTTTGGTTTGTTGAGCTGTGTGCAATTCTCACTGAGATATAAATATATCGCCATTGTAATTGCTCGGTGTTCTTTCACATTGTCATGGTAAAAATATTTGAAGCAGAAGAGGATGTGTTTCCTGTTCAGCTGCCGCATGCTCTGGAGATTTTAGCCCGTGTGTGTCAGCTGTTGGCGGTGCTGTGTGTTTATACTCTTGAGAAAACATGAATATGTGCTAAACTGATAAATAGGTTGAGTGCTTCCACTGGAACTCAAAGAGCAAACCAAAAAGAAAATGCTGTCTTCATTATTAATTTAAATCTTTTGAAAAGCTTTTGAGCTTGTAACTGGTGTTTGTGACCTACCTGTTTCTTCTTTCAGCTGTTGCTCTCCGTAAGCAAGTAAAATGAAAGCAACACTTGCATGACGTGTAAAAAACACTAGAAATTTTTATTTTCAAAGATCATATTAACTCACAGTAGGGAATTGTTGGTTATCTATTTTATATATACTTAATTATATATATGTTAATTCGCCTCTTTCGGTAACTGTAATTTTGTTTTCTTTATTCTATTTATGTTCTGTAAATCAGATTATCCATATAATTTATTTAGATTCCACATGTAAGTGGTATCATATAATATTTGTCTTTTTCTGACTCTCTTCACTTAATATGATAATCTCTAAAGCTATTCATGTTGTTGCAAAGTCATTATTTTACTATTTTTCATGACTGAGTATAATTCATCTGTTATAGACAACCTAGGTTGCTTCCATGTCTTGCCTATTCTAAATAGTGCTGCTATGAACATAGGGGTATATTTATCTTTTTAAATTAGTTTCCTGCAGATACATGTCCAAGAGTGCCGTTGCAGGGTCATAAAATAGCTCTAGTTTTTAAGGAACCTCTGTGCTGTTCTCCATAGTGGTTGCACCAATTTACATTCTCACCAGCAGTGTAGAAGGGTTCCTTTTTCATATCTTCTCTAACATTTATGATTTGTAGACTTTCTGATGATGGTCATTCTGACAGGTGTGAGTTGATGCTCCATTTCAGTTTCAATTTGCCTTTCTCTAATAGTTAGTGATGCTAAACATTTTTTATATACTTGTCAGCCATCTGCAGAGATAGAAAGTAGATTAAGGTTGCGAGCAAGGTGCAGGGGTAGGTGAGGGAGTGAGTACTGATGCGTACAGGTTTTTGTTTGTTTGTTTGGTATCTTTGAAAATGTTATAACATTGATTGTAGTGCTAGTCGTAAACCTCTGTTAATATACTAAAAAAGCCACTGAGTTGTACACTTTAAACAGATAAATTGTGTGGAAATTGTGTCTCATAAAGCTCTTCTGTGAAAAGAAAAGAAACAAGAATATATAAATTTAAAAAACAGGTAGGGAAGTAAAAACTTGCTCAGAGTAAAATAATCAGGATAGAACTCATCAAGAATCGAGCCTTTCCACTGTGTTCCTCGGTCCACCCTCTCCAGACACCTGACACTCAACTAATTCTGCCTTCTTTCCTTCTTTCCCTATTTTTCTTTCTTTCCCTTTT
Source organism: Tragulus kanchil (assembly GCA_022376925.1). NCBI lineage: Eukaryota > Metazoa > Chordata > Mammalia > Artiodactyla > Tragulidae > Tragulus > Tragulus kanchil. The sequence continues at coordinate 145,550,519 of JAIOJX010000026.1, forward strand.
CCCCTTTTCCTTCCTTCTTTCGTCTTTCCTTTTCTCTTTTTTTTTTTGCCCTCCTCCTTCCTCCTTTTCTTATTCTTTTCTTGTTTCTTGTTTATATCTTTCTTTTTTAGTGAAAGTACATTCAGTGATTCTGTTCTTAGCTACAGAACCAAGTGCAGTGAGAAGCTGGATTGATCAGAACCTTTTATAAGAGAAAGTGCATGTGGCTCTTGGGAGGGAAGGAGAGGATTCAGTGTCTCCCACTCATACTTAATAGCAAATCCTGGTTGTGAAACTCGCTAGGCTAGAGCAGTGCCCCTGGGACAGGGTCTCGGGGAACAGTGGCCTAAAGAGATGCACAGCTACTGCTTGTCTTAGCCCACCTTAGAAACTTCACTCAGTCTCTTCCTCTGGGGATGAGTTCCACACTCATCATCCTGTTGCATTTTCTCTCATTTTCAACTTTCTAGCTCTCCTTAAGGCGGCAGCAAGTAAGTGAGAGGTTGAATGAGTGGGCTGTCTTCAATGAAAAGAACAAGGAGCTTTGCGAATGGTTGACTCAGATGGAAAGCAAGGTTTCTCAGAATGGAGACATTCTCATCGAGGAAATGATCGAGAAGCTCAGGAAGGTAATGGATGTGTGGCTATGTGTGTTTTGCTTTTTGTAATGCTTGACATTGGTACAGATGATGACCTTACTCCTAGTTACTTTCCTGACAAAGGAGCACTCTATTATGAACACTTCATCGTTTTAATATAAAATGAATGTGCCTGGAAAGACTTCCTTTACATATAAAATATATAGGATATTTTCCATGAGTGATGAAATAGATTATCTACTAATAGATGGTGCTGAATATGTTGTACACTTTAAACAGATAAATTGTGTGGAAATTGTGTCTCATAAAGCTCTTCTGTGAAAAGAAAAGAAACAAGAATATATAAATTTAAAAAACAGGTAGGGAAGTAAAAACTTGCTCAGAGTAAAATAATCAGGATAGAACTCATCAAGAATCGAGCCTTTCCACTGTGTTCCTCGGTCCACCCTCTCCAGACACCTGACACTCAACTAATTCTGCCTTCTTTCCTTCTTTCCCTATTTTTCTTTCTTTCCCTTTTCCCCTTTTCCTTCCTTCTTTCGTCTTTCCTTTTCTCTTTTTTTTTTTGCCCTCCTCCTTCCTCCTTTTCTTATTCTTTTCTTGTTTCTTGTTTATATCTTTCTTTTTTAGTGAAAGTACATTCAGTGATTCTGTTCTTAGCTACAGAACCAAGTGCAGTGAGAAGCTGGATTGATCAGAACCTTTTATAAGAGAAAGTGCATGTGGCTCTTGGGAGGGAAGGAGAGGATTCAGTGTCTCCCACTCATACTTAATAGCAAATCCTGGTTGTGAAACTCGCTAGGCTAGAGCAGTGCCCCTGGGACAGGGTCTCGGGGAACAGTGGCCTAAAGAGATGCACAGCTACTGCTTGTCTTAGCCCACCTTAGAAACTTCACTCAGTCTCTTCCTCTGGGGATGAGTTCCACACTCATCATCCTGTTGCATTTTCTCTCATTTTCAACTTTCTAGCTCTCCTTAAGGCGGCAGCAAGTAAGTGAGAGGTTGAATGAGTGGGCTGTCTTCAATGAAAAGAACAAGGAGCTTTGCGAATGGTTGACTCAGATGGAAAGCAAGGTTTCTCAGAATGGAGACATTCTCATCGAGGAAATGATCGAGAAGCTCAGGAAGGTAATGGATGTGTGGCTATGTGTGTTTTGCTTTTTGTAATGCTTGACATTGGTACAGATGATGACCTTACTCCTAGTTACTTTCCTGACAAAGGAGCACTCTATTATGAACACTTCATCGTTTTAATATAAAATGAATGTGCCTGGAAAGACTTCCTTTACATATAAAATATATAGGATATTTTCCATGAGTGATGAAATAGATTATCTACTAATAGATGGTGCTGAATATTTTGGGATTTTCTCTATCTGTTCAGTAGGAATGACTTACGTGTATTAGTTTTCTTTGTTTTTAATTGAAATATAATTGATTTATTGTTGGTTTTCAAAGAGGTAAAATCACTAGAGAGGAACTAAAAGAAAAACTGTCTAGGATCCATTAAACTGACATTTTCTCTATAAAACATGAGTTATAGACATTACACAAATGAGAACTTTTCTGAGAATTTTAGCTTCATATTAATTTCAAGTTATGTATGATTACGAAACTATTTTTTATGTTCAAATAGGTCCAGCACATTTTTCCCGTCTGTGTAAGACTGGTCAGATTTGCTAGCATTTTAAAATATTTTTGGTGGTGCCAGTGATGTTTCCACACTGCATTTGAACAATTAATCATTTAAGTTTTCTATTTCTCTTAAGTACCTATTGCCCTCTGTACAGTGCATGTTCCCAATTTACTTGTTGTTTGTCTATATTGGAAGCCCCACTGAACTGTAAGCTTAATGGGAACAGGGGTTTGTCTGTTTTGTCCACTGCTGTAACTCCTGACTTCTTAGAAGTACTCAGTCATTATTTATTGAATAAATGAATTATAGCTTCACTCATTCTGAAAAGAAATATAAATAAGTATTAGGACAAATTATCTTTACCTATGAAGTTTATATTTTTTCTCTATGTAAATGCACAGGCATATAAAAAATGAGCCCAAAACCAGTGTGTGATACTGACTTTATATTACTTTTTTTAATGCAAGTAAGTGAGAGGTTGAATGAGTGGGCTGTCTTCAATGAAAAGAACAAGGAGCTTTGCGAATGGTTGACTCAGATGGAAAGCAAGGTTTCTCAGAATGGAGACATTCTCATCGAGGAAATGATCGAGAAGCTCAGGAAGGTAATGGATGTGTGGCTATGTGTGTTTTGCTTTTTGTAATGCTTGACATTGGTACAGATGATGACCTTACTCCTAGTTACTTTCCTGACAAAGGAGCACTCTATTATGAACACTTCATCGTTTTAATATAAAATGAATGTGCCTGGAAAGACTTCCTTTACATATAAAATATATAGGATATTTTCCATGAGTGATGAAATAGATTATCTACTAATAGATGGTGCTGAATATTTTGGGATTTTCTCTATCTGTTCAGTAGGAATGACTTACGTGTATTAGTTTTCTTTGTTTTTAATTGAAATATAATTGATTTATTGTTGGTTTTCAAAGAGGTAAAATCACTAGAGAGGAACTAAAAGAAAAACTGTCTAGGATCCATTAAACTGACATTTTCTCTATAAAACATGAGTTATAGACATTACACAAATGAGAACTTTTCTGAGAATTTTAGCTTCATATTAATTTCAAGTTATGTATGATTACGAAACTATTTTTTATGTTCAAATAGGTCCAGCACATTTTTCCCGTCTGTGTAAGACTGGTCAGATTTGCTAGCATTTTAAAATATTTTTGGTGGTGCCAGTGATGTTTCCACACTGCATTTGAACAATTAATCATTTAAGTTTTCTATTTCTCTTAAGTACCTATTGCCCTCTGTACAGTGCATGTTCCCAATTTACTTGTTGTTTGTCTATATTGGAAGCCCCACTGAACTGTAAGCTTAATGGGAACAGGGGTTTGTCTGTTTTGTCCACTGCTGTAACTCCTGACTTCTTAGAAGTACTCAGTCATTATTTATTGAATAAATGAATTATAGCTTCACTCATTCTGAAAAGAAATATAAATAAGTATTAGGACAAATTATCTTTACCTATGAAGTTTATATTTTTTTTCTCTATGTAAATGCACAGGCATATACACAGAAACATAGAAGCTCCAAAGCCAGTGTGTGATACTAAATGACTTTATAGGTTTGCACTTAAAATTGCAAGTTCTAAGCATCAACACTTCTATTGGGTTGGAGTAACCCAATAGAACATTTTATGGAAAAACCCAAATGAACTTTTTGGCTAACCAAATATATTTAATATTCTGAAGCTTTAAAATGCGGACTGAGACAATACACATTTCATTTTAGCATCTGCTAACAGTGCTGCTCCTTGCTGGTTTCTAAGTGTCAGGGAATGTCTTATTAGACACAATTAATGTAATAGCTGTTATAGTGAGATTTCCTATAGAATAAATTTTGGCTAAGTATATTTATATTTTCATTGATTTTTATCATGAAATTTAAGATACATATTTTAGAGGTATCATAATTTAAAATTTAGAAAAACTGTACCTTGACACACGGATGATTTTGGTAGTCTGGTTAAAATTAAGAATAATCTTTAAAATATCAAGGATATTGTTTTGTATATCTAAAGGATATTGTTTTGTATATAATAAATCATGGATTCTATAAAAAAAAGTCTTTATGAGCTTGCCCCATGTGGTGTCTCTATTGTAAAGAAAAATAACACAGTCAAGGTAATTTTTTCAACTTGGGAAAAAGAAATTAATTCGCAGACTGTAACCATGATATGGGTTCCTACTGGCATTTAATACTCAACATTTTGCTTTAAAAGGCAACCGAAGCAGATTATTTTTCTCTAACTACTACTTTAGACTTGGATTAATTCCATTGGAAAAAAATGTCCATAAAATTATCTCAAATGTGTAGTGACATATTGTAAGTATTAATAAGTATATTCATTTCATTGGATTTTGACTCCTGTGGGGTTAAAGTAACATAGAAAGGCCAGTGGGTGGGGATGCCCAGCCTGAGGATAACACTCAACACTGCAGGAGAAGACTTCGCTGGCTCCTCCTGTACTTTGGGGGCCCTTTTTACTGAGGGAACTGACTTGAATAGGTAGCCCTGTTACCAAGGTAACTTTGGAGCAATAGAAGGTTAAAATATTCATATCCTTATAATACATGCCTTAGGGTATTAATTTGCTGAGGACATACTTGCTGTCTTCCTAATAGGAGTTTAAACCAAAAGTGCAAAAGTTGATTCTAAAGTTGGGATACTGTCACTATGACAAGAAAACAAGAGGAATATTGGTCCTGAGGCTGATGGGGGTCGAGAGGAGATGTCCTTTCGTGCTTAGTCATCTCTAGTCAGAGACCTAGTCATCTCTAGTTTGCGACCCCATGGACTGTAGCCCGCCAGGCTCCTCTGCCCATGGGATTCTCCAGGCAGGAATACTGAAGTGAGTCGCCGTTTCCTTCTCCAGGGGAGTTTCCCAACGCCGAGATCGAACCTGGGTCTCTGAAGTCTCCTGAGTTGGCAGAGGGGTTCTTTACCACTGGTGCCACTTGGGATGTCCTTTCACCATCACTTAAATCATACTGTTCAGTGGCCTCTTCCTATCGACCATATTGAGAGCCTGTCCTGCTTACTTAACACAGTCTTTAAGAGGAGCTACTGTAGAAACTGGATATATTAGGAGGATTTGAGACCCGTTGATTCTCCAATATTAATGGTCATGATTCTTGAGACTTAATTTGCCAATGGTGTATAGGTTGTAAAAACAGTGTTTTACATTGTATAGCAGATATCTTTTTAAAATGAAAGTCATCTTTTAAAACATTCTACACAAATAACAGTTGATGTACATACACACACATATATATCCATAATGCACACACATCATATAAGCCTCTTGGTACTTATTTGTACGAGGACTGATTCTAAATATGACATGTGGTTGGTGATTACAGCAATAAGGTACAACTTCCCAGCATTGAAATTCTTCAAGTTTTGTCTTTTGTTTCTATGTATATACTTTTATTGTGTTTTTAATATCTATTTTCAGTAGAAAGAAAGCCTCCCCTACCCATTCCCTTTAAGAACATCTATAGAAAAACTCCATCCGGGCTTTGCCTACATACAAAAAACAGCAGACTCCACGAATTCATGTGTACTGGAACTCATATTCACATAGTGTTCTCTGTGCCCAAACTATTTCCAAGCGGTAGGAAGCTGTAATTACCCTGTTTCTAGTAGAGCTAGGCTGAATGCATCAAGAATATGCTTTCTGACCTCTGTGGTTGCTATTTATGACACAGGATTATCAAGAGGAAATTGCTATTGCCCAGGAGAACAAGATACAGCTCCAGCAAATGGGAGAAAGGCTGGCCCGCGCCAGCCATGAGAGCAAAGCGTCCGAGATTGAGTACAAGCTTGGCAAGATCAACGACCGTTGGCAGCACCTCCTGGACCTCATGGCCGCCAGGTAAAAAGGACCCCAGTCAACAGGACACATGTGCAGACGCTCAAAGCATTCAGGCCATCTTCCCTTTCAGCTGCAGACTAGCCAGTAAATCTTCGGGCTCCTTCTTCCATCCCTCTAGTTCAGGCTTGTCTCATAAATGTCACTCTCATTAACTTGATTCTCCTTCTTACCTTGTAAGCTCAGTGGTGTTTGCATTTAATGGAAAGAGAGAAAGTCCTATCCAAACATAACCCATTCCCAAGGGAAAACACTTTTATTTTCCTCTAAGCAAGAACATGAAACTGCTGATCGGTATCTGGGGAGGGTGTGCTGGTCTGAAGTGGCAAAGAATATATATATTTCTAATGCATATATTTTACTGTATTGTATTATATATAATGTGTATTTATATATTATGTTATATATAATGCATATTTATACCTTATGTATATATTTATAAAATATATAAAATCATATTCCTACTATATTTCTGATTAGTAAGGTGTGGACATAAAGCTACTTACTGTCATTTTACTTACATGAGAAAGTAATCTGCTGCATTCCTGTAATTTTGTACTTAGCTTTCATGATAACTGTGTGTCTGCTTCGTGTCTGAGAGGAATGTTACATCCATTTCTGTGGTGGAAGTGTTACCAAAAGGTTGAGGTAGGGTACCGCTGCTCGCTGCTCAAAAACCAGTAAGCAGACCTGGTTAGTGGAAAGGAAAGTTCGGTTTATTTCAGATGCCTGCATGCCAGCAACTGGCGGGGGGTGGATTGTAGCAGAACCCCTTCCCTGGGTTCCAAAGGGGACTCATTTAGGTGTACTGGAACTCATATTCACATAGTGTTCTCTGTGCCCAAACTATTTCCAAGCGGTAGGAAGCTGTAATTACCCTGTTTCTAGTAGAGCTAGGCTGAATGCATCAAGAATATGCTTTCTGACCTCTGTGGTTGCTATTTATGACACAGGATTATCAAGAGGAAATTGCTATTGCCCAGGAGAACAAGATACAGCTCCAGCAAATGGGAGAAAGGCTGGCCCGCGCCAGCCATGAGAGCAAAGCGTCCGAGATTGAGTACAAGCTTGGCAAGATCAACGACCGTTGGCAGCACCTCCTGGACCTCATGGCCGCCAGGTAAAAAGGACCCCAGTCAACAGGACACATGTGCAGACGCTCAAAGCATTCAGGCCATCTTCCCTTTCAGCTGCAGACTAGCCAGTAAATCTTCGGGCTCCTTCTTCCATCCCTCTAGTTCAGGCTTGTCTCATAAATGTCACTCTCATTAACTTGATTCTCCTTCTTACCTTGTAAGCTCAGTGGTGTTTGCATTTAATGGAAAGAGAGAAAGTCCTATCCAAACATAACCCATTCCCAAGGGAAAACACTTTTATTTTCCTCTAAGCAAGAACATGAAACTGCTGATCGGTATCTGGGGAGGGTGTGCTGGTCTGAAGTGGCAAAGAATATATATATTTCTAATGCATATATTTTACTGTATTGTATTATATATAATGTGTATTTATATATTATGTTATATATAATGCATATTTATACCTTATGTATATATTTATAAAATATATAAAATCATATTCCTACTATATTTCTGATTAGTAAGGTGTGGACATAAAGCTACTTACTGTCATTTTACTTACATGAGAAAGTAATCTGCTGCATTCCTGTAATTTTGTACTTAGCTTTCATGATAACTGTGTGTCTGCTTCGTGTCTGAGAGGAATGTTACATCCATTTCTGTGGTGGAAGTGTTACCAAAAGGTTGAGGTAGGGTACCGCTGCTCGCTGCTCAAAAACCAGTAAGCAGACCTGGTTAGTGGAAAGGAAAGTTCGGTTTATTTCAGATGCCTGCATGCCAGCAACTGGCGGGGGGTGGATTGTAGCAGACATCTGTCCAGAGGCTGACTTTGCTCCAAACCCCCATCCTCTGGCAACCAGTAGGGCAAGAGCTTTTACAGACAGAGGGGGAGCTACCTGCAGAAACAGCAGAGTCCACTCTGACGGTTATCTTCAAACTGGTCTTCGGTGGTCTGACCAGCGTCACCACGATTGTTTTAGGTACAGTTAATCTTCCATTCTAGGGTCCATTTTTTGGCATTTCTCTGTGGCCAGTTCTCAAAATTGTGGCAGCTCATGCACTGGGTATGGTCTTCTCATCATGTATTGAACTTTCCCACCTAGTGTTAGTAAGTCACTTCACAGGATGTGGCTCTGAATATTATCTGTAGCCTTTGAGAAAGAACTAAAGGTCCTTGACTATGCTTCATTGCTACATTATTATTCTTGAGTCTCCTCTGATTGTTTTCCTTTGCTTCTGTATTTCTCACTTCTCTGATTAAACTTATTCTTTGACTAAGGTTTTCCAAAGATGAAAGGCAGGCTGAGGACATGGTTGGGGCAGAGGAGAAGGACAAGGACCATAGGGTCCTTCCTGCTCCGTTTCAGAAGGGCAGGGTAAGAGAAAGAAAGAAAAGTCAAAAAGAAAACATATATACCTGAGGAACTTTATTAGCACTATAAAAGTCTGATATGATGGAATGAAGTACTATGTTATTTGACATAGGGGTTATTTTTAAAAGGAAGAGCTGGGTAGATGCTTTATTTGAAATGAACTTTGCTTCCTGTTGGACTCTAGCCTCCATGAGGGCAGGCGCCTTTGTCCATTCTGTTCACTGTCACCAGCACCAGAACAGTGCCTGAACACAGTTTGGGCTCAGTAAATATTTCCATGAAGGTATGAATGAATATTTGAATTTGAATGGAAAGTCTTCTCCATGGCAGTTAGGAGAGTTGAACTGTTACAAATGCTTCTGATTCACAGTTGTTTTGGAGCCATCCCACAATACATTTTTTAAAAGTCTGGATTCTTTTCCTTCGCCATGAAGGTGGACGTGAAATGGTGCCTTTCAAATATGGTGTGCCCACAGAAACTGCATATGGGCATGGCAGTTTCATATGTTCATGTTGAAAACATTTCGTATAGGTTTTCTTATAAGGGAATTATCAAACAGGATGGAATTTATGAAGAAGATGAGGTTATAGTTTGTTCTGTTAAGAATAAAAGAAAAAGGGAGTAAATGTCAACCAATTTTTAAAACGTCTGATAGTAAGACTCTTAATAGTTAACACTTACTGAACTTTTAGTTTGTACCAGTGACCACGCTACAGGCTTCATGTGCATCTTCTTGTGTGTTCACAACATCTTTTGAGATGGATGTTATTGTTATACTCATTTTCCGGATGTGGAATTCTAGGGCACAGGCTTAAGGGCTTAAGGTCAGGCTTGCCCTTGGTCATGCACATACTGAGTGGCGGACCCTGCGTTCTTTGACTCTGCAGTCCGTGTCCTGCAAATTTCTGCCTGCCAAGCTTTTAACTTCTTTGTCCCTGTTCTAGATAATGCAGTTAAAAGGAAATTAGGGGCTTCCCTGGTGGTCCAGTGGGTTAAGAGTCTGCCTTGCAGTGCAAGGGGCACCGGTTCAATCCCTGGCCCAGGAAGATCCCATGTGCCAAGGAGCAACTGGGCTGGTATGTCCAGTTACGAGCCAGTGCTCTGGAGCGCGTGTGCGTAGAGCCAGTGCTTTGCAACAAGAGAGGCCACTGCGATGGGAGGCCTGCACATGCCAAAAGAATGAAGATGGATGAAAAACAAAAAAGGATGACTTAGAGGCCAAGATAAGGAAATTAGTTTCCATTATTTCTTTCTATGGACTTCTTGGTAGCTTACTGGTAAAGAACTCACCTGCCAATGCAGGAGACACGGATTCAATCCCTGTGTTGGGAAGATACCTTGGAGAAGGAAATGGCTACCCACTTCAGTATTCTTGCCTGGGAAATTCCATGAATAGAAGAGCCTGGGGGACGATAGTCCACCAAAGGGTCAGACACGACTTAGTGACTAAACAACAACAATTTGTATTCATAATCTAACTTCCCTGTTCTTTGTAAAGTACTCACAGTGACTTGGAGATTTGGGGGCTACAAAGACAGAGGCCTGTTTCTTCGAGGAGTCCATAGTGGGAATATAGACGCACAGAGAAATCCACTTAAGTGACTCACTGAATGCACCGGTAAAAGCACTAAAAAAGAGGTGGATCCCATCGATGTTGTATTTGAAGCGGTTAAGGAATCCTGTATACAGTTTGCTTTGGCTTCATGGAGCCAATTAAAAGACCAAAAAAAAAAAAGGTGGAAACGATGGTTCAGCTTAGACTCCGTTAAGTATTTAGGCATATGTAGGCTTTAAAATCCCAGTGCCATGTTTAGCCTCACTGTCAGACGCTGATAACCAAGTCTTATTTCAAAGGGAGGAACTAAAGCCTTTGTGCTATAAATACCCTTCTTAAGGAAGCCTCCCACTTGGTAAACATCCCTGGATTTTTTTCGGTCAGATTATGACTCACAGATTGGCTTGCATTGCCATGTAATCCAGTTAAACTAGTTAATATTCTTTTGTAAACGTTAGTGGTTCAATGGTGTGGAATATGGGGTTGCACAAAACCAAAGCTTTTTAAAATTTAATTTAATCACATGAAGCTAGTTTAGTGTATGCTCAGCTGTTAACCAACATTATATAAATGAGTTCGGGGTCATGTTTATTTATAACTTTTCTGTTCTTTTGTTTGTCTTTGTTTGGAGGGGGCCATGCCACACAGCACGTGGGAATCTTGGTTCTGCAGTACGGATTGAACCGGCACCTGCTGCATTAGACAGGAAGAACTTAACCACTGGACTGCTTGGGAAGTCCCTCTGTCTAGTTTGGTCAATCAAGAATTTTCTAGCTATTATTTAGTCTACTTTTCCAAAGACACATTAGTAAATTTGAATCAGTTAAATATAGGGTATGCAGGCTTCCTATGAGGTGCAATAAAGTATCCACCTGCAATGCAGGAGATGCAAGAGACACGGGTTCAATCCCTGGGTTGAGAAGATACCCTGGAGAAGGAAATGGCAACCCACTCCATTATTCTTGCCTGGAAAATCCCATGGACTCTAGTGGGCTACAATCACAAAGAGTTGGATAGGACTGAACAACTAAGCACACAGCACACAGTCTTGTGTTTTAGTCACTAAAATGTTTGTTTCTAGTTTTGTAGTCTCATTGTACACAGACATGATATATATTGTCCATTTATAATTGTCTCCTTCCAGCATAGACCAGATGACATATTGAAATTTGCTTTGATATTCTAGTTCCTTGTTTGTTCTTCATTTGTACACAGACATGCCATATATATTGTCCATAATTGTTCTCAGGACTTAAAGACCAAAAAAGTGGGAAACGATGGTTCAGCTTAGACTCCGTTAAGTATTTAGGCATATGTAGGCTTTAAAATCCCAGTGCCATGTTTAGCCTCACTGTCAGACGCTGATAACCAAGTCTTATTTCAAAGGGAGGAACTAAAGCCTTTGTGCTATAAATACCCTTCTTAAGGAAGCCTCCCACTTGGTAAACATCCCTGGATTTTTTTCGGTCAGATTATGACTCACAGATTGGCTTGCATTGCCATGTAATCCAGTTAAACTAGTTAATATTCTTTTGTAAACGTTAGTGGTTCAATGGTGTGGAATATGGGGTTGCACAAAACCAAAGCTTTTTAAAATTTAATTTAATCACATGAAGCTAGTTTAGTGTATGCTCAGCTGTTAACCAACATTATATAAATGAGTTCGGGGTCATGTTTATTTATAACTTTTCTGTTCTTTTGTTTGTCTTTGTTTGGAGGGGGCCATGCCACACAGCACGTGGGAATCTTGGTTCTGCAGTACGGATTGAACCGGCACCTGCTGCATTAGACAGGAAGAACTTAACCACTGGACTGCTTGGGAAGTCCCTCTGTCTAGTTTGGTCAATCAAGAATTTTCTAGCTATTATTTAGTCTACTTTTCCAAAGACACATTAGTAAATTTGAATCAGTTAAATATAGGGTATGCAGGCTTCCTATGAGGTGCAATAAAGTATCCACCTGCAATGCAGGAGATGCAAGAGACACGGGTTCAATCCCTGGGTTGAGAAGATACCCTGGAGAAGGAAATGGCAACCCACTCCATTATTCTTGCCTGGAAAATCCCATGGACTCTAGTGGGCTACAATCACAAAGAGTTGGATAGGACTGAACAACTAAGCACACAGCACACAGTCTTGTGTTTTAGTCACTAAAATGTTTGTTTCTAGTTTTGTAGTCTCATTGTACACAGACATGATATATATTGTCCATTTATAATTGTCTCCTTCCAGCATAGACCAGATGACATATTGACTTAATCTGTCCTGAGATTCAATGCCATGCTGAATTCATAGTTCCTTGAGATCTCCTAAATGATACTTAGCCATCACATTTGCTTTCCATTTTTTGGTTTATTGGCGTTTCACTAGTACACAGGCTAGAGGACCATCCCCCACACTATCCTCAGCTCTGACCTGCCAGCTGAACTACTAAGTTTTGATGATTCAGTCTCATTCGCTACTCCTCCCGCTTCCATAATTTCTTTCCAGATTTTTTTTTTTGAACATTGATTCATTAAAGCAGAGCATAACCTGTCTTTTGACATTTTTATGTTGTTTTGATGATTTGGGGAGAATAGAGAAATTGTTTTTAAAGATGATCATATTTTCAGGTGAACAGCTTCCCAACTAACAGAAAATGGCAGGAGTGGGGTGGGGAGAAAGAAGATTCACTGATAATAACCTGTTATAAACAAATATAATGCATAACTGTGAGTCAACTTCCTATGACTAGTCAATTAAGTTAGCTTAGACCATTCTAAGTACAGAGTAAATGTGTTTTGCATAGAATTTTTAAACTGTCATCAAGCATTGTCAGCTTAAGATAGCAAAAAAAAAAAAATTTGCATAGCATTTTTAGGGCTCCATGGCTAATGTTCCAGTGTATTTTGTAGTCCTACTCAGTCCAGCGTAACAGTGACAAGCTACATTTAAATGAGCTGAACTAGAATACGGTTCAGCTAGAATTTGATTTTTATGATGGTCAGTTGCATGAGGCACATTTCCAGGGCTCAGTAACTGCACGAGAACAGGGGCTGCCCTACTGCAGACACAGGGCATTTTCCTCATCCCAGAATGCTCTGTTGGTCAGTGCTGGCCTAGACAGCTCAAAGCATTCTTGAGCTTTTACCTTTAATTAGACTCAACATAGGGCTTCCCTGGGGTCCAGTGGGTAAGGACACTGCCTTGCAGTGCAAGGGACGCTGGTTCGATCCCTGGCCTGGGAAGATCCCACGTGCCATGGAACGGCTGGACCGATGAGTCCAATTACCGAGCCGGAGCTCTGGAGCACGTGCGCCCAGAGCCAGTGCTCTGCGACAGCAGAGGCCACCGCAGTGGGAGGCCCACACGGGCCAAAGAACAAAGACGGATGAAAATAGAGAAATGGAAGACCAATAGAAGTGGCCCGCCCGCCCCTCTCCCTACCCCCCCCCCCAAAAGACTCAACATAATTAACAAGTGTAATTTCTGTAAAATTGTCTTCAAGGATTCTAGCTCTCACTTTTGAACCCTGTGCCAAAGCCCACATTGTAACATTTCCAGAGTCTGGACTCACAGACAATGTTCTTGAGCCTTAGTTGTTCAGAGCTTCTAATAATAGAGAAGGCATTATTGAACATTGCCCATCTTGGTACCTAGAAAGGTCAGACTCAAGTTGTTTACTCTGTTGTAATGGCTTTTTTTCAGTTAACTGGACTCTAATAGCAGCATATTCTTGTTTCCTTACCAAATCCAAGTACTCATCACCAAAAACAAAGCATACATTAGCTGTGCGTTTTTTTAAATAATAGCCTTAATGAAATATAATTCATGTACCATACAACTTATCTATCAAAAGAATACAATTCAGTTACTTGTAGTATATGTACAGAACTGTGCATCTTTCATCATTGTTGTCGCTCAGTCACCAAGTCATGTCCGACTCTTTGCGAACCCATAAACTGCAACACAGCTGATAGTCCTTCACTATCTCCCTGAGTTTGCGCAAATCCGTGTCCATTGAGTTGGTGATGCTATCCAATCATCTCGTCCTCTGTCATCCCCTTCTCCTTTTGCCTTCAATCTTTCCCAGCATCAGGGGCTTTTCCAGTGAGTTAGCTCTTCGCATCAGGTGGCCAAAGGATTGGAGCTTCAGGTTCAGCATCAGTCCTGCCAATGAACATTCGGTTGATTTCCTTCTGGATCTAGTTTGATCTCCTTACAGTCCAGAGCACTCTCAAGAGTCTTCATCAGCACTAAAATTCAAAAGCATCAATTCTTTGGCACTTAACCTTCTTTATTGCCCACCTCTCACCTAGCTACATGACTATTGAAAAACATCACAGCTTTGACTATGCAGACCTTTGTTAGCAAAGTGACGTCTGGGTTCATCATAGCTTTCCTTTCAAGGAGCAACTGTCTTTTAATTTCATGACTGTAGTAACCACCCACGGTGATGTCAGAGCCCAAGAAAATAGAATCGCTTACTATTTCCACATTTTTCCCCTTCTGTTTACCATGAAGTGAAGGGATCTTAGTTCTTCGAATGCTGTTTTGAGCCAGCTTTTTCACTTTCCTCTTTCACCCTCCCCAAAAGGCTCTTGAGTTCTTCTTCACTTTCTTACCATTCAAATGATATCATCTGCATACCTGAGATTGTTGATATGTCTCCTGGCGATCTTGATTCTGGCGTGTTAATCATCCAGCCTGGCATTTCGCATGATGTACTCTGCATGTAAGTTTTAAGTAAGTAGGATTACAGTATTCAGCCTTCACATACTGTTCTCCCAATTTTGAACCAATCCCATGTTCCGTGTCTGGTTCTAACTGTTGCTTCTTGACCCACTTAAAGGTTTCTCAGGAGACAGGTAAGGTAGTGATTTCTTAGGAGACAGGTAAAGTAGTCTGGTATTCCCATCTCTTTAAGAATTTTCCACAGTTTGTTATGATGCACACAGTCAAAGGCTTTAGCACAGTCAATGAAGCAAAAGTTTTTCTGGAATTCTCCTGCTTTCTCTGTGATTCAGCGGATGATCTTTGGTTCCTCGGCCTTTTCTAAATCCAGCTTGTACTTCTGAAAGTTCTCAATTTGCATACTACTGAAGCCTAGTTTGAAGGATTTTGAGCATAACCTTACTAGCATGTGCAATGAGCATAGTTGTAAGGTAGTTAGAACATTCTTTGGCATTGTTCTTTTTCTGGAATGAAAACTGACCTTTTCCAGTCCTGTGGCCACTGCTGAGTTTTCCATATTGAGTGCAGCGCTTTAACAGCATCATCTTTTATGTTTCTAAATAGCTCAGCTGGGTTTCCATCACCTCCACAAGCCTTGTTTGCAGCAATGCTTCCTGAGGCCCACTTGACTTCAGGTTCCAGGATGTCAGGCTCTAAGTGAGTGACTACACCATCGAGGCTGTCTGTGTCATTATGATCTTTTTTATAGTACTTCTGTGTATTCTTGCCACCTCTTGTTAGTCTCTTCTGTTTCTGTTAAGTCCTTACCATTTCTGTCTTTTATTATGCTCATCTTTACATGAAATGTTCCCTTGGTATCTCCAGTTTTCTTGAAGAGATCTCATTTTTTTTCTCATTTTCTTGAAGAGTCTTTCTCATTTTTTTTTTTTTTCTGCTTTGTTGCACTGTTTATTTAAGAAGGCCTTCTTATCTCTCCTTGCTCTTCTCTGGAACTCCTGGTTCAGTTGGGTATATCTTTCCCTTTTCCCTTGCCTTTCACTTCGCTTATTTTTTTCAGTGATTTGTGAAACCTCCTCAGACAACCACTTTGCCTTCTTTCATTTCTTTCTCTTGGGTATTGTTTTGGTCCTCACCTCCTTTACAATGTTATGAGTCTCAGTCCAAAGTTCTTCAGGCACTCTGTCTACAGGATCTAATCCCTTGAAGCTATTTATCACCTCCACTACATAATCACAAGAGATTTGACTTAGGCCATACCTGAATTGCCCAGTGGTTTCCCCTACTTTCTTCAGTTTAAGTCTGAATTTTGCAATAAGGAGTTCATGATCTGAGCTGTAGTCAGCTCTGGGTCTTGTTTTTGCTGACTGTATAGAACGTCTCCATCTTCAGCTGCCAAGAATATGATCAGTCTCATTTCGGTATTGACTATCTGATGATGTCCACATGTAAAGTTGTCTCTTGTGTTGTTGGAAGAGAGTGTTCCTGATGACCAGTGTGTTCTCTAGGCAGAACTCTGTTATCCTTTGCCCTGCTTCATTTTGTACTCCAAGGCCCAATTTGTCTATTGCTTCAGGTATTTTAACTTCCTACTTTTGTATTCTAATCCCCTGTGATGAAAATGACATCTTTTTCTTGGTGTTAGTTCTAGAAGATGTTGTATGTAGAAAGACCTTCTACCCTCTTCTGGTCAACTTCAGCTTCTTTGGCATCAATGGTCAGAGCACAGACTAGAATTACTATGATACTGAATGGTTTGCCTTGAAAGTGAACTGAGATCATTGTATCATTTTTGAGATTGCACCAAAGTGCTGCATTTTGGACTCTTGTTGACTATGAGGCTATTCCATTTTTTTCTCAAAGAGTCTTGGCCAGAATAGTGGATGCAGTGCTCATCTGAATTAAGTTCATCCATTCCTGTCCATTTTAGTTCACTGATTCTTAAGATGTCAACATTCACTCACCATCTCGTGCTTGACCATGTCCAGCTTACCTTGATTTGTGGATTTACGATTCCAGGTTCCTATGAAATACTGTTCTTTATGACATTGGACTTTAACTTTCACCACTGGATACATCCATGACTGAGCATTGTTTCTGCTTTGGCTTATCTCCTTCATTCTTTCTGGAGCTATTAGTCATTGCCTGCTACCCTTCCCCAGTAGCATATTGAACGCCCTTACACCTAGTGGCTCATCTTTCAATGTCATATCTTGTTGCCTTTTCATACTGTTCATGGGGTTGTTGTGGAAGGAATACTGGAGTTGTTTGCCACTCCCTTCTCTGTGAACCATGTTTTGTCAGAACTCTTCACGATGACCCTTCCATCTTTGGTGACCCTACACGGCATGGCCCATACTTTCATTGAGCTACTCAAGCCCCTTCACTGTGACAAGGCTGTGATCCATGAAGCAATTTTAAAAGATTTCTGTTACCCTAAAAGAAAAACTTTAATCACCTTTTCCCCTCTGCCCTCCCTTCTTCCCTAGTCCCAGGCAACTACTAATCCTCTTCCTACCTGTTGAGATGTACCTATTCTGGACAATTCATATACAGGGAGTCATACAGTGTGTGGTGCCTTGTGACTGATTGCTTTTCATCTGTGTTTTTCATTATAATTCCCTTCAATATTGTATAGAAGGAAAAACAAATACAATTTTTTTTTAAAAGCAATGGAGTGTCTCCTGTGTATGAAAGTGTAGGAAACATGAATACTTCCTCTGCATTTTGCTACAGGGTAGAAGCTAGCAAACTCTCTTAGAGCTGTATTACTAAAATACTAGTATTCCAGGCTGTGTGGGCTGAACAGCCCCTGACAAAACCCTCTGCTGATAAATCAAAAATGCAGCCTTACACAGTGTGTAGAGATGCATAGTAGATCCCAGTAACATTTGGTTATCAAAGCAGGTGGCCAGGCATAATTTTCAGAAACCCTCTGAGAATGTAAAGGTGGGAATGCAGCTTTCTCATTTTAAGTTTTCACCTGTTTTCTTAAGATGTCCAGAATAGTGGATGCAGTGCTCATCTGAATTAAGTTCATCCATTCCTGTCCATTTTAGTTCACTGATTCTTAAGATGTCAACATTCACTCACCATCTCGTGCTTGACCATGTCCAGCTTACCTTGATTTGTGGATTTACGATTCCAGGTTCCTATGAAATACTGTTCTTTATGACATTGGACTTTAACTTTCACCACTGGATACATCCATGACTGAGCATTGTTTCTGCTTTGGCTTATCTCCTTCATTCTTTCTGGAGCTATTAGTCATTGCCTGCTACCCTTCCCCAGTAGCATATTGAACGCCCTTACACCTAGTGGCTCATCTTTCAATGTCATATCTTGTTGCCTTTTCATACTGTTCATGGGGTTGTTGTGGAAGGAATACTGGAGTTGTTTGCCACTCCCTTCTCTGTGAACCATGTTTTGTCAGAACTCTTCACGATGACCCTTCCATCTTTGGTGACCCTACACGGCATGGCCCATACTTTCATTGAGCTACTCAAGCCCCTTCACTGTGACAAGGCTGTGATCCATGAAGCAATTTTAAAAGATTTCTGTTACCCTAAAAGAAAAACTTTAATCACCTTTTCCCCTCTGCCCTCCCTTCTTCCCTAGTCCCAGGCAACTACTAATCCTCTTCCTACCTGTTGAGATGTACCTATTCTGGACAATTCATATACAGGGAGTCATACAGTGTGTGGTGCCTTGTGACTGATTGCTTTTCATCTGTGTTTTTCATTATAATTCCCTTCAATATTGTATAGAAGGAAAAACAAATACAATTTTTTTTTAAAAGCAATGGAGTGTCTCCTGTGTATGAAAGTGTAGGAAACATGAATACTTCCTCTGCATTTTGCTACAGGGTAGAAGCTAGCAAACTCTCTTAGAGCTGTATTACTAAAATACTAGTATTCCAGGCTGTGTGGGCTGAACAGCCCCTGACAAAACCCTCTGCTGATAAATCAAAAATGCAGCCTTACACAGTGTGTAGAGATGCATAGTAGATCCCAGTAACATTTGGTTATCAAAGCAGGTGGCCAGGCATAATTTTCAGAAACCCCTCTGAGAATGTAAAGGTGAGAAGGAAAATGGTTCCCAACCAAATACGGGTGATAAAGCAGAGATCCACGTGGCTCCTCACTGCCGAGCCTCCCCTTTTCTGTCACGTCTTCCTTCTCTCTCTCGTCTGTCTGGCCAGGCCAGCCCCTAGTTCCTTTTCTCCAGATTAGATCAGATTCTTCTCATCGGCTCAGTAGGCTTGCTGGACACAGTCCATAACATTTCCCTTGATTATAATAAATATCCCGTGTTGAAGATTATTTAAAGTTTATCTCCTCTGTTGACATGGAAGTGTGTCAAACCTGATCACCACAGTAATCCCAGCACCTAATGTAGTTCTTTGCGTAAGGTAGCCAGTCCAGTATTTGTTGAGTGTCTCCATCTGAGACACAGCCTGGGAAAAGTGCCCTACGTACAGATAGGCATATAAGAGAGCCTGGGCTTGGGGCTTCAGTTGCCTGAATTATAAAATGTTTCCGCTTCACCTACACTGCGAAATGTTTGACACATTGCTCATCCTCTCAGTGCTTCAGTTACATGGTGTAAAAGGTATCAGGAGGATTAAACGAGATGGTGTCTGTAAACCACTTAGCACCATGAAGTGCTCAGTCAATCAGTATCGTCTCTCATCCCAGAGGGAGTTCAGAGGCTTGTGTGGAACCAGGAAGGCTCTGCAGCATTGTAGTAGCTGCCCACCAAAGGGGCTTCAGTCCAGTGGGAGTTCTGCCCAAACTAGAGGAAAAGGAAGATGTAATTATTAGAATTTGTGGCTGTATTACCTCATGGTGATCGATCTAGAAAATATCAAGCTAGGATCAGGAATACTTTGATGCAGCAAACTCAGAAATGACACAGAACTAAAATGTTTAGTTTAATCCTGAAGAGTCCTAGGTTGAGTTCCTCTTGTTCTTGCTGTGTGACCTAGAGCTTACCGTCAAACCTCTCTAAGCTTCCAATTCCTCATTTCCAAAATTTTCATTAAAATAACTGCCACCTCTCCAAGGAGAGAGCACGGGCAGAGGACCATGAATGCTACAGGGTAGAAGCTAGCAAACTCTCTTAGAGCTGTATTACTAAAATACTAGTATTCCAGGCTGTGTGGGCTGAACAGCCCCTGACAAAACCCTCTGCTGATAAATCAAAAATGCAGCCTTACACAGTGTGTAGAGATGCATAGTAGATCCCAGTAACATTTGGTTATCAAAGCAGGTGGCCAGGCATAATTTTCAGAAACCCCTCTGAGAATGTAAAGGTGAGAAGGAAAATGGTTCCCAACCAAATACGGGTGATAAAGCAGAGATCCACGTGGCTCCTCACTGCCGAGCCTCCCCTTTTCTGTCACGTCTTCCTTCTCTCTCTCGTCTGTCTGGCCAGGCCAGCCCCTAGTTCCTTTTCTCCAGATTAGATCAGATTCTTCTCATCGGCTCAGTAGGCTTGCTGGACACAGTCCATAACATTTCCCTTGATTATAATAAATATCCCGTGTTGAAGATTATTTAAAGTTTATCTCCTCTGTTGACATGGAAGTGTGTCAAACCTGATCACCACAGTAATCCCAGCACCTAATGTAGTTCTTTGCGTAAGGTAGCCAGTCCAGTATTTGTTGAGTGTCTCCATCTGAGACACAGCCTGGGAAAAGTGCCCTACGTACAGATAGGCATATAAGAGAGCCTGGGCTTGGGGCTTCAGTTGCCTGAATTATAAAATGTTTCCGCTTCACCTACACTGCGAAATGTTTGACACATTGCTCATCCTCTCAGTGCTTCAGTTACATGGTGTAAAAGGTATCAGGAGGATTAAACGAGATGGTGTCTGTAAACCACTTAGCACCATGAAGTGCTCAGTCAATCAGTATCGTCTCTCATCCCAGAGGGAGTTCAGAGGCTTGTGTGGAACCAGGAAGGCTCTGCAGCATTGTAGTAGCTGCCCACCAAAGGGGCTTCAGTCCAGTGGGAGTTCTGCCCAAACTAGAGGAAAAGGAAGATGTAATTATTAGAATTTGTGGCTGTATTACCTCATGGTGATCGATCTAGAAAATATCAAGCTAGGATCAGGAATACTTTGATGCAGCAAACTCAGAAATGACACAGAACTAAAATGTTTAGTTTAATCCTGAAGAGTCCTAGGTTGAGTTCCTCTTGTTCTTGCTGTGTGACCTAGAGCTTACCGTCAAACCTCTCTAAGCTTCCAATTCCTCATTTCCAAAATTTTTCATTAAAATAACTGCCACCTCTCCAAGGAGAGAGCACGGGGCAGAGGACCATGTATACCATACGATGCTATGTGTGCCAGTCTTATTCTTTTAGATATCTACAGAGCATTCTCTAGTTTTATATAATGGGATTTGTCCAGTATTTTCCCTATTGATGAAAATTGATATTATTGCCATTTTTTTTTTTTGGCTGTGACAAAAATTGTACCTTTTAAAGCCTTGCCTTATAATTTAGTTCACTGCAGTAAATATATTGTGCTAAGAATAGTAAACATGAAAAAAATTAATCCATGGGAAAAATTTAAGTAAAAGGAAATTAAGGAAATAATGACAATGAAAAATTTTAAGGGTCTCAGTTTTTTTTAATGTTAGTGATAATCAATAAAAACCAAATTTGCCTACTATTATGGAATAATGACCAATACTTTGCATTATTGTTGAAAACAACATATCAGTAAAGTGATTGTTTTATAAAGAATGCAAATAGTATATATCTTTAGTAGGATTTTTAAAATAATTTCATTTTTAACTAAGTTTCTTGGATTTTTTTAAATGTAAAATTCAGGTTTGCTTCTTTTATAAGGAAAATGTATTACTGTTTTGAAAGCAATTAACTCCTATAAACCCAAAACCAGATCCTTTGTTTTGGTTACAATTCATCATATTTGCCCCTAAAAAAACAGTAAGTGTTCACTATCTGTTTATTTATTTGTAAGTTATTTGTGTGTGTGTTTTTTTTTATTTTATTTTTTATTTTTACTTTCACAGAGTTTTGTTGTTTATAGATATGTATGATCCCAGATTAGTCATATGTATATCCCCCGTCACACCCCTCCAGGCCGTCGCACAGCACCCCTGTAGGATCCCCTTTTCTCAAAGCACAATGACAATAGCTATTTTTTTCACATATGATAGTATAGGTTTTCGTGCTACTTCCTTTACACCTCCCACCCACTGCGTGTGTATTTTAAACTCCTAAAAGTATTTAAAGCAGACAGCCTTGGTCACTTTTTTTTGTTTTTTTTTTTTGAAATCACCAGTCATGAATCATTTGAGAGCTTATTTTTTTAAAAAGCTTGAATTATGAAATTTATATAGAATCAGTACAGAAATTTTAGAAACTCTTGAAATGCCACCCCTGCTTGAAAAAAGGGGAGAAATGTTTAACTAATTAGAAACATTTGAAATTCCACCAATCAAATGAACAAATTTTTTCTAATTACCTTAAAATGAACATGTTACTATTATCACTTTATATCATTCCTTTCAAAAGGATGAAGGTTGATGTAAGTGGAGACCAGGATATATTCATTCCTTTTCACGCACCATCTATTCAAAGGTGAAGACGGAGCACTTTTGCGCAGGATGTCTTGCCTATCCCATCTTCCCAAACAACCCCTTAAATTCCTTCTTACACTCCTTAACTGGCAGAGCAAACTGAAGAAACATAGAAGTTGCTCCTTTATGCGAAGACAGTTTGCTGTGCTTGTGGAGGTTTTGCCTGTTAGCATTTGGGTCTTTATCTTTTCGAATATCTTTTCCAGCTTAACAAACTGCCTGCCAGAAAAGTGGAAGGTCCTTCCTGAATGGCGACGTGTCTGCCGCCAGTCTTATTTCTGTTCCCTTCTTTCTTTAGACCTGGAGCCTCCCCCCTCCTTCCAGATTACCCTGAGCCTTTCCCCTCCTTACACTCGTGGCCTACATTCCAGGAGATCAAGCCTGGCACATGTTAATGAATGTGGGTTTTATTTAGAAGCATGACCACTTGTCACTCACTGCTCAGTGTCATATTATCAGGCAGAGACTTAACCAACATTTGTCTGGAGGGAGCATTGTCATACTTGCATACCCAGACCGGGGACTCCTTCATTCCCCACGCAAGTTATAGCCTCTTGCTCTGCAAACCTAACGTGCGCACGTGGAAACTTCATGGTGGTGGCAGAAGATCCGGGTCCCCCGAGGATGGCAGAAGACGGCTTGCGGACGCAGACCTCCCAGACTGTAACTGCAATGTCGCCAGGCAGGCAACTCCTTGAGTTTCTTCCCTTGGGCATAGCTTTCCTGTTTCGTGGGGGTGGTACGATGGATGCTGGAGCTTTAATCCATAATTGTTTCTGACAGTGTTACGTGGAGATGGCTGGTGTTCGGAGGTTGTTGCCATGGACTCCTAAGGCCTGTCATGAATCATTTGAGAGCTTATTTTTAAAAGCTTGAATTATGAAATTTATATAGAATCAGTACAGAAATTTTAGAAACTCTTGAAATGCCACCTGCTTGAAAAAGGAGAAATGTTTAACTAATTAGAAACATTTGAAATTCCACCAATCAAATGAACAAATTTTTTCTAATTACCTTAAAATGAACATGTTACTATTATCACTTTATATCATTCCTTTCAAAAGGATGAAGGTTGATGTAAGTGGAGACCAGGATATATTCATTCCTTTTCACGCACCATCTATTCAAAGGTGAAGACGGAGCACTTTTGCGCAGGATGTCTTGCCTATCCCATCTTCCCAAACAACCCCTTAAATTCCTTCTTACACTCCTTAACTGGCAGAGCAAACTGAAGAAACATAGAAGTTGCTCCTTTATGCGAAGACAGTTTGCTGTGCTTGTGGAGGTTTTGCCTGTTAGCATTTGGGTCTTTATCTTTTCGAATATCTTTTCCAGCTTAACAAACTGCCTGCCAGAAAAGTGGAAGGTCCTTCCTGAATGGCGACGTGTCTGCCGCCAGTCTTATTTCTGTTCCCTTCTTTCTTTAGACCTGGAGCCTCCCCCCTCCTTCCAGATTACCCTGAGCCTTTCCCCTCCTTACACTCGTGGCCTACATTCCAGGAGATCAAGCCTGGCACATGTTAATGAATGTGGGTTTTATTTAGAAGCATGACCACTTGTCACTCACTGCTCAGTGTCATATTATCAGGCAGAGACTTAACCAACATTTGTCTGGAGGGAGCATTGTCATACTTGCATACCCAGACCGGGGACTCCTTCATTCCCCACGCAAGTTATAGCCTCTTGCTCTGCAAACCTAACGCTGCGACGTGGAAACTTCATGGTGGTGGCAGAAGATCCGGGTCCCCCGAGGATGGCAGAAGACGGCTGTGCGGACGCAGACCTCCCAGACTGTAACTGCAATGTCGCCAGGCAGGCAACTCCTTGAGTTTCTTCCCTTGGGCATAGCTTTCCTGTTTCGTGGGGGTGGTACGATGGATGCTGGAGCTTTAATCCATAATTGTTTCTGACAGTGTTACGTGGAGATGGCTGGTGTTCGGAGGTTGTTGCCATGGACTCCTAAGGCCTATGTCTCAGTTTTCTTGTCCCTTCTGTGGGCCTGCGGAGCTGGGTAGAAAGGTTAATGGACTCTGTTATGGCTTAGCGTCCAGTTGTCTCGGGACTGGCTGCGTCACACGAGGGATATGGTTACAGTGGAGAGCCTGAGACATAGGAAAGAGACTCAGTAAAAGGTCCAGTGGACAGATCCTGTTAGTCCATCGTCCGTTTAATTAAAGGATGGGCTGCTGCTGAAACTGAAATTCAGTCATGGCCGGTTCACAGCGTTATAGCTGAAAGTGTTCCCTTTAGTAACTAAAATTCTCTCTTGTGTCAGGGTTCTGGAGCGCATGTGTGAGCAAAAGTTGTTTCTGTTTAGGTCTGTCAGTAGCTTTTGCTCACTGACTAGTGTAAAGGTTTTCAAATATATATGCAAATGTGGAAAGTTATGTCTGAAACGGTAATGTAGTTCATTATACAAATATTTACTTCATGATTTTTATTCAGTTAAAATAACATTGCACCAGGAATTGTCATTTGTGTGTTTTAAAACTATTTTTTGTACCGTAACATCTGCCCACAAGTAAACCCATACCGAGGAATAGAATTTATTAATGGTTTTTTGATTCTCTTATATTGAGAACATGAATTCTTGTGTTTGTTTTGGTTTATGCATCTACTAAATTTGCAGAAGATCCGGGTTTTTTCATGACCACTTGTCACTCACTGCTCAGTGTCATATTATCAGGCAGAGACTTAACCAACATTTGTCTGGAGGGAGCATTGTCATACTTGCATACCCAGACCGGGGACTCCTTCATTCCCCACGCAAGTTATAGCCTCTTGCTCTGCAAACCTAACGTGCGCACGTGGAAACTTCATGGTGGTGGCAGAAGATCCGGGTCCCCCGAGGATGGCAGAAGACGGCTGTGCGGACGCAGACCTCCCAGACTGTAACTGCAATGTCGCCAGGCAGGCAACTCCTTGAGTTTCTTCCCTTGGGCATAGCTTTCCTGTTTCGTGGGGGTGGTACGATGGATGCTGGAGCTTTAATCCATAATTGTTTCTGACAGTGTTACGTGGAGATGGCTGGTGTTCGGAGGTTGTTGCCATGGACTCCTAAGGCCTATGTCTCAGTTTTCTTGTCCCTTCTGTGGGCCTGCGGAGCTGGGTAGAAAGGTTAATGGACTCTGTTATGGCTTAGCGTCCAGTTGTCTCGGGACTGGCTGCGTCACACGAGGGATATGGTTACAGTGGAGAGCCTGAGACATAGGAAAGAGACTCAGTAAAAGGTCCAGTGGACAGATCCTGTTAGTCCATCGTCCGTTTAATTAAAGGATGGGCTGCTGCTGAAACTGAAATTCAGTCATGGCGGTTCACAGCGTTATAGCTGAAAGTGTTCCCTTTAGTAACTAAAATTCTCTCTTGTGTCAGGGTTCTGGAGCGCATGTGTGAGCAAAAGTTGTTTCTGTTTAGGTCTGTCAGTAGCTTTTGCTCACTGACTAGTGTAAAGGTTTTCAAATATATATGCAAATGTGGAAAGTTATGTCTGAAACGGTAATGTAGTTCATTATACAAATATTTACTTCATGATTTTTATTCAGTTAAAATAACATTGCACCAGGAATTGTCATTTGTGTGTTTTAAAACTATTTTTTGTACCGTAACATCTGCCCACAAGTAAACCCATACCGAGGAATAGAATTTATTAATGGTTTTTTGATTCTCTTATATTGAGAACATGAATTCTTGTGTTTGTTTTGGTTTATGCATCTACTAAATTTGTCTGAAGGGAAGTAGTGAGGTATATGTGAGATATGTAGCTATGTATGTGTATATATGTGTATTCATGTGACAATATTAAGAAACTGAACAATTGGATTTGGTAGTAGAACCCTTCTCAAAAAAGATCAAATACTTAGGAGACACACGGGACTGTGAAAAGGGAACCAGGAACTTAGAGCTTCACTGGGTTTGCTAACCTCACCCAGACAGTTGACATCTGTACACACTTATTTTGAATTCTGATCCTCGATGTTACCAAGAAAGAATGTTTCTCAAACTTCCTACAGTGATAAATAAATAAAACTATGGTTGACACTTCACCCAAGGATTTCCTTTAAAGAAATGATGGGAAAAAAAAAAAAAGTGGGACATTTCTCTTAGAAAAGAATGATCCCTGTCCTGCAAATATCAGCTTTAATAGCTCAAGGATGATGTGTGGGGGCTTTATCCCCCAGCGCCTCTCAGCTCACATCCATTCCCCCTCAACACATACCCGCAAAGTGTATTTTGCTATTTGTAGTAAAGTGCACTTTTTAAAAAACGGGAAGGGAGAACTATTTAAGTGGTCACCCTCCCTGACTTTACTAAGATTTACACATTCTTTTGAAAGAGGAACTTGTCCTTCATGGACTTTATGAACAAGCATTTCCATGTCACAATGCCCTTGACATATTGCACTAACTGCTCTGGCTACTGGAACTCCTTCAATGTTGTACAAGATTACTAATCTGTAAATTATTTGGCTACTGTAGACAGTATCCAGGGGAGCCGTGCTTATGCATAGCCCTTTGGGTCTTGGATCTTTGGATCGTTTTTGTAAGTGAATTTTGAACCAAGAAAATGAAGGAATGTTAGTCCTTAGCAGATGATTTGTGAATGATCCAAATAAAAAGTATATATTTATATCAAAGTAAAAATAAAATATATTAACAAAATATTTTAACTAGAATACTAATGATTAATGTTTGCTCGTCTGCTTAGTCACTCAGTCGTGTCCGAGTCTTTGTGACCCTTTGGACAGTAGCCTGCCGGGCTCTTCTGTTCATAGAATTTTCTAGCCAAGAATACTAGAGTGGGTTTCCATTTCCTCTTCCAGGGGATCTTCTTGACCTAAGGATCAAACCTGTCTCCAGCATCTCCTGCATTGCAGGAGGATTCTTTACCTGCTGAGGGATCAGGAAAAGTAGACATTTGAATAGAACCCAACTTGTGCAAAGTACCGAGCTTAGTATGGCAACCGAGAGTGGAAAGAAAAAACCCAAAGTGGAAATTCACCCTTCTAGATGCCAGGGAACTTCCTATGGGGAGGGGAAACATGGGTATAAATAACACCAGGGAGTTCGAACAAGGCTAAGAAGAAAGCAGGCGTTGAGTGGGGTACCCTCACAGCCATTAGCTCCACACCAAACCCTGATGATATAATGACTTTTCTCTAAAATCCCATCCCAAAGCATAGTGAGCATTCCTATCCTACCAGTCTGAAGACAGGAAGCTGGTCCAGTGGGAGAAGTTCCTGAGAGGACATTCTTAGTGGAGCGAAACCAGGGCAGACATCTCAGATCAGCGAGCCACTCTTCAGTCCTGTGCCAGTGGGGTTATTGATTGTAGACTGTCCTTTCCACCTGGGGCCCTAAGCAGGTTGACCAGAGTCATGTTAAATCCCAAGCCCATGCCATGGTGGTTGTTGGTAGGATGTGTACCCTGAACTATATACTCAGTAGTGCTCTAAAGCCCTCATTCTCTGACTGATATTCAAGTTAATTTTGTCTGACATACAAGAGAAATGTGAGTGAATTGTATGTAAAAGTTCTTAGAATTATTGTTCAAGCCAGTGCTTTGAAATGCCCCAGAGATGAGGTACAAATCACACTTGTAAAGCTAACTAGAGGAGTCTGATGTTGAATGGAATTATGAGTCATGATAAGCATATTGCAGTGCATGTTTTCTATTCCTTGTCAATAAAGTATTTTGTGTAATAGAAACAAAATTTTTAAAATACACGTTTTTAAAAACCAATATAAGGTAATCCACCTTAGCATGACTTTACACACTGAAAATATTAGTCAGACTGGGGGAAAAAAAAAAGTAGAAGTAGATAGTAAAAATCCTGTTCATAGAATTTTCTAGCCAAGAATACTAGAGTGGGTTTCCATTTCCTCTTCCAGGGGATCTTCTTGACCTAAGGATCAAACCTGTCTCCAGCATCTCCTGCATTGCAGGAGGATTCTTTACCTGCTGAGGGATCAGGAAAAGTAGACATTTGAATAGAACCCAACTTGTGCAAAGTACCGAGCTTAGTATGGCAACCGAGAGTGGAAAGAAAAAACCCAAAGTGGAAATTCACCCTTCTAGATGCCAGGGAACTTCCTATGGGGAGGGGAAACATGGGTATAAATAACACCGGGGAGTTCGAACAAGGCTAAGAAGAAAGCAGGCGTTGAGTGGGGTACCCTCACAGCCATTAGCTCCACACCAAACCCTGATGATATAATGACTTTTCTCTAAAATCCCATCCCAAAGCATAGTGAGCATTCCTATCCTACCAGTCTGAAGACAGGAAGCTGGTCCAGTGGGAGAAGTTCCTGAGAGGACATTCTTAGTGGAGCGAAACCAGGGCAGACATCTCAGATCAGCGAGCCACTCTTCAGTCCTGTGCCAGTGGGGTTATTGATTGTAGACTGTCCTTTCCACCTGGGGCCCTAAGCAGGTTGACCAGAGTCATGTTAAATCCCAAGCCCATGCCATGGTGGTTGTTGGTAGGATGTGTACCCTGAACTATATACTCAGTAGTGCTCTAAAGCCCTCATTCTCTGACTGATATTCAAGTTAATTTTGTCTGACATACAAGAGAAATGTGAGTGAATTGTATGTAAAAGTTCTTAGAATTATTGTTCAAGCCAGTGCTTTGAAATGCCCCAGAGATGAGGTACAAATCACACTTGTAAAGCTAACTAGAGGAGTCTGATGTTGAATGGAATTATGAGTCATGATAAGCATATTGCAGTGCATGTTTTCTATTCCTTGTCAATAAAGTATTTTGTGTAATAGAAACAAAATTTTTAAAATACACGTTTTTAAAAACCAATATAAGGTAATCCACCTTAGCATGACTTTACACACTGAAAATATTAGTCAGACATAGGGGGAGTTTATTATAATGGATGAAATAAAGATATTATCAGTATTGTCAAGAACTGAGCATAGTAAAAATCCTGTTTAAGCATTTGTATGGCAAAGAGTTTAAAAGTGATGGTGTCACGACCCAATTCTTGTTTGAGAGAGAAACATGATTTACAGAAACTATAATCGAAATGGTGATACCTGTTCTAAGCAATTGCAAGTGAGTAGAGCTTCTCAACATACTTTGGTTAGGAGACAGTTTCCTCAGAGAGGAGGCTTCTGGCCAGAGAAGCCTATCAGAATCATCTGGAGAGCCGCCGTGGGGAGGAGGTGGGAGGAGAGTGTAAATGAAGTCTGTCCCAGAAATCACCGACCATGTGCCTCTTCTGCCTCACCTTTCCTCTTAGAGCAATCCATGTGCCTACACCCCACCACGTCAGGCCATCAGCAGGGACTCAATGATCGTTTTTTTCCCTAGTAGTATTTGATACAAATAGAGTTGAGACATACTATCTGTGTCCCTCCCAAACTCCTGCTCACCCTCTGCCCTCGCTGAGAAATTCCTATCAAAAGTAATTTGTCTATCCCTGCCCTTGTACCCTTTGACCCTACCTCCTCTGTGTCTGTGCTCTGGCGCCTGTATTCATCTATCGATTGCTTCTCTCCTTTTTCTTCTATCTTTGGTGCTAACCTCAGGAGTTCCTTTTTCTCTGCCCCAAAACATTCTAAAGTGATTCCAAACATTCGACTGCATTAGCGAAACATTAGTGTTTCATTTTAACCAGGTCTTTCTACAGGTTTTGTATGAGATTTACTCACCTTCACTGCCTGATTTCTTAAAATCATTAACAGCCTTCTTTTATCATAAGCATATTCCTGCACCCTAATGCATCTTGTTTTCTGGCTCCATAGTCCTTGTGCTGAGTCAGCAGGCCTATTCTCATGGCTCATTTTAGACACCACCGTACTGCCCTGGCCTGTCTTTGACTAAGCATACCTGTGCCTCCACACTTTAGTGCACCTAAGGCTTCCTTGGAGGGCTTCTTAAAACAATGGAAATTCTCTGGCCACACCACCAGAGGTTCTGGTTTCATAGGGTTGTGTTGGCATCTAGGCATCTACATGAGGGAAACCAGGTGAACTCTAATGAAGAAGGCATTTTGACAGCATGCTGACCAACAATTCTTTTTAAAAAATTTTCCTTTTTAAGTTTTAAGGTAGCTTTTAGTGATTCTAACTTTGTAGCTAGTTTGCATAACACACAAAATTTGGAAGCATATTGCAATCGAAATGGTGATACCTGTTCTAAGCAATTGCAAGTGAGTAGAGCTTCTCAACATACTTTGGTTAGGAGACAGTTTCCTCAGAGAGGAGGCTTCTGGCCAGAGAAGCCTATCAGAATCATCTGGAGACCGCCGTGGGGAGGAGGTGGGAGGAGAGTGTAAATGAAGTCTGTCCCAGAAATCACCGACCATGTGCCTCTTCTGCCTCACCTTTCCTCTTAGAGCAATCCATGTGCCTACACCCCACCACGTCAGGCCATCAGCAGGGACTCAATGATCGTTTTTTTCCCTAGTAGTATTTGATACAAATAGAGTTGAGACATACTATCTGTGTCCCTCCCAAACTCCTGCTCACCCTCTGCCCTCGCTGAGAAATTCCTATCAAAAGTAATTTGTCTATCCCTGCCCTTGTACCCTTTGACCCTACCTCCTCTGTGTCTGTGCTCTGGCGCCTGTATTCATCTATCGATTGCTTCTCTCCTTTTTCTTCTATCTTTGGTGCTAACCTCAGGAGTTCCTTTTTCTCTGCCCCAAAACATTCTAAAGTGATTCCAAACATTCGACTGCATTAGCGAAACATTAGTGTTTCATTTTAACCAGGTCTTTCTACAGGTTTTGTATGAGATTTACTCACCTTCACTGCCTGATTTCTTAAAATCATTAACAGCCTTCTTTTATCATAAGCATATTCCTGCACCCTAATGCATCTTGTTTTCTGGCTCCATAGTCCTTGTGCTGAGTCAGCAGGCCTATTCTCATGGCTCATTTTAGACACCACCGTACTGCCCTGGCCTGTCTTTGACTAAGCATACCTGTGCCTCCACACTTTAGTGCACCTAAGGCTTCCTTGGAGGGCTTCTTAAAACAATGGAAATTCTCTGGCCACACCACCAGAGGTTCTGGTTTCATAGGGTTGTGTTGGCATCTAGGCATCTACATGAGGGAAACCAGGTGAACTCTAATGAAGAAGGCATTTTGACAGCATGCTGACCAACAATTCTTTTTTAAAAAAATTTTCCCTTTTTTTAAGTTTTAAGGTAGCTTTTAGTGATTCTAACTTTGTAGCTAGTTTGCATAACACACAAAATTTGGAAACATGCAAACATATCTATTAACCTGCACACTAATAAATATTTATCACCAAGATTACTTTACTATGGCACCCTAGGTTTCTAGACAACTGATAACCATGGTCTGATACTACTTTTTTAATTGAAAAAATTCTTTTTAATTAGTAAATTTACAATAGTATCTTTCAAGTGTAACGTGATTCAGTTACACACATACATGATACTACTTAAGCAATTATTTCTAATCGAATGTTCTTGGTATAAGCATTGTGTAAATTTAAGGTGTACAACATGTTACTTTGATACACTGATATAATGTGATTGCCACTGTAGCAGTATTTATCAATTACAAAATCATAGTACACTCTTGTTATTTATATTCATTTTACGGTTTATTCAGTCTCGATGGCTTATTACTACTCATTGTGAGTTTGTCCCCTTGAACACCATCAGTGTACCTCCCTGCTCCCCCAATTCCTTCTTGAAACTTTTCCACCTTTAGTTTTATGTATTCTACACTAACCTGCTTTATATCCTTCCTTTCTAATTATCTTTTTTTTCAATCTGTGATTCCTCCTTCTTTAACCTTTTAAAACTCATTCTTCTAAGTCCACCTCCTTTTAGGATGAAACACATCCTTTCTTAAGGGCTTCAGCTGTTTGCCACAGTCTGTAAACCAGGGCAATAAACTTAGTTCTTTTCTGGACCTAAGAAGTACATGCCCATCCATGTCTAGCTGATCCTCAGGCCTATTCTCATGGCTCATTTTAGACACCACCGTACTGCCCTGGCCTGTCTTTGACTACTCATACCTCTCCCTCCCCACTTTAGTACCCCTAAGGCTTCCTTGGAGCGCTTCTTAAAACAATTGAAATTCTCTGGCCACACCACCAGAGGTTCTGGTTTCATAGGGTTGTGTTGGCATCTAGGCATCTACATGAGGGAAACCAGGTGAACTCTAATGAAGAAGGCATTTTGACAGCATGCTGACCAACAATTCTTTTTTAAAAAAATTTTCCCTTTTTTTAAGTTTTAAGGTAGCTTTTAGTGATTCTAACTTTGTAGCTAGTTTGCATAACACACAAAATTTGGAAACATGCAAACATATCTATTAACCTGCACACTAATAAATATTTATCACCAAGATTACTTTACTATGGCACCCTAGGTTTCTAGACAACTGATAACCATGGTCTGATACTACTTTTTTAATTGAAAAAATTCTTTTTTTAATTAGTAAATTTACAATAGTATCTTTCAAGTGTAACGTGATTCAGTTACACACATACATGATACTACTTAAGCAATTATTTCTAATCGAATGTTCTTGGTATAAGCATTGTGTAAATTTAAGGTGTACAACATGTTACTTTGATACACTGATATAATGTGATTGCCACTGTAGCAGTATTTATCAATTACAAAATCATAGTACACTCTTGTTATTTATATTCATTTTACGGTTTATTCAGTCTCGATGGCTTATTACTACTCATTGTGAGTTTGTCCCCTTGAACACCATCAGTGTACCTCCCTGCTCCCCCAATTCCTTCTTGAAACTTTTCCACCTTTAGTTTTATGTATTCTACACTAACCTGCTTTATATCCTTCCTTTCTAATTATCTTTTTTTTCAATCTGTGATTCCTCCTTCTTTAACCTTTTAAAACTCATTCTTCTAAGTCCACCTCCTTTTAGGATGAAACACATCCTTTCTTAAGGGCTTCAGCTGTTTGCCACAGTCTGTAAACCAGGGCAATAAACTTAGTTCTTTTCTGGACCTAAGAAGTACATGCCCATCCATGTCTAGCTGATCCCTCAGACTTATCATATCCCAAACTTGGAGCCCCATTAGTCCCAAGAGCTTGCTTCTCATCTTGTTTTCTCTGAGGCAGCAGCCTCCATCTAGCCACCCAACTGGAAAAGACATCATTTCTAGACTCCTGTCTCTTATCATGACAACTTGTGAATTTAGCAATCCAGGCCTCTTCTCTGTCTCCTCTGCTTGCAGGTGTAGGCTTTTTTTTTTTTTTTTTTAAACTTTGGCCTCTTTTCATTGACTTTTTTATCCGTTTATTTTTATCCATATTTTTACTCTTTGGCCCATGTGGGCCTCCCATTGCAGTGGCCTCTCAGTTGCAGAGCACTGGCTCTGGGCACATGTGCTCCAGAGCGCTGGTTCCTAATTGGATACACCAGTCCAGCTGCTTTGTGGCACGAGGGATCATCCCTGGCCCAGGATCGAACCAGTGCCCCTTGCATTGCAAGGCGGACTGCCTACCCACTGGACCACCAAGGAAGCCCCAGGTGTAGGCTTTTGATGCAAAGCACTTGTATTGTTGTATTTACTTCTTCAATGAGTTGTCAAAACAGGCTTGACTCAAACTTCCTCGCTTGAAACCAGAACTGATCTTAAAATTCCTCTGCATGTAGATCTTGGAAAAGTTCTTATTTATCTTTAAAATACAGACAAATTCATTATCATGTTACTATGGGATCTTTCTAATCTTACTCTGGTCCAACCATCAGGCTTTCGCCTTGCTGCTTCTCATCCATATGCTACTTCTCTTTCCCATCCTTTCACCCCAGTCTCATTGGTGGTGTGACACTTAATGCCTTCAGAATCTCTGTGACAGAATGTCTATGACATTTTATGCCTTCAAAATCTTTATGTTCCATAGGCCAGAAACATTCAGCTCAATTTGTTTCTGCCTTTCAAGATGCTGCTCACATGTCATGATTCCTTATGCTAGGCTCTGAAAATGAGGGTGAAACATCAATCATTCTACCTAGCTTACCCCTTTCAATTCTGTGACTTTTTAACCTTTTAAAACTCATTCTTCTAAGTCCACCTCCTTTTAGGATGAAACACATCCTTTCTTAAGGGCTTCAGCTGTTTGCCACAGTCTGTAAACCAGGGCAATAAACTTAGTTCTTTTCTGGACCTAAGAAGTACATGCCCATCCATGTCTAGCTGATCCCTCAGACTTATCATATCCCAAACTTGGAGCCCCATTAGTCCCAAGAGCTTGCTTCTCATCTTGTTTTCTCTGAGGCAGCAGCCTCCATCTAGCCACCCAACTGGAAAAGACATCATTTCTAGACTCCTGTCTCTTATCATGACAACTTGTGAATTTAGCAATCCAGGCCTCTTCTCTGTCTCCTCTGCTTGCAGGTGTAGGCTTTTTTTTTTTTTTTTTTAAACTTTGGCCTCTTTTCATTGACTTTTTTATCCGTTTATTTTTATCCATATTTTTACTCTTTGGCCCATGTGGGCCTCCCATTGCAGTGGCCTCTCCAGTTGCAGAGCACTGGCTCTGGGCACATGTGCTCCAGAGCGCTGGTTCCTAATTGGATACACCAGTCCAGCTGCTTTGTGGCACGAGGGATCATCCCTGGCCCAGGATCGAACCAGTGCCCCTTGCATTGCAAGGCGGACTGCCTACCCACTGGACCACCAAGGAAGCCCCAGGTGTAGGCTTTTGATGCAAAGCACTTGTATTGTTGTATTTACTTCTTCAATGAGTTGTCAAAACAGGCTTGACTCAAACTTCCTCGCTTGAAACCAGAACTGATCTTAAAATTCCTCTGCATGTAGATCTTGGAAAAGTTCTTATTTATCTTTAAAATACAGACAAATTCATTATCATGTTACTATGGGATCTTTCTAATCTTACTCTGGTCCAACCATCAGGCTTTCGCCTTGCTGCTTCTCATCCATATGCTACTTCTCTTTCCCATCCTTTCACCCCAGTCTCATTGGTGGTGTGACACTTAATGCCTTCAGAATCTCTGTGACAGAATGTCTATGACATTTTATGCCTTCAAA
The DNA here is from genome assembly GCA_022376925.1 of Tragulus kanchil. Taxonomy (NCBI): domain Eukaryota; kingdom Metazoa; phylum Chordata; class Mammalia; order Artiodactyla; family Tragulidae; genus Tragulus; species Tragulus kanchil. The sequence goes on from JAIOJX010000026.1 coordinate 145,585,928, forward strand.
ATCTTTATGTTCCATAGGCCAGAAACATTCAGCTCAATTTGTTTCTGCCTTTCAAGATGCTGCTCACATGTCATGTCTTCATTTCCCCTCTTTCATCAAAGTCTAGGCTCCTGAAAGATGAGGGTGAAACATCAATCATCACTGTTTATTGAGCGCCTAGCCCTCTACATGTTTGTATGAGGAATAAAGAATTGAACAAGTAGGAAATGAATGAATGATGACTGAATGTGGCCCGACAAAATTGATCACTCTTTATTTATTAGCCAGGGACCTGGTTTATTTCTTTAGTTGTTACCACATTTTGTTGCATTGCATTGTTTCTAAGCCTGATTTCTGGTCAGATGGTACATTTCATTAAGGAAATAATCAAGTCTTATTTATGTGTCTTTCTGGCATCTTACTTAAAAAATATTCACACACAGTTGTTAGAGAAATGGCAGTTTTAAAGAAATGAGTTATTACCCTTTCCTGGAAAAGAATGGGAAAATAGTCTTTTGTCATTGTTATTTTTTAAGCATGCTATGGAGTGAACACTGGGCTTCCCAGGGGTCACAGTGGTAAAGAATCCCTCTGCCAGTGCAGGAGATGCAGATGTTGTCTGAGGATCAGGAAGGTCCCCATGAGGTAGGAAGTGCAGCCCACTCCAGTATTCTTGCCTGGAAAATTCCACGGACAGAGGAACCTGGAGGGCTATGGTCCCTGGGTCACAAAGAGTCCGATACAACTGAGCACACATGCTGCCACCCCTATAGTGAATACTGAACTGTACTAGGCTCTTCAGGTGTAAGATTGGATAGCGGCCGATCTGGTACCTGCTCTTTGCTACTTAAAAATCCAATAGATCCGTCATTATCTTTAACATGATCTGCCATAAACTTCCTCGCTTGAAACCAGAACTGATCTTAAAATTCCTCTGCATGTAGATCTTGGAAAAGTTCTTATTTATCTTTAAAATACAGACAAATTCATTATCATGTTACTATGGGATCTTTCTAATCTTACTCTGGTCCAACCATCAGGCTTTCGCCTTGCTGCTTCTCATCCATATGCTACTTCTCTTTCCCATCCTTTCACCCCAGTCTCATTGGTGGTGTGACACTTAATGCCTTCAGAATCTCTGTGACAGAATGTCTATGACATTTTATGCCTTCAAAATCTTTATGTTCCATAGGCCAGAAACATTCAGCTCAATTTGTTTCTGCCTTTCAAGATGCTGCTCACATGTCATGTCTTCATTTCCCCTCTTTCATCAAAGTCTAGGCTCCTGAAAGATGAGGGTGAAACATCAATCATCACTGTTTATTGAGCGCCTAGCCCTCTACATGTTTGTATGAGGAATAAAGAATTGAACAAGTAGGAAATGAATGAATGATGACTGAATGTGGCCCGACAAAATTGATCACTCTTTATTTATTAGCCAGGGACCTGGTTTATTTCTTTAGTTGTTACCACATTTTGTTGCATTGCATTGTTTCTAAGCCTGATTTCTGGTCAGATGGTACATTTCATTAAGGAAATAATCAAGTCTTATTTATGTGTCTTTCTGGCATCTTACTTAAAAAGTATTCACACACAGTTGTTAGAGAAATGGCAGTTTTAAAGAAATGAGTTATTACCCTTTCCTGGAAAAGAATGGGAAAATAGTCTTTTGTCATTGTTATTTTTTAAGCATGCTATGGAGTGAACACTGGGCTTCCCAGGGGTCACAGTGGTAAAGAATCCCTCTGCCAGTGCAGGAGATGCAGATGTTGTCTGAGGATCAGGAAGGTCCCCATGAGGTAGGAAGTGCAGCCCACTCCAGTATTCTTGCCTGGAAAATTCCACGGACAGAGGAACCTGGAGGGCTATGGTCCCTGGGTCACAAAGAGTCCGATACAACTGAGCACACATGCTGCCACCCCTATAGTGAATACTGAACTGTACTAGGCTCTTCAGGTGTAAGATTGGATAGCGGCCGATCTGGTACCTGCTCTTTGCTACTTAAAAATCCAATAGATCCGTCATTATCTTTAACATGATCTGCATCGTTAAAACTGAAATTGCGGGGCTTCCCTGGTGGTCCAGTGGGTAAGGACACCACCTTGCAGTGCAAGGGGCACCGGTTCGATCCCTGGCCTGGGAAGATCCCACATGCCGCGGAGGGGCTGGACTGATGTGTCCAACTACCCTGCCGGAGCTCTGGAGCGCATGCGCCCAGAGCCGGTGCTCTGCAGTGACAGAGGCCACTACAGTGGGAGGCCCACACAGGCCAAAGAACAAAGATGGAAATCAATGAAAAATCAATAGAAGTGGCCAAAAAAACCCTCAGATTAAGTGCATGTGATCACTCACTGACAGTGGATCTTAAGTGTGCTTTCTTCTTTGAACTATGTCTGCCAGTGTTGCGAGGTCCATCCACTGTGGCTGATGTGACCAGCACCATGGATATGTGGTCTGTTTGGTGACAGGTCATCGGAAAGGTTAACTTCTTCTCCCAGTTAGTCTTTTTTTGTTTTGTTTTGTTTTTAGTTTTGGCCTCTTTTATTGATTTCTTCCTTATTTATTTTTCATCCATCTTTAATCTTTGGCCTGTGTGGGCCTCCCATTGCAGTGGCCTCCTTTGCTGCAGAGCACTGGCTCTGGATGCATGCGCTTCAGAGCGCTGGCTTGTAGCTGGACACACTGGTCCAGCTTCTCTGCAGCACGTGGGATCTTCCCGTGCCAGGGATCAAACCAGCACCCCTTACACTGCAAGGCGGACTCTTTACACACTGGACCACCAAGGAAACCCTCCTAGTTATTCTTCGCAAGAGTATAAATTGTATGACTCATGGAAGTAAGGTAGTATAGATTATATTGTTTGTGAAAGCACAATTTCTATGACAATCATGAGGTTTCTATCACTGTTACATCCTTATAGCTGTGTTGCCTGTAACCATGGTTGATACACTTTTTTTATGTTTCCCATGTGCTGGGACCCTCCTTTATTCACCTCATTTGGATCTCACAAGTACTCTTATTTCATCTCCCTTATACAGACAAGGAAACAGAGACACAGGAGCGGTGTACCACTGCCCACAGTCACACTGCCAGTAGGTGACGGAAGCAGGCTGGACTCTGGGTTTAGACCCAGTGCTGGCTTCTGCTCATGAGGGAGACGTGACTGAGGCCTCTCCGTGAAGCTGACATCTCTCCTCTGCCCCACAGGGTAAAGAAGCTGAAGGAGACCCTGGTGGCCGTTCAGCAGCTGGATAAGAACATGAGCAGCCTGAGGACGTGGCTGGCCCACATCGAGTCAGAGCTGGCCAAGCCCATAGTCTACGACTCCTGTGACTCAGAAGAGATACAGAAAAAGCTTAATGAGCAACAGGTAAAATGTAAACCAATAGGAGAACAGTTAATAGGTTCTTGAGAATTCGTCCTCCTGGCCAGGATAGAGACGACAATGTGAGAGACAGAATTGGAAGGGAAAATCTGGAGGGAACTGGGCGGGATTGGTGAGAAAGGGGAAGCACTGGCTAGACAGGTTTTGGGGCAATTACATTCCACCTCACAAAGTGGAATTTTTTTTTAAAGTAAATTTTTTTTTTAGTAATTTGGCTTTTCTGGGTTTTTAGTTGCAGCATGTGGAATCTTTTAGTTGTAGTACATGGGATCTAGTTCCCTGACCAGAAATTGAACCCAGGCCCCCTGCACACAGAGTCTGAACCTCTAGACCACTAGGGAAGTCCCACAAAGTTGACTCTTAAGTAGATCTGCTGTCATCGGGCTAGTGTAACGGGTCCTCTAAGACGCCATCCTAAAATGGTAGGTTGGGTTAAGCTGCAATGATATGTCCAAAACGGTGCTGACATGTTCATTTATTTGTGGGTTATTAACCCACAACTATAGTCTTAGAAAGGAGCCCTTTTCTGTTTTCTTCACATAGTGTTTGGAGAAAGTTCACAGTCTGAATAATGTTGTTTTGCAAGGAGACTGCGTGACCTACAGACCATAGACTATAACGTCATCTTCACATGTGTAGCAGATACAGCACCATACCCAATCCGACAAATCAAAAGAGGATGACCCTGATAAAGCATGTATAGAAGGGATTTTCACTTCTCTTCCTCTTGCTTATTCATATTCAGCACAGTAGACTCCAGCTGTCAGTAATAAAGACCGTACATCCCCATAAGATGTATTGCTACTTCATGCTTTTAGGTTGCCTTTGAAAATTCTGCCCACCTCTGGTTATTTCCATTACATAAAGTCATTATATTCAAGTTGCTTAACTTTACAAAATGTATAAACAGACCTGTGTCTTCGTCCTGTGAAATGGTTTATGTACTTTATTTTACAAACTATTTAAACCAAAGAGAACAGATATTAAAACCCAGTTTTTAGGTATTGAGGTTACTTTGATTTTTTTTACTTTGATATTTGAATGAGGATTTCGTTTGTCAGAAATTGTTAGCAAGACATTTTTCAATGTTTGTAAGATTAAAACCGCTGACGAACTCTCTGATGGTTGAAATTCTGATGAGTAACTCTTGAGTATTATGATTTGCCTCAACCCCTTTTCTGGGGTGGTTGAAATTCTGGATGAGAATTGTAAGGGTTAGCATGGAAAAATGGCTAGACAGGTTTTGGGGCAATTACATTCCACCTCACAAAGTGGAATTTTTTAAAGTAAATTTTTTTTTTAGTAATTTGGCTTTTCTGGGTTTTTAGTTGCAGCATGTGGAATCTTTTAGTTGTAGTACATGGGATCTAGTTCCCTGACCAGAAATTGAACCCAGGCCCCCTGCACACAGAGTCTGAACCTCTAGACCACTAGGGAAGTCCCACAAAGTTGACTCTTAAGTAGATCTGCTGTCATCGGGCTAGTGTAACGGGTCCTCTAAGACGCCATCCTAAAATGGTAGGTTGGGTTAAGCTGCAATGATATGTCCAAAACGGTGCTGACATGTTCATTTATTTGTGGGTTATTAACCCACAACTATAGTCTTAGAAAGGAGCCCTTTTCTGTTTTCTTCACATAGTGTTTGGAGAAAGTTCACAGTCTGAATAATGTTGTTTTGCAAGGAGACTGCGTGACCTACAGACCATAGACTATAACGTCATCTTCACATGTGTAGCAGATACAGCACCATACCCAATCCGACAAATCAAAAGAGGATGACCCTGATAAAGCATGTATAGAAGGGATTTTCACTTCTCTTCCTCTTGCTTATTCATATTCAGCACAGTAGACTCCAGCTGTCAGTAATAAAGACCGTACATCCCCATAAGATGTATTGCTACTTCATGCTTTTAGGTTGCCTTTGAAAATTCTGCCCACCTCTGGTTATTTCCATTACATAAAGTCATTATATTCAAGTTGCTTAACTTTACAAAATGTATAAACAGACCTGTGTCTTCGTCCTGTGAAATGGTTTATGTACTTTATTTTACAAACTATTTAAACCAAAGAGAACAGATATTAAAACCCAGTTTTTAGGTATTGAGGTTACTTTGATTTTTTTTTTACTTTGATATTTGAATGAGGATTTCGTTTGTCAGAAATTGTTAGCAAGACATTTTTCAATGTTTGTAAGATTAAAACCGTCTGACGAACTCTCTGATGGTTGAAATTCTGATGAGTAACTCTTGAGTATTATGATTTGCCTCAAGCTCCCCAGTTTCTCCTGGAGAGCATGGTAATGACATTGACAAGTGATAAGAGTTAAAATGCTGATGGCCAGTATGTGATTGACCAAATTTACCAAGAAAATCAAAACAGAACCTAGTTAAACATGGTATATTGATGGTATGGATTTATAGTTCTACCCATTACTAACACCCCAATAAAATGATAGTAAAAGAGATTAGAGGTCAAAACCCTCAACCTCAAAAAGAACAGAAGGGAGGATCATAGAGCGGACAGACATCCAAGAGAATCTGGAAGATGGAAAGTTGATAAACAGCGGTGGTGCTGGCAGCACGGAGGAGGAAGACAGCTGTTTCCCACGGCAGAGTTCCCAGAAGTCTGAATCAGGAAGTGGGATGATCAGGTCTGTGGGGCTTTAAAAGGATGATTGCTTGAAACTCTGAAGGAGTGGCTCACTGAGCAGACTCCCACTAAGTCCAGCTAGTCAGGCAGCTCCGCTTCATTTAGTCTCTGGAGAGGGCAAACCGGAGGGACCTTGAATTTGATAATGCAGGACGCCACCAGCGCTCCAGCCACTTTATTAAAAATAGAGGGATTAAAGTGGAAGACTTTGAACCAAATGGTCTGACTCCTACCCCCGCTGCATCCCCTCCCACTATGTCACTGACCAGGTGTAATCCAGCAGCCAGGATCTGTGCAAGAGTTTCAACGTCCAATTCAATTATGTTATCAAAGCCCCCTCCCCCTCCAGATAAAGTGGAAAGGAAGAAACTATCAAAGTCATAATGCAGAAAAAAATTCCCAAGTTGGAAATTATGCACTTCTAGAGCACAGACCATTGAAAGCACCCAGGAAAATGAAAAACAAAGCGAAGCTCCTATGAAATGTCAGAACATGAGGGATAAAAAGAAGATTTGAGCGTTTCCAAGATGAAAAAGTTTGATTTCTCCAAAACCATGATGGCAGCTAGCATACAATCGCAGAATGCCCTCACAAAGCTGAGGTTGTCTATGATTTAGAATATTTTAGCTGCCACTTACTATAGAAAATCTTTACCTTCTATGCACACATTCCCAAGGAGCTAATAACAAATATTCTACATGTAGTGAAATGAGAGGGAAAATAATATTCAGCCCAGGAGACAGAGAAGGATGGTCCCAGGATGATGGTAAAGGAAAGTCATAGGTGACAGTGGTTTTGCAGCCCAGTAAGAACCTGTCCAGACCGCAGTAGGGAGTCTGGGAGCTCAGAGAGGGACCTCGCCGAGGAAGAAAACAGTTGAACTAGATGACCTGGTGGACCTACCCATATTGGAATGAGTTTGTTTTGTTGCTGTTGTTAAGTTTATTTTTTATTGGAGTATAGCTGATTAACAATTTTGTGATAGTTTCATGTAGACAGCAAAGGGACTCACCCATACATACATACACATGTATCCATTCTCCCCCCAAACTCCCATCCCATCCAGGATGCCTCCTAACATTGGGCAGAGTTCCCTGTGTTATAAAGTAAGACCTCAGACCTCACTGGTTATTCATTTTAAATATAACAGTGTGTATATGTCCATCCCAAACTCTCTGACTATCCCTTCCCCCTACCCTTCCCCCAGGCAACCATACGTTAATGGAAAGAGCTTTATTCTCACCATAAGAGAAAAAAATAAATACAAATAAGCAATACAAATTCTAAAGAGGAAAAGAGAACATTGAGGGGAAAGAGAAAGATGGAGAATTATTGACTTTAGAGAACAGAAAGTTGTATAAGAAAAGAAATATAACCATAGCATATTTTGTTGCTTAAGTGTTAAAAATATTAAAGAACTGTAATCTTGCAAAGAAGTGATTATTGCTCTAGCTATAAGAGGTGCTAAACTAGTAATTGGAGCCTGGTGAGCCATGTAGAAGTTTGTTCCTTCTCTACTATAAAAGCTGATAATATCTGACATTTAAAAATCAAGAGAGACCAATATAAACATATTACTTAGAAAATAGAAGTAAAAACCAGAAAACTGGGCTATAAGAGATGCAAATGGTTGTTTTTAGTGAAGTATCTGATATGGAAAGGACATTACTTAATTAAAAGCTTAGTAGACTTTTTAATATATGAGTAAATGTTTATTTAGACTTTTAATGTTTAAAGACAAACAAACAAAGAAAACAACTGTACACCAATAGTTAAAAGTAAAGACTTTCTGGATTCAAATCTTGGCCTTACCACTTTTTTGTATGACCTGAAGCAAAGCAATGAATCCTTTTAATCCTTGATTTCCCTACCTGTAGGATACTAAGCATCAGAGTACATGAGTCACAGTGTTATTATAGAAGTTTGCAAGGAAAGCATTTCTCTCAGTGTCCAGAACAAAGTATGGGCTTAGCAGACTTTATTTTAATCATGTCATATTTACTGGTTTCCCTTATGGAAAATGTTTGACCATAGATTTTGTTAAAAAAGAAAAAAAAGGATGTAGTATTTGGTATCCATGTTTTAAAAACACAGATAAAAGTAATCTGTCTCCAAAGGGGGAAAATTCTGACAAATATTTAAGTGGACAGGTTAAACTGATAAGCAGTGTATTTTCTATTTACCTATGTGGAGTTTCTATATGTCTCTCTTGCCAGTGGATTTAATTCTTACAGATTTAATCAGGCAGAAATATATAGAGTCTTGAGATGGACTCAGAGAACATTTTATCAAATTTCTCTGGGTTATAAAGGAAAAAGAATGAATCCAGAGACACTATGTGACAACTGGAGACCATTGCCAGTGAGACTAAAGCTGAGACTACAATTGCGATCTTCATTTGGGTTTTACACAATTATAAAGGTCTCCTGGTTGGTGAGTGGTAAAGAATCCATCTGAAATGCAGGAGCTGCTGGAGACCCAGGTTTAATCCCTGGATGGGGAAGATCCCCTTGAGGAGGACATGGCAACCCAACCCAGTATTCTTGCCTGGAGAATCCCATGGACAGAAGAGCCTGGGGAGCTATGGTCCATGGGGTCGCACAGAGTCAGACAAGACTCAGGCAGCTTAGCACGTGTGTAAAATCCCTCAAGCTTTATTTTTTATCTTGATCTGAACAAAAACTTTTGAGCAGAAGCACAAGGAGGCTTTTCTTCAATAATTACTGTGGGAACTTGGCCAAGCTCCTGGAGGTAAATCTCACCAAACTGTGTGGCCACTAGTAGACTTTTTAATATATGAGTAAATGTTTATTTAGACTTTTAATGTTTAAAGACAAACAAACAAAGAAAACAACTGTACACCAATAGTTAAAAGTAAAGACTTTCTGGATTCAAATCTTGGCCTTACCACTTTTTTGTATGACCTGAAGCAAAGCAATGAATCCTTTTAATCCTTGATTTCCCTACCTGTAGGATACTAAGCATCAGAGTACATGAGTCACAGTGTTATTATAGAAGTTTGCAAGGAAAGCATTTCTCTCAGTGTCCAGAACAAAGTATGGGCTTAGCAGACTTTATTTTAATCATGTCATATTTACTGGTTTCCCTTATGGAAAATGTTTGACCATAGATTTTGTTAAAAAAGAAAAAAAAGGATGTAGTATTTGGTATCCATGTTTTAAAAACACAGATAAAAGTAATCTGTCTCCAAAGGGGGAAAATTCTGACAAATATTTAAGTGGACAGGTTAAACTGATAAGCAGTGTATTTTCTATTTACCTATGTGGAGTTTCTATATGTCTCTCTTGCCAGTGGATTTAATTCTTACAGATTTAATCAGGCAGAAATATATAGAGTCTTGAGATGGACTCAGAGAACATTTTATCAAATTTCTCTGGGTTATAAAGGAAAAAGAATGAATCCAGAGACACTATGTGACAACTGGAGACCATTGCCAGTGAGACTAAAGCTGAGACTACAATTGCGATCTTCATTTGGGTTTTTACACAATTATAAAGGTCTCCCTGGTTGGTGAGTGGTAAAGAATCCATCTGAAATGCAGGAGCTGCTGGAGACCCAGGTTTAATCCCTGGATGGGGAAGATCCCCTTGAGGAGGACATGGCAACCCAACCCAGTATTCTTGCCTGGAGAATCCCATGGACAGAAGAGCCTGGGGAGCTATGGTCCATGGGGTCGCACAGAGTCAGACAAGACTCAGGCAGCTTAGCACGTGTGTAAAATCCCTCAAGCTTTATTTTTTATCTTGATCTGAACAAAAACTTTTGAGCAGAAGCACAAGGAGGCTTTTCTTCAATAATTACTGTGGGAACTTGGCCAAGCTCCTGGAGGTAAATCTCACCAAACTGTGTGGGGCCGAAAGTGGCTAAGTCAGAGGTGTCGATGCTGGGCTTCCAGCAGTTTGTCAGAGTCTGGATTTCACACACCAGTGCTGGTTCCCACAGTGGTTTCCCCTCTTGAGTCTCTGCTCTGAGACAGGTTTATGTGCTAACCTGGATGGCAGTGGTGTTGGGGAAGAACGGACACATGTATATGTATGGCTGAGTCCCTTTGCTGTCCACATGAAACTGTCACAACATTGTTATTCAGCTATACTCCAATACAAAGTGTTTTTTTAAGTGTTAGAAAAAGTTTAAAAATTAAAAAAAAAAAAAAACCGCTTAAAGTATATAGAGGAGTGACATCATCAAAATGGTGGCTTAAGCCATCCCTGATTCAAGTCCCCATCACAAGAGGACCAACAAGCAACTACCCATAGAGAGAACACCACTGTGAAAACCCCAGGACCCAGGGTAAGGCTACAGCCTATGGTTTTTCAAGTGGGAAAAGAGAAGCCAAGGTGGACATGCAGCTCCCCTGGGATTGTGTCCCACTTCCCAGGAGACGCTCTAGGGTCTCGCTTCACTGGGATCACTGAGGAAATCTTCGGGGCTCAACTGCGGGGGATCAGATGGAGATGAAGGCTATGGGGCTTAGAGCACCCACTCTCAGGTCTCGGTGGACTGCCTTCCTGCTTGCAGCTGCACCAGGCAGAGATCTAGCCACGCCTCTGCTCATCAGCAGAGCCCAGCCAGTGGCCTTGACTGACCTGCAAACTCACTTGGCAGCTCTGCCTAGTTTGGGTCCCAAGACAACTGGCCTTGATCTTTCTGCCACTCGGCCTGGGCAGAGAGGCAGATGCCCAGCCCTGCGCAACAGCTGAGCAGTGTCCACCCAGCTCCAACAGGAGCCCTGGCCAGAAAACCCAGGCAGCCGTGGAGCCCATCCAACAGCGCTGCTCGGGCAGGAAGCCAAGCCAGCAGTGCTAACAACTGCTGGGCATAGCCTTGGCCTTGCATAACCAGAGAGCCTGAACTGTGACCCTGGACAGCCTAAGTCCAACCTATAACCCCACTCCCGTGGTGGAGTCCAAAAACCGAGGGCCTTGTCTGATTGCCCAGTACAGCCTGCAGCCTGGCCTGGTCAGGAAGCCCAGCCTGTGGCCCCGCACAGTAGGAAAGCCTAGACAACAACACAGCTCGACCATGAAGCCCAATCTGTAGGCCCACTCACTGTGGGATTCAGCGAGGGTCCTCCTAAGAGATCCTAGCCAGTGATCTTGCCCAATAGGGGAGCACGCCCAGTGGTCTAGCTGATGGCAAAGCCTACATGGAGGCCCTGCCCAACTCTAGGGGACAGCCTGCAGCCATGCCTGATCAGAGAGCATAGCCTGAGACCTCACAGAGTCCAAGCAGCAGCACCCTCCCTTCTGGCAGCACAGGCAATTGCAGAGCCCAGCCTATAACCCTGCCCATTCACAAGGTCCAGCCAGTGGCACTGCCCTGCCTGGGGACATAGCTTGTGACCTCACCTAGTCAGAGGTGATTATAGCGTCTGGCCAGCAACACACCCCATCCCACCCCAACCTCAGAGGATGGCACATTTTCCAGGATAGATTATATGTTAGATAACAAAAAAAAAGTCTCCATAATTTCAAAAAACTGTGAAAATATACATCAAGTATCTTTTTCAACTACAATGATACTTGACTAGAAATCAAAAACAGGAAGACAGCTATAAAGTTTAAAAATACATGGAAATTAAACGGCACACTCTTGAACAACAATAGATCCAAGAGGAAATCAAAAGAGAAATTTAATATCTGGAGATAAACAGAAAAGGAAATACTGCACACCAAAACTAATAGACTGCAGCACAGAGGAAAGTTTGTAGTGATATACACCTATGTTAAAAGAAAATAAAGATCTCAAATACACTATCTAAGTCATACCTCAAGGAACTAGGGGAAAAAAGGAACAAGCTAAGTTCAAAGTTATAAGATAATAAATAATATTTATTTATAAATAATAATAAAGAGTGGATCAGAAATAATAAAATAGAATGAAAAAATACAAAAGATTAGCAAAACTGAGTTGGCTCTTTGACATTATAAACAAACTTTTAGCTAGAGTAACCTTGAAAAAACACAAAGGATTAAAATAAATAATTTCTAAGAGAATGATAGATGGGAACATTAAAAGAAATACCAAGGATAATGAAAGACTAATATGACCAATTATAAGCCAATAAATTTGACAGTCTAGGAGAAATGGGTAATTCCTAGAAGTGTACAACCTGACAAGATTGAATCATGAAAGATGGAAAATCTGATCAGATCAATAATGGCTATGGAGGTGGTATCAAAATCAAAAATCTTCCAACAAAGAAATGTCCAAGGCCAGGTGGTTTCATGGGTGAAATCTACCAAACATTTACAACCAGTTCATCTCACTCTTCAAAAAAGTTGAGGGAAAAGAACCCTCTCAAGTTCATTTTATGAAACCAGCATTACCCTAATACCAAGACCAGATAAGGACACCCTAGGATAAGAAAACTATCAACCAATATGCCTGGTGAATATAGATGCAAATGTTCTCAACAAAGTACTGGAAAACCAAATTCAGCAGCGCCTTAAAAGGATTATAGACTGTGATTAACTTGGATTCATTCCTCAAATATAACGATGGTTCAACATAGCAAATCAGTCAATGTAATACATTATGTTACTAAAATGATAAAGATCATATGATCATCACAATAGATGCAGAGAAGGCATCTAATAAAATTCAAATAATAATAACTCTCAACAAACTGGGTATAGAAGGAATGGACCTTAACATAATAAAGAGTATATATGTTACAGCTATAGCTAACATCGTACTCAGAGGTGAAAGGTTGAAAGATTTTCCTCCAAGGTCAGAAACAAGACAGGAGTGTCCACTCTCACCAATTCTATTCAGTGTAGCACTGGAAAGCCTCGTCAGAAACCGAGCAAGAAAAAGAAATAAAAGGCATTCAAACCATAAAGGAAGATGTAAAGTTGTCTGTTTCCAGGTGACATGAACTTACATACAGAAAAATCCTAAAAACTCTACCAGAAGACTTTTGTAACTAATATGTTCAGGAAAGGTGTCACATAAAAATTTAACATCCAGGGCTTCCCTGGTGGTCCAGTGGGTGGAGAGTTTACCTTGCAGTGCAAGGGGCTCCGGTTCGATCCCTGGCCCAGAAGGATCGCCTGCGCCCAGAGGCAGTGCTCTGCGGCAAGAGGGGCCATTGCATTGTGGGGCTCAAACAGGCCAGAGAGTAGGGATGGATGAAAATAAATATAAAAATGGAAGAGGCATGATGGGGGAAAAATTTTAAAAAGAAAAAGAGAAGCTTTAAAAAGAAAAAACCATGGTACCTTTTAATGGTGGTGAAATTAACTGTTTAAAACAGTTTGCAGATCTTTAGAGATCAAAGTGAGTGCCAGCCCTTAACAGGAGTATCACATCCTTTGACTGATGGATCTATGGTTTGGAATGGAAGTGATATATCTGTGAATGAAAGACAGGGACAAGTTTTGTTTTTCAGTCACTAAAGCAGCTCCTTTTACTCAGTCCAGTTCATGATGTCTCTTTGATTTGTTCAGTTGAGATTTTGGCATGGCTCACATAGCCCACATATTTCTAGATTCATTTTCTCATGCTTCTTGAGCTTGAGGTATTTCATAAAGGAAGTGGAAGAAGCTTCATGCATTCAAGGAAATGAAATATTTGTCAAAGTTTTGCCTATTTCTGAGTCAGTGAGGACTGCTGCGATTTCTCCCATTGGTAGACAGGTGTTTGAATAAAGCACGCCTCCATCCCTGCAGGAGCTCCAGAGAGACATAGAGAAGCACAGCACGGGCGTGGCCTCCGTGCTCAACCTGTGTGAGGTTCTCCTCCACGACTGCGATGCCTGCGCCACCGACGCGGAGTGCGACTCCATCCAGCAGGCCACGCGGAACCTGGACCGGCGGTGGAGAAACATCTGCGCCATGTCCATGGAAAGAAGGCTCAAGTAAGCGGGGTGGGCAAACAGATGGAAAAGAGAAAGGACCAAAAACCAAAAAATAAATTTATCCAGAGTACCTGCTGTTCACCGTGTCCTTTTGGTTGCCAAAATAACAACCAAAATAGCCTTGGTTTCCCAAACTTGTCGTCATCTACATTTAGTTGGGAAAATAAGTAGGTATAAAGGTCACTTATAAATATAACATACCAAGTTACGGCTGACCTAACGGTTTAAATATAATTGAGAAATATGCCCTTGCTGACCAAGTATCACGTTATAGACTCGGTGGTGTGAAAAAGTAATGTTCTTTCATTAAAAAGGAGACAATAAAACAAAGGACTGACTTTGAAGCCTTTTGAAAGTCAAAGTGGTAGGAAAATAGTGATGTGTCAGAAAATGCTCATAACAACATAAGGCACAGAATCCTCATGCTGTCTGAGGACCAAAGAAAAATTTTAAAAAAACCTTTTTAATGGTGGTGAAATTAACTGTTTAAAACAGTTTGCAGATCTTTAGAGATCAAAGTGAGTGCCAGCCCTTAACAGGAGTATCACATCCTTTGACTGATGGATCTATGGTTTGGAATGGAAGTGATATATCTGTGAATGAAAGACAGGGACAAGTTTTGTTTTTCAGTCACTAAAGCAGCTCCTTTTACTCAGTCCAGTTCATGATGTCTCTTTGATTTGTTCAGTTGAGATTTTGGCATGGCTCACATAGCCCACATATTTCTAGATTCATTTTCTCATGCTTCTTGAGCTTGAGGTATTTCATAAAGGAAGTGGAAGAAGCTTCATGCATTCAAGGAAATGAAATATTTGTCAAAGTTTTGCCTATTTCTGAGTCAGTGAGGACTGCTGCGATTTCTCCCATTGGTAGACAGGTGTTTGAATAAAGCACGCCTCCATCCCTGCAGGAGCTCCAGAGAGACATAGAGAAGCACAGCACGGGCGTGGCCTCCGTGCTCAACCTGTGTGAGGTTCTCCTCCACGACTGCGATGCCTGCGCCACCGACGCGGAGTGCGACTCCATCCAGCAGGCCACGCGGAACCTGGACCGGCGGTGGAGAAACATCTGCGCCATGTCCATGGAAAGAAGGCTCAAGTAAGCGGGGTGGGCAAACAGATGGAAAAGAGAAAGGACCAAAAACCAAAAAATAAATTTATCCAGAGTACCTGCTGTTCACCGTGTCCTTTTGGTTGCCAAAATAACAACCAAAATAGCCTTGGTTTCCCAAACTTGTCGTCATCTACATTTAGTTGGGAAAATAAGTAGGTATAAAGGTCACTTATAAATATAACATACCAAGTTACGGCTGACCTAACGGTTTAAATATAATTGAGAAATATGCCCTTGCTGACCAAGTATCACGTTATAGACTCGGTGGTGTGAAAAAGTAATGTTCTTTCATTAAAAAGGAGACAATAAAACAAAGGACTGACTTTGAAGCCTTTTGAAAGTCAAAGTGGTAGGAAAATAGTGATGTGTCAGAAAATGCTCATAACAACATAAGGCACAGAATCCTCATGCTGTCTGAGGACCTCTTGCAAGGTTACGATTTCTCTGGCCATCATTGGCTGATTTCGATGAGGGTGAGTTGACAATTCAACTTAAATGAATGTTCAAACCTTAGTTTTAGTTCAGGGAACCTTGGCATGACTGCACTGTGCCCATAGTGTTACACTTTTAAACATGCTTGCAATTACCTGGGACAGTTCACACTATGTGCTTGCAAATACCTGGGACAGTTCACACTATGTGCTTATCAGATTCAATTTGACTCATTCCAAACCTGCAGAGCTGCGGGATGTGTTTAAACTAAACACACACTCTCTCTCGCACACACACACAGCTGTTTCATTTTAGCTCAGACAGTTGTTTCTTTTTCAGTCTGGGAAATTTTGGCTCAAGGCACCGTTGGTTATTGTTTGGCACGGTAGTTGCTTGTTTGGGGCACGCTTAATCCTGTTGCAGGCATCCAACATGGTTCTGGAGCACAAACAGGCTCAGACAATCAGATTCTGTTTTCTCATTTCTGTCTCAGAATTGAAGAGACGTGGCGATTGTGGCAGAAGTTTCTGGATGACTTCTTTCGTTTTGAAGATTGGCTCAAGGTCTCAGAAAGGACAGCTGCCTTCCCCAGCTCTTCCGGGGTGCTCTATACAGTTGCCAAGGAGGAACTAAAGAAATTTGAGGTGATGTTCAATGCCAAATATTTCGTTCTTTATTTTCTAATAAGAGTCAAAGACCCAAATGTAACTGGGCAAACAGATGGAAAAGAGAAAGGACAAAAATAAATTTATCCAGAGTACCTGCTGTTCACCGTGTCCTTTTGGTTGCCAAAATAACAACCAAAATAGCCTTGGTTTCCCAAACTTGTCGTCATCTACATTTAGTTGGGAAAATAAGTAGGTATAAAGGTCACTTATAAATATAACATACCAAGTTACGGCTGACCTAACGGTTTAAATATAATTGAGAAATATGCCCTTGCTGACCAAGTATCACGTTATAGACTCGGTGGTGTGAAAAAGTAATGTTCTTTCATTAAAAAGGAGACAATAAAACAAAGGACTGACTTTGAAGCCTTTTGAAAGTCAAAGTGGTAGGAAAATAGTGATGTGTCAGAAAATGCTCATAACAACATAAGGCACAGAATCCTCATGCTGTCTGAGGACCTCTTGCAAGGTTACGATTTCTCTGGCCATCATTGGCTGATTTCGATGAGGGTGAGTTGACAATTCAACTTAAATGAATGTTCAAACCTTAGTTTTAGTTCAGGGAACCTTGGCATGACTGCACTGTGCCCATAGTGTTACACTTTTAAACATGCTTGCAATTACCTGGGACAGTTCACACTATGTGCTTGCAAATACCTGGGACAGTTCACACTATGTGCTTATCAGATTCAATTTGACTCATTCCAAACCTGCAGAGCTGCGGGATGTGTTTAAACTAAACACACACTCTCTCCCACACACACAGCTGTTTCATTTTAGCTCAGACAGTTGTTTCTTTTTCAGTCTGGGAAATTTTGGCTCAAGGCACCGTTGGTTATTGTTTGGCACGGTAGTTGCTTGTTTGGGGCACGCTTAATCCTGTTGCAGGCATCCAACATGGTTCTGGAGCACAAACAGGCTCAGACAATCAGATTCTGTTTTCTCATTTCTGTCTCAGAATTGAAGAGACGTGGCGATTGTGGCAGAAGTTTCTGGATGACTTCTTTCGTTTTGAAGATTGGCTCAAGGTCTCAGAAAGGACAGCTGCCTTCCCCAGCTCTTCCGGGGTGCTCTATACAGTTGCCAAGGAGGAACTAAAGAAATTTGAGGTGATGTTCAATGCCAAATATTTCGTTCTTTATTTTTCTATAAGAGTAGCCAGCAGTCAGACCCAAATGAACTGTTTACCCACATATTATATGTTCAAACTGCTAGGTGATGACTTTCTGGTCATCTTTATTATTACTTCATAAGTAGGCAAAGAAGAAGACAAAAGAAGTTTGTACTTTAAGATGATCAAGAATTACAAATAAAATAGTAATGATGAGAAATTCTGTTAGAAAACAAGAATAATGATTCCTCTCAAAAGATCTTGGCATTCTTTTGATTTCACAAGTCTTTACAATCAATCTTCTAGGATTCAAATATGATACCATTCCATACTATAGCTTCTATAGTATATATACGTATGTATGTATGTATACATCTCTGTGTGTATATTCAATATATTTTTTTGATTTTTCTCACTTAACTGGAGTGTATATGTATATATACATATATACATACATGTATGTGTGTGCATGCATGCTAAGTTGCTTCAGTCATGTGCAACTCTTTGTGACACTGTGGACTGTAGCCCTCCAGGCTCCTCTGTCCATGGGATTCTCCAGGCAACAGTACTGGAGTGGCTGCCATGCCCTCTTCCAGAGGGTCGTCTCAATCCAGGATGGGCATCTTACATCTTCTGCATTGGCAGACAGGTTCTTTACCACTAACGCCACCTGGGAAGACTACATATATATAGTTGTTGTTGCTAAATCATACCCAAAGCTTTGCAACGACTTTATCCATAGAATTTCCCAAGCAAGAATACTGGAGTGGGTTGCCATTTCCTTATCCATGGGATCTTAGCAACACAGGAATTGAACCTGGGTCTCCTGCATTGCCAGACAGATTCTTCATTGCTGAGCCACCAGGGAAGCAGTATTTATGAGTGTGTTTTAATCATTGATAAATAGAGTTGGCTTCAGAATTGGTCAAATGTTTTAAATTATAAACCATCTAATTATAAATGAAGAACAATGCCATTGAGTCACTAAGATTTTTCTGTTTTATAGAAACGAAAACAACAGCAGTTTAAGTATATTCATCAAGAAAGCAGTTATTCAGTAACCTATTCCAATTCCTTGCCAGTTTGGACAGTCTCAAATCTGCTCTGTCACTCTGATAAGATGAATCCCCAACTTCTCAACTGTCTCTCATTTTCACAGAGGACTGGTCCCTAAAGTTGACCAGTTTTGTTTGTTTGTTTGTTTTTTTAAGTTGACCAGTTTTTAATTTGAAGTGTCTTTGCCCATCAATGCCCATTGATTGGCAACTGTGTTCTCATATGTATTAGCAGCAAACAATCCTGATGCATGTTACCTTACAGAAATCATTCTTATTTGCTAAACCTGCCCCAAGCTCCCTGAGACATTTTGAAAGATGACTAAGAAAATCCAACCAAATTCATCTGAATTCATTTTTATCTTGTAACATCGATGAACCAGGCTTTTTTATTTTTTTAATTTTGTTATAGTAAATATGAAATTTGGTTTTTGTTCTTGTGGGGTTTAAACTCTTAAGAGTCATAGATGGGTAGCTACACAAAGTTTTTAAAAGGTGTTCAAATACTTTATGAAATACATAAGTTATTCTACTCCCCGAGTATGGACCTATATGTAACTATACCACTGAATCCCAGGGGGAAATCCCTTAACTGAAAGATTTCCCCTTAGTAAAATTCTAGTAAAAAGCTACAGTACACTCTGCAGTAGATTTAAGATCATCCCGGTGTGAACCAATGCTAGTGGAAATATTCTTGTACTGCATCTTATTACTCTCAGCTTCATAAGGGTGAAACCTTCTATAATCGGCTTACACTCTAGAAAGCAGATTATGTAAGATCCTTTATGATGCTATTTTAGACTCAAGACTTTGTGGCAAACATTAGTCACTGGAGTGGTTTGCCATTTCCTTATCCATGGGATCTTAGCAACACAGGAATTGAACCTGGGTCTCCTGCATTGCCAGACAGATTCTTCATTGCTGAGCCACCAGGGAAGCAGTATTTATGAGTGTGTTTTAATCATTGATAAATAGAGTTGGCTTCAGAATTGGTCAAATGTTTTAAATTATAAACCATCTAATTATAAATGAAGAACAATGCCATTGAGTCACTAAGATTTTTCTGTTTTATAGAAACGAAAACAACAGCAGTTTAAGTATATTCATCAAGAAAGCAGTTATTCAGTAACCTATTCCAATTCCTTGCCAGTTTGGACAGTCTCAAATCTGCTCTGTCACTCTGATAAGATGAATCCCCAACTTCTCAACTGTCTCTCATTTTCACAGAGGACTGGTCCCTAAAGTTGACCAGTTTTGTTTGTTTGTTTGTTTTTTTAAGTTGACCAGTTTTTAATTTGAAGTGTCTTTGCCCATCAATGCCCATTGATTGGCAACTGTGTTCTCATATGTATTAGCAGCAAACAATCCTGATGCATGTTACCTTACAGAAATCATTCTTATTTGCTAAACCTGCCCCAAGCTCCCTGAGACATTTTGAAAGATGACTAAGAAAATCCAACCAAATTCATCTGAATTCATTTTTATCTTGTAACATCGATGAACCAGGCTTTTTTATTTTTTTAATTTTGTTATAGTAAATATGAAATTTGGTTTTTGTTCTTGTGGGGTTTAAACTCTTAAGAGTCATAGATGGGTAGCTACACAAAGTTTTTAAAAGGTGTTCAAATACTTTATGAAATACATAAGTTATTCTACTCCCCGAGTATGGACCTATATGTAACTATACCACTGAATCCCAGGGGGAAATCCCTTAACTGAAAGATTTCCCCTTAGTAAAATTCTAGTAAAAAGCTACAGTACACTCTGCAGTAGATTTAAGATCATCCCGGTGTGAACCAATGCTAGTGGAAATATTCTTGTACTGCATCTTATTACTCTCAGCTTCATAAGGGTGAAACCTTCTATAATCGGCTTACACTCTAGAAAGCAGATTATGTAAGATCCTTTATGATGCTATTTTAGACTCAAGACTTTGTGGCAAACATTAGTCATATAATTCGGCTTATAATGCTATAGAGTTATATAGCTAGTTATAATGATTGATTTTATTGTTTATCTTTGTAGTTAATTTTCTTAAGAGAAATAAATTACAAGAATGAAAAGTTGAGGCAGTCTTTGCCTATTCTGTTGTACAAACACTGGGGACAGATCTTGGTGTCCTGGGGCTCCCACCATGGTGCCCACCTTCACTGACGTAAGAAAATATATTCTGGGACTTCCAGTAATGGCAACTTAATGAACTTCCCTTTCCATTTTTTTTTCTGGAGAAATAATCTAAAGTTTTATAAAATAGAAGGTTGGATGTACTCAGATGGAGGCTCTTACAGTGACTCTCACAAGGAAAGCCATTTCAGAGGCAGAAGTTTGGTAGCATGCAAACAGTGAGATGAGCCAAAGGAAGCAAAAGTTTGGGATTTCGATGAGTACAGTTCAGTTAGTCATTCAATTTTCTCTTCAGTGCCAGAATAAAAGTCAGTCATAAATCACAACCCAAGTTTGAAATGAAAAGGCTTCATTTTATGTTGGCTAAAAGATTCTTATTGCTATGGATTTGGCTATATTGCAGAGAAGAAAAGAAAGTATTTTACCTGCAGAAACTCTAAGCTATGCATGGGATATTCTCCAAAGTAAATAGACACGACTATGCAAGGTATTGCATCAGCTTTAAATCACTTCATACAAACTGAATCCTTCATGGAGGAAGCAAAGAAGCATGTTCAAAACCTTTTCCTTTATAAGGTTGCTTCTATTTTACTAAACGGTTTTTCTTAAAAGTCAATAATAGCTTGCATTTAGAAGACTTTTCGCAAAAGGTAGTTTTGGTTTTTTTTTTAGTAAACACCAGAATTGAGGCAATTTCTGGATTTCTCAGGAAATAACATATTTCACAAATAAAAGAGACAGTTCTGGGATAGATACTTTTTTGCTCAGTATTGACATCAAGATTTGGACAAGTTTAAACTCATGTTTCATCCCGTGTGAACCAATGCTAGTGGAAATATTCTTGTACTCTAAGAAGGGGAACCTTCTATAATCGGCTTACACTCTAGAAAGCAGATTATGTAAGATCCTTTATGATGCTATTTTAGACTCAAGACTTTGTGGCAAACATTAGTCATATAATTCGGCTTATAATGCTATAGAGTTATATAGCTAGTTATAATGATTGATTTTATTGTTTATCTTTGTAGTTAATTTTCTTAAGAGAAATAAATTACAAGAATGAAAAGTTGAGGCAGTCTTTGCCTATTCTGTTGTACAAACACTGGGGACAGATCTTGGTGTCCTGGGGCTCCCACCATGGTGCCCACCTTCACTGACGTAAGAAAATATATTCTGGGACTTCCAGTAATGGCAACTTAATGAACTTCCCTTTCCATTTTTTTTTCTGGAGAAATAATCTAAAGTTTTATAAAATAGAAGGTTGGATGTACTCAGATGGAGGCTCTTACAGTGACTCTCACAAGGAAAGCCATTTCAGAGGCAGAAGTTTGGTAGCATGCAAACAGTGAGATGAGCCAAAGGAAGCAAAAGTTTGGGATTTCGATGAGTACAGTTCAGTTAGTCATTCAATTTTCTCTTCAGTGCCAGAATAAAAGTCAGTCATAAATCACAACCCAAGTTTGAAATGAAAAGGCTTCATTTTATGTTGGCTAAAAGATTCTTATTGCTATGGATTTGGCTATATTGCAGAGAAGAAAAGAAAGTATTTTACCTGCAGAAACTCTAAGCTATGCATGGGATATTCTCCAAAGTAAATAGACACGACTATGCAAGGTATTGCATCAGCTTTAAATCACTTCATACAAACTGAATCCTTCATGGAGGAAGCAAAGAAGCATGTTCAAAACCTTTTCCTTTATAAGGTTGCTTCTATTTTACTAAACGGTTTTTCTTAAAAGTCAATAATAGCTTGCATTTAGAAGACTTTTCGCAAAAGGTAGTTTTGGTTTTTTTTTTAGTAAACACCAGAATTGAGGCAATTTCTGGATTTCTCAGGAAATAACATATTTCACAAATAAAAGAGACAGTTCTGGGATAGATACTTTTTGCTCAGTATTGACATCAGAGATTTGGACAAGTTTAAACTCATGTTTCAACATACATACATATTTTTGTGAACTCCCCTGGTGGTTCAGTAGTAAAGAACTTGCCTTTTAGTGCAAGAGACACAGGTTCGACTCCTGGGTCAGGAAGATGCCCTGGAGCAGGAAGCAGCCTCCCATTCCAGTGTGCTTGCCTGTGAAATCCCACAGACGGGGAGCCGGGCCAGTTACAGTCCATGGGGTCTTAACAGCTGGATGTGACTTAGTGACTAAACTACAACATATTTTTGTAATCAGTTTGCTTGCTTGATGAGAAAGCTTTTTCAAGTTGTTAAGTTTTTAAAAGCCACATTGCATATGTGTATCTGTATGTTCTATTATGTACATGCATATATTATATAGGTATGTGTGTACATTTTATATATACATATCATATGTATATGTGTATATTCTGCATGTATTTATATATCATATATGTATTTGTATATATACAAGTATTTATTACTGTTTCCTTTTAAATTTTTGTTTGATCAACTCCCTTTCCTTAAGCCACCTGGATTACATGAATTTGCTTTAACAAGGGGAAGCATACACTGGTTACACATTGTCTTTGCCCATTGGTGGAAAAGAGCTGACTTCCCATTCTGTCTGACATCCTGACCCAAAGCCCAGACCCCCTTGCCAATAACCCTCCTCACATCTCCCGTCTCATGTGCTCGTCTGTGGTTGTAGGCTTTCCAGCGACAAATCCATGAGTGCCTGACCCAGCTAGAGCTGCTCAACAAGCAGTACCGCCGCCTGGCCAGAGAGAACCGCACAGACTCGGCCGGCAGCCTGAAACAGATGGTTCATAAAGGCAACCAGAGATGGGACAACCTGCAGAAGCGCGTCACCTCCATCCTGCGCAGACTCAAGGTCTATGTTATGCCTCCCCTGTAGCTTAGAGGCCCGGCCATTTGAATACAGTGTTGGGACATAATCTCAGTGACTCTGTAAGACTGAGACGACAAGAGGGATACCCAGCATTTAATTTATATGGTAAAAAAATCAGAGTATTCTCATGGCTTATTGAGAAAATGACTTCCCAGGAGGAGGCTGGATTTGGTGGTTCCCTCTCAGCATGTGTTTGTGGCTTTTTCACATTGACGCTTTTCTCTTCGCATCCAGCATTTTATTGGCCAGCGGGAGGAGTTCGAGACGGCACGGGACAGCATTCTGGTGTGGCTGACTGAGATGGATTTGCAGCTCACTAACATTGAGCACTTCTCCGAGTGTGATGTTCAAGCTAAAATAAAGCAACTCAAGGTAATAGAATAATATTGCTTTTTTTTTTTTCAAATTAGTGTGTAGAGGGTCTGAAGAGGAAGGGATTTATAGATACTTCTGTGAAAAACATGCTCACGAATGGTTCCTTTTTTAAAAAATGTAGATCTTCTTGATTGAAAACAAATTAAAAAATATTAAAAATGAAATAAAGAGCATTACCCAGAGATACAACTCCCATTAACATGTACACTTTAATCATGAACTGGATGACAGGGTTGTTGTTTTTGGTTTTTGGTAGTGGTTTTGTCTGAGGTGCTGGTTGTTCTTAGCACCTTCAGATAGTTTGACTCTCATGATCCAGACCAGTTCAGCTTCCTTCTGTTGGAACGTCATTCCACGCAGACTGCATTCTTAGGTGCCCGATTAATTTTAAGCATACACTGGTTACACATTGTCTTTGCCCATTGGTGGAAAAGAGCTGACTTCCCATTCTGTCTGACATCCTGACCCAAAGCCCAGACCCCCTTGCCAATAACCCTCCTCACATCTCCCGTCTCATGTGCTCGTCTGTGGTTGTAGGCTTTCCAGCGACAAATCCATGAGTGCCTGACCCAGCTAGAGCTGCTCAACAAGCAGTACCGCCGCCTGGCCAGAGAGAACCGCACAGACTCGGCCGGCAGCCTGAAACAGATGGTTCATAAAGGCAACCAGAGATGGGACAACCTGCAGAAGCGCTCACCTCCATCCTCGCAGACTCAAGGTCTATGTTATGCCTCCCCTGTAGCTTAGAGGCCCGGCCATTTGAATACAGTGTTGGGACATAATCTCAGTGACTCTGTAAGACTGAGACGACAAGAGGGATACCCAGCATTTAATTTATATGGTAAAAAAATCAGAGTATTCTCATGGCTTATTGAGAAAATGACTTCCCAGGAGGAGGCTGGATTTGGTGGTTCCCTCTCAGCATGTGTTTGTGGCTTTTTCACATTGACGCTTTTCTCTTCGCATCCAGCATTTTATTGGCCAGCGGGAGGAGTTCGAGACGGCACGGGACAGCATTCTGGTGTGGCTGACTGAGATGGATTTGCAGCTCACTAACATTGAGCACTTCTCCGAGTGTGATGTTCAAGCTAAAATAAAGCAACTCAAGGTAATAGAATAATATTGCTTTTTTTTTTTTTTTTTCAAATTAGTGTGTAGAGGGTCTGAAGAGGAAGGGATTTATAGATACTTCTGTGAAAAACATGCTCACGAATGGTTCCTTTTTTAAAAAATGTAGATCTTCTTGATTGAAAACAAATTAAAAAATATTAAAAATGAAATAAAGAGCATTACCCAGAGATACAACTCCCATTAACATGTACACTTTAATCATGAACTGGATGACAGGGTTGTTGTTTTTGGTTTTTGGTAGTGGTTTTGTCTGAGGTGCTGGTTGTTCTTAGCACCTTCAGATAGTTTGACTCTCATGATCCAGACCAGTTCAGCTTCCTTCTGTTGGAACGTCATTCCACGCAGACTGCATTCTTAGGTGCCCGATTAATTTTTAAGCATATGTGGTAGGTTTCATATACAATTCAAATACCATGACTAGCTAAACATTTTACAGGGGGAGGGATTTATGTTAGATCTGAGGATTTTCTGAAAGGAAAAGGATTTAGCATCTTGACTAATACTTAGTGAAGCATGTCAAATTTTCCTCCCAAGATAAGATAGGTAGATTTTCTACAAGAATAGTCATGAGGCCTGTAACTTTAAGGTTGCTATAATAAAATAAGGATGTTACCTTGAATCATAAATTCTCAGGATAAAAATATCATAAAATTGCCCTAATAGTCTGACCAGCTTCTCCATTCTTCCCCTTCCCCTCAACTCTCCCAAGTTGTTTCACAGGTGAATCATTATTTAAAAGCTTAAACAGGAAATTTATACCAAGTGGCAGTTGAATCTTCTCTTTCTGGACTCTGGCAGGGTCATGGCATTTCCAGCCTCCTCCCTCGGCTGTCTTTTTATGATTGGAGAATTTCAACTATTCCAGAGTTTATTCTTGTGTTGAATTAAAATTTATTCCCTGAAACTTGTCCCCTTTAGCTTCACTGTTTTGAATCATATAGAATGAGTCTAAATAATCCAGAATCACCTGTGTTTCAAAAAATTATAATTTGTCCTACTTATGTCCTTAAATAATCAAATTATCTGAGAGGAATTTGTGACATGGGGATTTGGAGAGTTTTCCTCTATGTTGGCCATCTCAGGAAAAGTAAAATTTAAATATTCAATATAATTCTTTAAGCTGCTTAATTAATTTTGGTGGCTCTGTGTTTCTTACCATTGCTTTTCATCAGGGACAACCAGTGCTCTCAACTTTATGATGGGTTTGAATGTTTTTTCCTCTGATTCTCTTACCCACACTGTCCATGGTGGTAAATTTTATTAGCCAAAGGCACCTCTCTGATCATGGAATTCTAACAATTCCATTTATGCTTCCTGTTCTGATTTTACATCTTTCTGTTTTACTTTAGAAAATAATAGCCTCTCGGCTTGTCATCCTCTGTGGAAAACCTCCTGTCCCCTACATGGTTTTTCTTAATACATCTCTTAGAATCATTTCATGTTTATGTGAGCAATAAAAAATTAACATTGAGGATGTGTGCTCCTTAGGCCTTCCAGCAGGAAATCTCCTTGAACCACAATAAGATTGAGCAGATAATTGCCCAAGGAGAACAGCTGATAGAAA
Organism: Tragulus kanchil; assembly: GCA_022376925.1. Taxonomy (NCBI): domain Eukaryota; kingdom Metazoa; phylum Chordata; class Mammalia; order Artiodactyla; family Tragulidae; genus Tragulus; species Tragulus kanchil. Next base: position 145,612,212 of record JAIOJX010000026.1, read on the forward strand.
AGAGTGAGCCCCTGGATGCAGCGATCATTGAGGAAGAGCTGGATGAACTCCGACGGTACTGTCAGGAAGTCTTCGGCCGCGTGGAGAGATACCATAAGAAACTGATTCGCCTGCCTGTACGTGACATTGTTTTTTTATTGTCATGAAATCGAAAGAGAATAATGTGAGCTCAGGTAGTATCCTTTAGTGGGTCCCAGCCTCTGGAGCCAGAGTGCCTGGATGTAGCCTCAGCTCTGGCTGCAAAACCTCAAGCAAGTTACTTCATAGGGCTTGCCTTATATAAAACTGGCTTAATAACAGTACCTACCTCGTAGAAAGGATTGCTTTGGGCCTGGAGTGAGTTAGCCTCGGCTGTCTTTTTATGATTGGAGAATTTCAACTATTCCAGAGTTTATTCTTGTGTTGAATTAAAATTTATTCCCTGAAACTTGTCCCCTTTAGCTTCACTGTTTTGAATCATATAGAATGAGTCTAAATAATCCAGAATCACCTGTGTTTCAAAAAATTATAATTTGTCCTACTTATGTCCTTAAATAATCAAATTATCTGAGAGGAATTTGTGACATGGGGATTTGGAGAGTTTTCCTCTATGTTGGCCATCTCAGGAAAAGTAAAATTTAAATATTCAATATAATTCTTTAAGCTGCTTAATTAATTTTGGTGGCTCTGTGTTTCTTACCATTGCTTTTCATCAGGGACAACCAGTGCTCTCAACTTTATGATGGGTTTGAATGTTTTTTCCTCTGATTCTCTTACCCACACTGTCCATGGTGGTAAATTTTATTAGCCAAAGGCACCTCTCTGATCATGGAATTCTAACAATTCCATTTATGCTTCCTGTTCTGATTTTACATCTTTCTGTTTTACTTTAGAAAATAATAGCCTCTCGGCTTGTCATCCTCTGTGGAAAACCTCCTGTCCCCTACATGGTTTTTCTTAATACATCTCTTAGAATCATTTCATGTTTATGTGAGCAATAAAAAATTAACATTGAGGATGTGTGCTCCTTAGGCCTTCCAGCAGGAAATCTCCTTGAACCACAATAAGATTGAGCAGATAATTGCCCAAGGAGAACAGCTGATAGAAAAGAGTGAGCCCCTGGATGCAGCGATCATTGAGGAAGAGCTGGATGAACTCCGACGGTACTGTCAGGAAGTCTTCGGCCGCGTGGAGAGATACCATAAGAAACTGATTCGCCTGCCTGTACGTGACATTGTTTTTTTATTGTCATGAAATCGAAAGAGAATAATGTGAGCTCAGGTAGTATCCTTTAGTGGGTCCCAGCCTCTGGAGCCAGAGTGCCTGGATGTAGCCTCAGCTCTGGCTGCAAAACCTCAAGCAAGTTACTTCATAGGGCTTGCCTTATATAAAACTGGCTTAATAACAGTACCTACCTCGTAGAAAGGATTGCTTTGGGCCTGGATTGAGTTAGCATATATACATATAAGGAGCTTGGAAGAATACTTGGCACATATCTTCCATAGAAGATAAAGAAGCTTCTAGAAGAATCAAGGGGATGAAGGTAAACAACCCAGCTGATGAGATTGTTGAGTTGAATTTCTTTTTTCTCTTCCATTTCCCTAATTGCTGTGATAATCACATCTTGCTGTCTATATCTATTATTAGAATATTTGGACTCTTCTGTGATAAAGTGTATTTTCTATCTGATATCAAAGGTTAGAAAAGGACCAGGTAAGATTATATTAGTCATTCCCTTTTGTTCCCAATCTGTGCTACTCTGTATGTACCATGTTGCAGGTTAGGTACTAGGTTATCTCTTTTTACATTATCTTATTCAATCTTCTGTCCGTTCTTTCAAGTAGGTCTTAATATTATTTCCACTTTACCAGAGATCAAACTGAGAAGTTAGTAGATTAGCATGTAAGCCATTTTAAACAGTGATCAGAAGATACTATTATTTGGTGACAGGAAGTTTAAAACTAAGCCCACCCGCCGGTTTGATCCCTGGCCTGGGAAGATCCCACGCACCGCGGAGTGGCTGGACCGATATGTCCAATTACTGAGCCAGCGCTCTGGAGCCCATGCGCCCAGAGCCGGTGCTCTGCAGCGACAGACGCCACCGCGATGGGCGGCCCACAGAAGCCAAAGAACAAAGATGGATGAAAATAGAGAAATGAAAGACCAATAGAAGTGGCCCGCCTGCTCCCCTCCCTCCCCAACCTGACCCCCGGCCAAAATAAATAAATAAACCTTAAGACAACAACAAAAAAAAACTAAGCCCACCAAGGTTGGGATGTGGTCCAGATAAGCCTGAGTGCTGGGGCTGTTGAGAGCGCAGAAGGGAGGGGGCCAGCTGACCGCTGTGCTGACGGGGCCGACTTTCCTGCATTTCCAGCTCCCTGATGATGAGCACGACCTCTCCGACCGAGAGGTGGAACTGGACGAGGCTGGAGCTCTGTCGGACCTCCACTGGCGGGACACCTCCGCGGACGGCGCACTCTCCCCGCAGCCTTCCTCCAACCCCTCCCTCTCCCTCGCCCAGCCCCTCCGGAGCGAGAGGTCTGGACGAGACACCCCCGCCAGTGTGGACTCCATCCCCCTGGAATGGGACCATGACTATGACCTCAGCCGTGACCTGGAGTCGGCCGTGTCCAGAACGCTGCCCTCTGAGGATGAGGAGGGTCAGGAAGATAAAGATTTCTACCTCAGGGGAGCTGTGGGCTTATCAGGTAAGAAAGAGCACCTCCGATACATGCTAGCTTGAAAGGAAATACAAGGGCGTGGATATTGTCCTGGAATCCCATAGGCTGAACAAAATCACCTTCCTTCTCCCTGTAGGGGAACCTGTACACAACGGAAAAGCTGGATGTTAACGTGATCCACAAATACAAAATTGACATGATTTATCCCATGGATTTATGCTAATGTTCCTACTGTGTGACAGCGCTTTATATGTATTAGAAACACACAGTTCCTTTTCTCTTCAAAGAGCTTACTCTCCATGGTGGAATACAGACAGATAAACGTCTCAGGAATGTTTGCTGGTGGGGCAGCCATGCGTGCACAGTAGAGTAGAAGCCCAGCCCAGGACTGGGTGAGCCGGTATTTGGGGGAAAGGCTTTAGAGAGGAGACTTGGGCTGGGACCTGCAGGATGCATAGGAGTCGGTCAGGAGGACACAGCAGCATCCACAGAAAGGAAGGAGAGGATGCCCATCTCAGCTTCATGATGAGCCTGAGTGCTTTCGGTCAGCTTGAGGGGCAAAGAGAAGATGGGAAGATGAACCAGGGCCTGGTTTTCCTGGTTATCATGGAAAGGAGCTTTACCAGGAAGGCCTTGGCTAATCATGGCAGGGCTCTGAGGAGGGAAACAGTGTGATCTGATGTATATTTTCAAAGAATCTGTATACAGAGAAGGACACATTGAAAGAGAGTCCAAATGGAGTGGCTTTACAATCCAGGACACAGAAATCATGGTGGCCTGAACTGAGGACAGCGCTGAGAATAGAGAGGTGGAAGAGCTGTGAGAAATCATGAGTCGGCTCCTCCATGACTGTTGGCTGATTGGATTGGGGTTGAAGCAATTTTCTGGTTTGGGCATCTTGGTGAAAGCAGCAGGTGAAAGCTCATGACCCTCCAAGCCTGGGACCATGAGCAGGAGAGAATGTTCTGGGTATCTGTGGAGCCACGAGGGCAGGGCAATGAGAAAGCGGGAGGTGGTGAGTTCCCCTGTGCACATCGCGGGTTTGAGATGCTGTAGACTGTTCCACAGGAAAAAGCCAACAGTCCATGGCTACAAGAGTCAGGAACCAGAAATGCAGATTAAATAGTTATCCGCAGGTCAGCAGTCCCCAGGGGATGGAAGAAGACCACACAGGAAGAGTGAATGGAGAGAGACAAAAATATGAAGCCTCAGGAAACACATGGGGAAAAGCTGGACAGAGAAAGAGGACATTGTACGGAAGAGGAGTAAAAATAGAATCAATAACCAGAGGACAATTTGTAGCACCTGTGAATGCGTGTCACACATTCTCTTCAAAGAGCTTACTCTCCATGGTGGAATACAGACAGATAAACGTCTCAGGAATGTTTGCTGGTGGGGCAGCCATGCGTGCACAGTAGAGTAGAAGCCCAGCCCAGGACTGGGTGAGCCGGTATTTGGGGGAAAGGCTTTAGAGAGGAGACTTGGGCTGGGACCTGCAGGATGCATAGGAGTCGGTCAGGAGGACACAGCAGCATCCACAGAAAGGAAGGAGAGGATGCCCATCTCAGCTTCATGATGAGCCTGAGTGCTTTCGGTCAGCTTGAGGGGCAAAGAGAAGATGGGAAGATGAACCAGGGCCTGGTTTTCCTGGTTATCATGGAAAGGAGCTTTACCAGGAAGGCCTTGGCTAATCATGGCAGGGCTCTGAGGAGGGAAACAGTGTGATCTGATGTATATTTTCAAAGAATCTGTATACAGAGAAGGACACATTGAAAGAGAGTCCAAATGGAGTGGCTTTACAATCCAGGACACAGAAATCATGGTGGCCTGAACTGAGGACGCAGCGCTGAGAATAGAGAGGTGGAAGAGCTGTGAGAAATCATGAGTCGGCTCCTCCATGACTGTTGGCTGATTGGATTGGGGTTGAAGCAATTTTCTGGTTTGGGCATCTTGGTGAAAGCAGCAGGTGAAAGCTCATGACCCTCCAAGCCTGGGACCATGAGCAGGAGAGAATGTTCTGGGTATCTGTGGAGCCACGAGGGCAGGGCAATGAGAAAGCGGGAGGTGGTGAGTTCCCCTGTGCACATCGCGGGTTTGAGATGCTGTAGACTGTTCCACAGGAAAAAGCCAACAGTCCATGGCTACAAGAGTCAGGAACCAGAAATGCAGATTAAATAGTTATCCGCAGGTCAGCAGTCCCCAGGGGATGGAAGAAGACCACACAGGAAGAGTGAATGGAGAGAGACAAAAATATGAAGCCTCAGGAAACACATGGGGAAAAGCTGGACAGAGAAAGAGGACATTGTACGGAAGAGGAGTAAAAATAGAATCAATAACCAGAGGACAATTTGTAGCACCTGTGAATGCGTGTCACACATTCTCTAAAAGACAGTCTCTGCTTTTTGTGTGTGCGATGGTTCACATTTGGATTCCTGAGGATATGACCCTGTGCAAAAAGAAAACGATTTCCCTCATTTTGATTTTCTTTTTACAGTACAGCCTAAGAGCTAAGCATTTTACGTCAAAACCAGAGCTGGCCAGTATGCAGCCCTCAGCCCCACGTGACAGCTGAACACTGAAATATGACTGTGCAGGTGGAGGTTGGCTGCGTCCAGTACAAATACACAGAATTCAAAGACTTAGCACAAAGAAAGCTAGTGAGAGAGCTGTGTTGATTACATGTTATAATTTGGGTTCATGGATTTAGTTTATTTTCATCCCTTTCTTGTTACTTTTTTATTATGTCCCTTCGGCTCTTTAAAATTATGCGTGTTAGTTTATATTAGACAGCGCTGCTCTAGAACCTGTCTTGATTGAAATTCCAGTTAGGCCACTGCTAGCTGTTGAAACTCGGATGAGTCAATTCCCTGGGGCCTCCATTTTGGGTTTTTTTTTTTTTTTTTTGGGTCAATAAAATGAGAATAACATGTCCGCGCACCCTGTAGGGTCTCTGAGGATAAATGAGTGCCTCAAACCATGCTGGCTCATAAAGCACTCTCCATAAATGGGACCCTTTTCTGTGATTTATTTCAGGAACGCTTTGGTGGTCAGATTTAGACTCCTCTGTATGTTCAGGACTTATCTGCCAAGAATGACTAATTTCCTTTATTTCCCCTAGGAAAGTTATTTTCCTGCCGTCAGGGAATCCAGGTGTCCAGTCCTTAGCTGTCAACTCAGACTGTGCTCTTTTTACAGATGTAATGATCCCTGAAAGTCCCGAGGCCTATGTTAAACTCACAGAAAGTGCAATCAGAAATTCCTCGGGTAGGCACAGAACCCACAGCGGACCTCCCCGCCTCACCTGTAACAAGCCTCCTTCTCCTCCCGAGCACATTACTCTGCCTCTCTCAGCTCTGTGCCACAAGCATGTTAAGGCACAACCTTTCTTCTCTGACTGCCGTCTCTAGAACAAAAACACCAAACACTTGGTCAACACCAAGAGTGGAAGTGTTAGTCACTCAGTTGTGTCCAACTCTTTGTGACCCTGTGAGCTGTAGCCCTCCAGGCTCCTCTGTCCATGGGATCCTCCAGGCAAGAAGAGAGTGGGTAGCCATTCTCTTCTCCAGGGGAACTTCCCAACCTAGGGATCAAACCCGGGTCTCCTGCATTACAGGCAGATTCGTTACTGTCTGAGCCACCGGGAAGCCCCAAACTTCAGTAATCAAGTATAGTAAAACAACTTGTGAAATGGTAATCACTCTCAGTAAGTGTGAACTACAACTCCCATTAATGGCAGAAAACAGGAGATTCAAACGCTAGGCTTAGCATGGGTGTCCTAGCTCCCTGCTTGGTGGTAGCAGCTGTGACTTCATGACTTCGAGGAGGGCTTCCTGACCCACCTCTGGCCGGGGAGTCAGAGCTCTGGGATCCTGTCCCAAGTCCATGAACTTCTAGGTGTAGCTCCTGATCTCTAGAGGGCCCATAAAACACAAGGGGTGAGTCAGGTGGTCAGCTCCAAAAAATTAGGCCATGTGCTGTGCTTAGTCACGTTTGACTATTTGCAACCCGTTGGTAGCCCGTCAGACTCCTCTGTCCATAGAACTCTCCAGGCAAGAATACTGGAGAGGGTTGCCATTTCCTCCTCCAGGGGATCTTTCCCAACCCAGAGACTGAACTTTCGTCTCTTGCAACTCCTCCATTGGCAGGTGGATGCTTTACCACCGTGCCACCTGAGAAGCCCCTTCAAAAATTATACGTTTAGTTCAATAAGTCTTACCCCATAAAATAATTTGAAATGAGAATATATTCCACAGTATCCTAAGACTTAAAATTTCCTTTAAGGACATAACTATTCCGAAAACAAGAAGGCCTGAAGAATGGAAAATGGAATCTGTTTTGCTTAATGTTGCTCTAGACAAACTGTAGTTCAGGGACTGTGCTTTGGAGGACAATGAGAGAATCAGGTTGGTCCATGGTGACAGGATATTGACTTGTGAGACGATTAGTTTACACTTCAGTTTTTGTAGGAAAGCAGGACAGGAAATAGAGTCACGTTACTGAAATGGTGACCGCCAGAGTGATTCCAAGGGAGAAACTTCTCCAAGGTGTAATTAGAAGGTCTTTTTCCCAAAAAGAATTAATAAAGCTTACTAATATGTATTCTGCTTTCACCCTATGCTAGCTTCACTTTATGATTATGTTCTTGTTGAGTTCAAAGACTGTATCCCCCCCATATATATACACACACAGACTCACACACAGACACTAGTTTTGCAAAATGCTGTCACATTTCTCAAAGGAGATGAGCCAGGAGTTCTAAGCTGTGAGTGAGAGGACGCCTGGATAGAAATGCTAAACTTGTAGCTTTCTCCTGATTTTATTTCAAGTTTTAGACTAAAGGAAGCCACTGCTAGTTTGGTGGCTCCACACATCCCTTTTCTTGGTTCACTTGAAGTCTTGCCTTATGTGAACAGGTCAGCCATCTGGGACTGGAGTGGTATGATCTTCTACTGAAATGCAGAAAGCAAAATTGGGTGGCATGACTCTGTCTGATAAGTGATGACAGAGGGAGCCTGAGAAGCAACTGCCTCCTACTAACTGGGGGGCAGAAGCCACCCCCTGGTTTTGAGAAAGGCCTTCCCCAGCTCACAACATGCAGACTTTGAGACTCTGCGAATCGACCACAGGCCCCCAGGGAACACCCAATCTGCTTGGACCCTTGGTCAAACACATTCACCAGTCTGGTCATTTGAACTCCTCCCTCACCAGCACGTCGGTACTAAATATGCTTTGTAATCACCCACACTACGTACCATCTCTCTACTGCCTTAGCTGAAGAATTTCTTAACCGTCTCCTCCAATGTCGAGCTTATCGAGATTCTTATGGTCGACACTGCAGGGGACCCTGGTGCCTTGGAGTCACAGATCCGACAGCTGGGCACAGCATTGGATGACAGCCGCTTTCAGATGCAGCAAACGGAGAATGTCATCCGCAGCAAAACCCCCACAGGACCAGAGCTCGACTCCAGCTATAGGGGCTACGTGAGTATCCTGACCTTCTTGATCCTCACACCTGGCAATCACAATTGTGTGACAACAACTGTCTATTGGTGGCATGAGGGTGTGTCAGCTCGCCACGTACCGAGCTGCCCTTGAACTCATAGGCGTGTGTGTGCAAAAAGACCTGTTAGCAGGTTATCCTTTGCACAGAACTGGTCTGTGCTCAGGTCCACTGGTGTACCGTAAGGACAAGCCTGTCCTTTTACACAGAGAACTGAAAGTAAAAGTGTTAGTCACTGAGTCGCATCCAACTCTTTGCGACCCCGTGGACCGTAGGCCACCACGCTTCTCTGTCAGTCCATGGAATTGTCCAGGCAAGAATACTGGAGTCGGTTGCCATTCCCTTCTCTAAGATAGCTTCCTGACTCAGGGATTGAACGCAGGTCCCCTGTGAAATCCTTTTAACTGAAAACCACAAAATGCCCCGGAAGGTGATTAGGCATTTTTCCAAACTGAGTTATTGATTTTCTGACCAAGGTTATCCTTGGGGTAGTAGATTTTAGCTGGCAGATTACTAACACAGAATTGGCTTGATTCTTTTCCTATATGTCTTTTGATTCACTTGATGATCTTGGGGCTTTTTTATCCTTTATTCATACTTTCATTCTGGGGGAAACAATTCTGACTAACAAGAGATAATGGGTGAGAGGATGGCCAGAGATTTTGTATATTACCAGTTCCTTGTTTGAAGCTTTTTGTAAACTATGCAATAACTTTGCACTGCTCAGGTTACTAACAAAATATATTTTACTTACGCCAGAGAAATCCTCAGAGAATTACCTGTTTTCCTGCACATACTTAAGCAAGAGAATCTGAAAGTAAATCTTTTCCAGGCCTCATATCATTTCTTTTCACATTCAAAAGACTGCCTCGTAAAAGGAAAGAAAAATTAATTTCTCTAAGCTTAGTGACAATTCACACGTGCTGCCTATTTGAAACCAGGGGAGAGAACCTTTCTAGTTATATATGCTGATGTTACCATCCTCACAGTCACAGAAGACTAATTACTTGTGAATTTACTTCCTGTTCAGATTGGCTTCTTATCCTGACTTCTATTATCCACAGGACCAGAGCTCGACTCCAGCTATAGGGGCTACGTGAGTATCCTGACCTTCTTGATCCTCACACCTGGCAATCACAATTGTGTGACAACAACTGTCTATTGGTGGCATGAGGGTGTGTCAGCTCGCCACGTACCGAGCTGCCCTTGAACTCATAGGCGTGTGTGTGCAAAAAGACCTGTTAGCAGGTTATCCTTTGCACAGAACTGGTCTGTGCTCAGGTCCACTGGTGTACCGTAAGGACAAGCCTGTCCTTTTACACAGAGAACTGAAAGTAAAAGTGTTAGTCACTGAGTCGCATCCAACTCTTTGCGACCCCGTGGACCGTAGGCCACCACGCTTCTCTGTCAGTCCATGGAATTGTCCAGGCAAGAATACTGGAGTCGGTTGCCATTCCCTTCTCTAAGATAGCTTCCTGACTCAGGGATTGAACGCAGGTCCCCTGTGAAATCCTTTTAACTGAAAACCACAAAATGCCCCGGAAGGTGATTAGGCATTTTTCCAAACTGAGTTATTGATTTTCTGACCAAGGTTATCCTTGGGGTAGTAGATTTTAGCTGGCAGATTACTAACACAGAATTGGCTTGATTCTTTTCCTATATGTCTTTTGATTCACTTGATGATCTTGGGGCTTTTTTATCCTTTATTCATACTTTCATTCTGGGGGAAACAATTCTGACTAACAAGAGATAATGGGTGAGAGGATGGCCAGAGATTTTGTATATTACCAGTTCCTTGTTTGAAGCTTTTTGTAAACTATGCAATAACTTTGCACTGCTCAGGTTACTAACAAAATATATTTTACTTACGCCAGAGAAATCCTCAGAGAATTACCTGTTTTCCTGCACATACTTAAGCAAGAGAATCTGAAAGTAAATCTTTTCCAGGCCTCATATCATTTCTTTTCACATTCAAAAGACTGCCTCGTAAAAGGAAAGAAAAATTAATTTCTCTAAGCTTAGTGACAATTCACACGTGCTGCCTATTTGAAACCAGGGGAGAGAACCTTTCTAGTTATATATGCTGATGTTACCATCCTCACAGTCACAGAAGACTAATTACTTGTGAATTTACTTCCTGTTCAGATTGGCTTCTTATCCTGACTTCTATTATAGAGAAACCTCCTTTTAAAAAATACAATATAGCTTCACAATGAGAGTGCTGAAGTCACTGAGATTATACTTAACACCAGTCAAAAGCAATCATAGTAACTTAATAGCAATGTGATTTGTTAAAGGCTTTGAAAGAAAACATTATGATCGTTTTAGCTGGAGTGCCTTGAAATTATCCATTCCTTTACTCTTTGAATACTGTGCATGATATTAAACATGCAGTTAGTTGGAAGCTTCTCTTTTGATGTTAGAATTTAGTCCCTCAGGATCTATTACAAACATTGTTTAAATTTTCTCATGAAACAGCTGGCTTTAATATTCTTTCATTCCTTTAAGTATTGTAATTGCTTAACGCAAATAAATGTCCCTTTGAGATTTGTGGTAATACCACTGTTTCCACATTTCAGTTTAAGCAAAAGGGAGCAACTTGCCAAAGACGATATATGTTGTATTGCCAGCTGGGGGCTCTGAGTGTTAAATCCCAGATTGGTTTAGTCTGTTTTGATTCATACGTTTTGAAAGAAATTGCGAAGACTTGTGCAAAACCACGTGTGCCAACTATATCTTCAAGGCATTGCTTTATGTAAATATCAACATGTCTCATGTTTTAGAAGCATGTTTTGGAACTTGTCTGTTTTTGTTTTGAACAGAGCAGCTTACTCTTTTTTTAAAGTCTTTTTGGCTGTGCAGAGGCTTCATTGCTGCGCAGGCTTTTCTCTAGTGCCGCACACGGGGGCTACTCTTTAGCTGTGGGGCGAGAGCTTCTCGTTGTGGTGGCTTCTCTTATGGAGCACAGGCTCCGTCATTGAGGCGCTCGGATTTAGTTGCCGCGTGGCACATGGGATCTTCCGTGGTGTGTGGGATCCTTGCGGACAACCCGGTGTCTCCTGCATTGGCAGGCAGGTTCTTTTATATTTTTTCTTTTTTTTTATTAAATTTATTTCTTTATTTTAAAAGTTTTACAGAGTTTTGTTGTTCACAGACATGCATGTTCCCAGATCAGTCATATGCACATCCCTGGTCCCCTCCCCTCTCCCAGGCCCCCCCATCCCACCCCTCCAGGCTGTCGCATTAAACCATTGTAAGTACTCCTATTCCTTTAGCTCAACGACATTAGCCATCTTTTTCACACATGACAGTATAGGTTTCTGTGTTACTCCCTCTTTGCCTCCCACCCACTGTTCATTCCCTACAGTGTCCATATGTCTATTCTCTGTCTTTTTTTCCATGGGTTCACTGCATGTGTTATCATTACCCTTTTACTAGATTCCATATATATGTGTTAGTATACTGTACTTCTCTTTCTCTTTTTGACTTACTTCACTTTTTATGATAGGTTCTAGCTCCAACCACTTCATTAGGACTGAGTCTTCTGCTTTTTTTTAACAGCTGAGTAGTATTCCATTGTATATAGGTACCAGAGCTTCTTTATCCACTCGTTCATCGATGGACATCTAGGTTGCTTCCATGTTCTAGCTATTGTATAGAGAGCTGCAATGAGCATTGGGGTACAGGTGCTTCTTTCAGTTTGATTTCATCAGGATATAAGCCTAATAGTGGGATTGCTGGGTCATATGGTGTTTCTATTTTTAGTTTTTTAAGGAATCTCCATACTGTCTTCCATAGAGGCTGTATCAATTTACATTCCCGCCAGCAATGCAAGAGGGTTCCCTTTTCTCCGCACTCTCTCCAGCATTTATTGTAATTTTTTTTGCCATACAAAAGCTTTTAAGTTTCATTAGGTCCCACATGTTAATTTTTGTTTTTAGTTCCGCTATTCTAGTAGGTAGGTCAGAGAAGATCTTGCTTTGGTTTATGTCCTTGAGTGTTTGGCAGGCAGATTCTTTACCACTGAGCCATCACGGAAGCCCAGAGCAGCATCCTCTTTACAGAGAAGCCGCACACAACCCTGTCCTTTATGAGGAACTCTGAAGAGATGTTTCCCAGGAGGTCTTGGACTCGTGGCAGTTTGAGAATTCTGTGACAGGGGAGCCCATTGTCTGTGTCTGAACAGATGAAACTGCTGGGCGAATGCAGTGGCAGCATCGACTCCGTGAAAAGACTGGAGCACACCCTGACGGAGGAGGAGGAGCATTTTCCGGGCTTCGTTAACCTGAACAGCACTGAAACCCAAACAGCTGGTGAGTGAGCCACGCCCAATTCAAGACAGAGTGAACTGGATCTTAAAGCGCCTTGTGGCCTCTGAGTTCCACTGTGTTGCTTACCTCATTCTACACTATTCTGTCCTGGGAACTTTCCGCTAGGTTACCAGGATCTCTGAGAACAGAATGGGGAGGTGAAGCACATCACAGGGGTTTTTTAAGTCCATCATCTCTAAATCTGTAGTCAGGAATCTGTGTGCATGCTCTGTGCTCTCAGAGCTCTACTGCAGAAAGAAACTAAGAATTGAACGTTATCGTCACCAACTTTTTCAAAAGAATTTATTTGTGTATTAATTTTGGTTGCATCAGGTCTTCGTTTCAGCATATGGGGTCTCGTTCCCTGACAAGGGATCGAACCCAGGGCCCCTTCATTGCGAACAGAGTCTTAGCCCCTGGACTACCAGGGAAGTTCCTATTTTCAGCAGATGTGGTGCTTATGACTTCATAAACTTCTTTGCAGTATGACATCTTATATAGCTGAGGTTCCGTCTCCATCATCCTTAAAAACGCAGATAGGAAAAGCACAGTCGTCATACTGTTATGCACAGCAGACAGCAATAGAAATGCCCAGTGACATTGGTTTCATTCTGTTGCTGTTTTAAAGGTAGCCATCGTGTAGGTTTCAAGCATCTCCTAAACATTCCACGTTCTGGGAAACCCCTCGCTATCCTGTGCACGTCCTGTCTTGCCAGGTGTGATTGACCGCTGGGAGCTCATCCAGGCAGAGGCCCTGAGCAAGGAGCTGAGGATGAAGCAGGACCCCCAGAGGAGGCAGCAGTTCGACTCGGACCTGAACAGCCTTCTGACCTGGCTGCAGGCGACGGAGGGCAACCTGGAACAGCTGCAGCGCCTGCAGCTCAGCACCGACCTCCAGTCCATCGCGCTCCAAATCAAGAAGCTCAAGGTAGCTGCCCTCGCCTTTCCCGCCACAGCCGCATGGCTGCCACGTGGAAGGCCCAGTCACATGAAAACCACCAGCCTTCTCTGTTCCACACACATACAGCAGCAGGGGATGTGGAAATGGACACAAACATTCCCTAACCATTCCAAATCAGTGTTTCCAGGAAGGCTTGGAAGGGTTGAGAGCTGGAATGAGTTGCAACACCAGCCCCGTGAAAATGTGTGTGTGTTAGTCACTCAGTCATGTCCAGCTCTTTGAGACCCCATAGACTGTAGCCCTTTGGCTCCTTTGTCCGTGGAATCTCCAGGCAAGAACACAGGGGTGGGCAGACAGGCTCTCCCCCAGGGGATCTTCCAGACCCAGAGATCCAGCCTGTGTCCCCTGTGTTGCATGCAGATTCTTCACCCTCTAAGCCTCTAAGAAAGCCCCTCATGAACATAGTCATGATTGAATGAACTGATAGCTTCCCTGGTGACCCAGATGGCTTCCCTGATGAAACCGTCATCGCTAATGAATTGATATTAAAGAAATGACCAGTTAAACTTGCACAAAACACCCAGGTACTCTGAGACCTAGTTACCTCTTTTAAGGGAAGCACAGCTACACCCAGGGTCCTACCAGTCTGTCTAGAGCTGGAGAGGAAGCCTCTCCCCGATCGCATACGTGTGAGGGTTTGGTGACCTAAGGAAGCCACTCGTCTTTCTGGAGTCAGCAGAAATTCTGAAATAGATAGTGACGGTAACAAAAGCAACATTTGGTGTAATGAATCTGCTTAAACAAAACACGTGGCATAATGCTGGTAAAGCACCTGAACAATCGTGGCATAATGTGTAGGTTTCTTCAAACATTCCACGTTCTGGGAAACCCCTCGCTATCCTGTGCACGTCCTGTCTTGCCAGGTGTGATTGACCGCTGGGAGCTCATCCAGGCAGAGGCCCTGAGCAAGGAGCTGAGGATGAAGCAGGACCCCCAGAGGAGGCAGCAGTTCGACTCGGACCTGAACAGCCTTCTGACCTGGCTGCAGGCGACGGAGGGCAACCTGGAACAGCTGCAGCGCCTGCAGCTCAGCACCGACCTCCAGTCCATCGCGCTCCAAATCAAGAAGCTCAAGGTAGCTGCCCTCGCCTTTCCCGCCACAGCCGCATGGCTGCCACGTGGAAGGCCCAGTCACATGAAAACCACCAGCCTTCTCTGTTCCACACACATACAGCAGCAGGGGATGTGGAAATGGACACAAACATTCCCTAACCATTCCAAATCAGTGTTTCCAGGAAGGCTTGGAAGGGTTGAGAGCTGGAATGAGTTGCAACACCAGTCCCATAAAAATGTATGTGTGTGTTAGTCACTCAGTCATGTCCAGCTCTTTGAGACCCCATAGACTGTAGCCCTTTGGCTCCTTTGTCCGTGGAATCTCCAGGCAAGAACACAGGGGTGGGCAGACAGGCTCTCCCCCAGGGGATCTTCCAGACCCAGAGATCCAGCCTGTGTCCCCTGTGTTGCATGCAGATTCTTCACCCTCTAAGCCTCTAAGAAAGCCCCTCATGAACATAGTCATGATTGAATGAACTGATAGCTTCCCTGGTGACCCAGATGGCTTCCCTGATGAAACCGTCATCGCTAATGAATTGATATTAAAGAAATGACCAGTTAAACTTGCACAAAACACCCAGGTACTCTGAGACCTAGTTACCTCTTTTAAGGGAAGCACAGCTACACCCAGGGTCCTACCAGTCTGTCTAGAGCTGGAGAGGAAGCCTCTCCCCGATCGCATACGTGTGAGGGTTTGGTGACCTAAGGAAGCCACTCGTCTTTCTGGAGTCAGCAGAAATTCTGAAATAGATAGTGACGGTAACAAAAGCAACATTTGGTGTAATGAATCTGCTTAAACAAAACACGTGGCATAATGCTGGTAAAGCACCTGACATTTCCATTTGATTTTGACCTCGTTGGGTGCAGTACAACAGATAACCTTCTTTCACACCCTCTCAAGATCTTAAAAGTCCTCCTCAGCCCAGCTCTGGGGATGCATTGATACGCGTCAATCTTGTATGCTTGTGAAAGTCTCCACGTATTAATGTGGAGGGCTCTGTGTCTTCTTAATAGTTCTCTTGGTCCCGCCTTTTTGTTTGAAGAACGTCAAGGTGTGCTTTTTCTCACATGTAGCTGTCGGGCGCTCCAGGCTCCAGATTTAGGCGCACTGCCTTTGTGTCTCTCGGGTTTCTGTGTATGCTGGTTTTCTTTGGGGGTGATGTTATTTGTTCCAGCTTGTTTTAGTTGTTGTTTTATTTTAAATTGTCAGACAGTGAAATGAGTCTTTCACACTGATGGTTTAACTTAAAGAGTAGCCTCTGCACGTACCCCATCAATTTCAAGATGAAACATCAGATGAGAGATACTACTTACATTGTCTCCATTACAAAATTCATTATTACAAGAGTGTTTAAATGACTTTAGTTTCTGTCAAGGAAAATTTAAGGCAGTGTTGTATTATAATCAGCTCCTTAAAACGTTGATGAACAGGGCTTCCCTGGTGGTCCAGTGGGTAAGGACACTGCCTTGCAGTGCAAGGGGTGCCAGTTCGATCCCTGGCCTGGGAAGATCCCACGTGCCGCGGAGTGGCTGGACCAATGTGTCCAATTACCGAGCCAGAGCTCTGGAGCGCATGCGCCCAGAGCCCGTGCTCTGCGACAACAGAGGCCACTGCAATGGGAGGCCTGCACGGGCCAAAGAACAAAGATAGATGAAAAGAGATAAATGAAAGATCAATAGAAGTGGCCCACCCGTCCCCCCCTCACTCCCCAACCCACATTCCCCCCCCCCAAAAGACAACCTTAATGAAAAAAAAAAAAAGTTGATGAACAAATGCTGGTCAGAGTCTGAGACCTAAGTGAGATCAGAGTGGAAAAACTGAAACCTGTGTGATAAGAAAAAGGCACCTTTCTCTGCACCCCTACCCCATATTTCCTGTTTTCTGAGGATAAACCTGTGCAATAACCTAGTACATTCTACAATATTTACATATTTTTATGCTGTCTCTGTGGTTGACCCTATATCATCACATGTTAAGAATCCAACTAAGTGCTTCCCTGGTAGCTCAGTGGTGAAGAGTTCTCCTGCCAATGCAGGAGACACAGATTTGATCCCTGATTCAGGAAGATCCCACATGCTGTGGAGCAATTAAGTCCATGAGCCACAACTATGGAGCCTGTGCTCTAGAGCCTCGGAGTTGCAACTATTGAGCCCATGTAGCACAGCTATTGAAGCCCATGTGCCCTAGAGCCCCAGTTCCACAACAAGAGAAGTCAATGCAAAAATAAGACTGCTTGCCTCAACTAGAAAGTAGCCCCACTCCCTGTAACTAAAGAAGAGCCTGCAGCAGCAGTGAAATCCCAGAATGGCCAAAAAAAAAAAAAAAAAGGAATCCAGCTAAAAATGAACATTAGGATAGGCTGGAAACGTAGCAGAAATGATGAGAATTGTAAGAAAAAGTAGCCTAGGTAGATAGATGTGATTTATACGATCACTGACCCTATCTTGATCTGGGAACATTTCAACGGTACCCAAATATGCAGTGATTAATAAATTTGTCCTCAAGTTCTTGAAATTTAGTTCTAGATTTTGGGCAAATACATACACAGTAACATATTAATGACCTGTTTGTGAAACCAAGCTAAATTTGTTAGATGCTAAAACACTACTCATTCTCTTTACCATCACAAATATCTGGCCTGTGGCAGAGGCAGTGTTCTCAGCCTGTGGACAACTAACTGTTGGAGCCTGTGAAGCCAGAACAGCTGGAGGCCGGGGCCTAGGAATCTGCTTTTTGTCAAGATGCACATTTCATACCTATGGACACAACTTTGAGTAGCATTGTTGTTTAACTTCTAAGACCTGCCTGACTCTTTGTGACCCTGTGGACTGTCGCCCACCAGGCTTTCCTGTCCTTCACTATCTCCCAGAGTTTGTTCAAACTCATATCCATCGAGTAGGTGATGCTATACAAACATTTCATCCTCTGTCGCCCTCTTCTCCTGCCCTCAATCTTTCCCAGCATCAGGGTCTTTTCCAGTGAGTTGGCTCTTTGCATCAGGTGGCCAAAGTATTGGAGCTTCAGCTTCAGCATCAGTCCTTCCAATGAATACTCAGGGTTCTTTTCCTTTACGATTAATTGATTTGATCTCCTTGCCGTCCAAGGGACTCTCAAGACTTCTGCAGCACCAAAGTTCAAAAGCATCAATTCTTCAACACTGAGCCTTCTTTATGGTCCAACACTCACACCCATACATGACTACTGGAAAAACCATAGCTTGATTATATGGACCTTTGTAGGAAAAGTGATGTCTCTGCTTTTTAATACTCTGTTTAGGTTTACTGTAGCTCTTCTTCCTAGGAGCAAGCATCTTTTATTTCATGGCTGCAGTCACCATGCCTAGTGATTTTGGAGACCAGTTAGTAGCATAAGTCTAATGAAATTGAATTTATATACTGGAACTGAGAACACATCTCAGAACTATTGAATCAGGATGTCTTTGGTTTGTTGTGGTTGATTTGTTGCTGCATAGTAGTCCTTAATTCACTGTCCAGGGTCATCTTTATTTCCTGCAAAGTTTTCCTTAATTTTATTTATCTATCCCTTTCCCCCTCACTGTTTCTTAATCCCCATTCCTCAAATCCATTGCAAAACTTTAATATTTTTTTTTCACAATTTGTTAGATGCTAAAACACTACTAAAATTCGTAACATATTAATGACCTGTTTGTGAAACCAAGCTAAATTTGTTAGATGCTAAAACACTACTCATTCTCTTTACCATCACAAATATCTGGCCTGTGGCAGAGGCAGTGTTCTCAGCCTGTGGACAACTAACTGTTGGAGCCTGTGAAGCCAGAACAGCTGGAGGCCGGGGCCTAGGAATCTGCTTTTTGTCAAGATGCACATTTCATACCTATGGACACAACTTTGAGTAGCATTGTTGTTTAACTTCTAAGACCTGCCTGACTCTTTGTGACCCTGTGGACTGTCGCCCACCAGGCTTTCCTGTCCTTCACTATCTCCCAGAGTTTGTTCAAACTCATATCCATCGAGTAGGTGATGCTATACAAACATTTCATCCTCTGTCGCCCTCTTCTCCTGCCCTCAATCTTTCCCAGCATCAGGGTCTTTTCCAATGAGTTGGCTCTTTGCATCAGGTGGCCAAAGTATTGGAGCTTCAGCTTCAGCATCAGTCCTTCCAATGAATACTCAGGGTTCTTTTCCTTTACGATTAATTGATTTGATCTCCTTGCCGTCCAAGGGACTCTCAAGACTTCTGCAGCACCAAAGTTCAAAAGCATCAATTCTTCAACACTGAGCCTTCTTTATGGTCCAACACTCACACCCATACATGACTACTGGAAAAACCATAGCTTGATTATATGGACCTTTGTAGGAAAAGTGATGTCTCTGCTTTTTAATACTCTGTTTAGGTTTACTGTAGCTCTTCTTCCTAGGAGCAAGCATCTTTTATTTCATGGCTGCAGTCACCATGCCTAGTGATTTTGGAGACCAGTTAGTAGCATAAGTCTAATGAAATTGAATTTATATACTGGAACTGAGAACACATCTCAGAACTATTGAATCAGGATGTCTTTGGTTTGTTGTGGTTGATTTGTTGCTGCATAGTAGTCCTTAATTCACTGTCCAGGGTCATCTTTATTTCCTGCAAAGTTTTCCTTAATTTTATTTATCTATCCCTTTCCCCCTCACTGTTTCTTAATCCCCATTCCTCAAATCCATTGCAAAACTTTAATATTTTTTTTTCACATGTACTCATGAAAGAATGTGGATTTTTATGTGTGTGCACATGTGAGGACTAGATGGCTAGATGGCATCACTGAGTCAATGAACATGAGTTTGGGCAAACTCTGAGAGATGGTGAAGGACAGGGAAGCCTGGCGCGCTGCTGTCCATGGGGTTGCGAAGAGTCAGACATAACTGATCAACTGAACAAAGCACATGTATTTTAAATTACGTAAATTCTGTTTTGTCACCCATATCTGTTTGTGACTTTTCCACTTATACCATATCTTCTTAGGATCCTTTCATGCCATCCGGCATATGTCTGATCCATCTCTTTTAGTTGCAGTGTTGTTCCCAGCTGTGTGTCCCCACTGATTCTTGTTTAGCCATTCTGCCAAGGCTAGTGTTAATTAATGGATCTTTAAATCCGCGTGAGGCGTTTCCACGGGTCTCAGGCTATTTATCTTTAACTGACTTCTTTTCCTCTGCAGGAGCTCCAGAAAGCGGTGGACCACCGCAAAGCCGTCATCCTGTCCATCAACCTGTGCAGCTCCGAGTTCACTCAGCCTGGCAGGGAGGAGAGCCAGGATCTGCAGGATCGCCTGTCCCGGATGAACGGGCGGTGGGACCGCGTGGGCTCCCTGCTTGAGGAGTGGCGAGGCCGTCTCCAGGATGCACTCATGCAGTGCCAGGTCTGTGGGGCTTTGGGCAGGCCACGTTCCGGAGTCAGACACTTCCAGGGTTGCTGAGTCCATGACTCGATCTGTCAACATCCCGAGAGGGATGCAGTTACTTTCCAAAGTCAAGATTTGAGTGATATACCTTTATGCCCAGATTTCATTTTACTGGAGAATTTGTGCATGTGACCAGGAGTTCAAAGACCCCAACTTCTTTAGCGCTAGCAAGACTATTCCCACCAGTTTATCTCAGCCTCACCGTTCCTCCTTTGACTCATTGATTCATTCATTCAAAAGATTTTTCTGAGCACATTAGAAGACATCCAAATGAGCTTTACAAATATCTATTCATCCTTTCCCCTCACTGTTTCTTAATCCCCATTCCTCAAATCCATTGCAAAACTTTAATATTTTTTTTTCACATGTACTCATGAAAGAATGTGGATTTTTATGTGTGTGCACATGTGAGGACTAGATGGCTAGATGGCATCACTGAGTCAATGAACATGAGTTTGGGCAAACTCTGAGAGATGGTGAAGGACAGGGAAGCCTGGCGCGCTGCTGTCCATGGGGTTGCGAAGAGTCAGACATAACTGATCAACTGAACAAAGCACATGTATTTTAAATTACGTAAATTCTGTTTTGTCACCCATATCTGTTTGTGACTTTTCCACTTATACCATATCTTCTTAGGATCCTTTCATGCCATCCGGCATATGTCTGATCCATCTCTTTTAGTTGCAGTGTTGTTCCCAGCTGTGTGTCCCCACTGATTCTTGTTTAGCCATTCTGCCAAGGCTAGTGTTAATTAATGGATCTTTAAATCCGCGTGAGGCGTTTCCACGGGTCTCAGGCTATTTATCTTTAACTGACTTCTTTTCCTCTGCAGGAGCTCCAGAAAGCGGTGGACCACCGCAAAGCCGTCATCCTGTCCATCAACCTGTGCAGCTCCGAGTTCACTCAGCCTGGCAGGGAGGAGAGCCAGGATCTGCAGGATCGCCTGTCCCGGATGAACGGGCGGTGGGACCGCGTGGGCTCCCTGCTTGAGGAGTGGCGGGGCCGTCTCCAGGATGCACTCATGCAGTGCCAGGTCTGTGGGGCTTTGGGCAGGCCACGTTCCGGAGTCAGACACTTCCAGGGTTGCTGAGTCCATGACTCGATCTGTCAACATCCCGAGAGGGATGCAGTTACTTTCCAAAGTCAAGATTTGAGTGATATACCTTTATGCCCAGATTTCATTTTACTGGAGAATTTGTGCATGTGACCAGGAGTTCAAAGACCCCAACTTCTTTAGCGCTAGCAAGACTATTCCCACCAGTTTATCTCAGCCTCACCGTTCCTCCTTTGACTCATTGATTCATTCATTCAAAAGATTTTTCTGAGCACATTAGAAGACATCCAAATGAGCTTTACAAATATCTATTCATCCATTCAGACCACAATTACTAGTACTTGTTCAGTGTTTACAGTCTTGACAGATACTGTACTAAGCAGGCAGGATATCCAGCCTCTGCTTTTGTTGGGGAAGACAGACAACAAAAATGCAAGTAGCCGCTTAACCAAGCTACTCACAGATGCTGATGATAAAAGTAAACAAAAAAAAGCACTTTGGAATGGTGGTCAGGGAAGTTGTACAGATGTTTGAGCTGACACTGGCAGGAAGGATGTTGCCATGAAGGAGATCAAGCAAATGGCAAGTCTCAGAAGCAGGAAGGGGCTTGGTGTCTTCAAGGACAGAAAGAGGCCAATGTGATCATAGAGGAAGAGAGGGACGAGAAAGATCCAGGAGGGGGTCAGAGGCAGACCTCATACAGGGCTTGGTGGGTCCTGACCAGGAGTTTGGGTTATAATCTGAGCAGGATGAAAAACCTATTCAGATCATAGGTATCCCAAGAGTAATAGCTCCTGGAAAGCGGGTACCCAAACTGTGGTTTCACCTGCTTCTAGGACAGCACCTCCTATCTTGGAGATCTTCCATAACCACACCTTGAATGAAAGAACACGTGCATGGTTGTGTGGAGAGATGGGATTGAATTTAGGCCTTCAAGGACGGGAAGATAAGTTCAGAAGATTTGAATACAGGCAAAAGAGAAGAGCAGAGTGCCTTCTGTCCACACTGTATGATAACCCTATGAATTAAGTATTTTGATGCCAATTTTATTTATGTCTGATTTTTCCCTCAATAAATTACATGCTTTTGGTAAGAATATAAACTCACATAATTACGATAGCACCAGTTGCTTTCCTTAGAAAGGAGTTGTGTGTAAGATCTGAAAATCAATGGTAGGAATTATAAAGCATGGGTATTTAAGCTGTGAGGAAAATAAAAATATTCAAGACGATTGTATGCTCCATGATTGTGTGTTTGTTTTTTTCCCATAGGATTTCCATGAAATGAGTCATGCTTTGCTTCTTATGCTGGAGAACATTGACAGAAGGAAAAATGAAATTGTTCCCATTGATTCTAATCTCGATGCAGAGATGCTTCAGGACCATCACAGACAGCTTACGGTAAGATACGTTGCCTCGGACAGCCTCTGCCTGCGTATGGGTGCTTCTCCTTATTTATGTTTTGTGTTACAGCCTATTAGTCTTTCTTTACGCCTAACGGCATCTCATCTCTGTGAAGCAAACGTGCGCATAGAAGATGGCTTCTACTAGCTTTATTTATTTATTTTTTTTGTGGGGGGGTGGGTTGGGGAAGGAGGGAGGGGGGCGGGCAGGCCACTTCTAGTGGTCTTTCATTTTATTTATTTTCATCCATCTTTGTTCTCTGGCCCGTGTGGGCCTCCCATCGTGGTGGCCTCTGTTATCGCAGAGCACCAACTCTGGGCGCATGCACTCCAGAGCTCCAGCTAGGTAATTGGACATATCAGTCCAGCCACTCCGCAGCACATGGGATCTTCCCAGGCCAGGGATCAAACCGGCGCCCCTTGCAGTGCAAGGCAGTGTCCTTACCCACTGGACCACCAGGGAAGCCCCTCTACTAGCTTTAGAATCTCATTCTAAAGCCACTGGTCATCTAAAAATGTCAGACAGTCATCTTTATTTTTTAAGTTAATTTTCAATAGACTTTTTATTTAAGTTTTTTTTTTTAGCACTTTTTTTTAGGGGGGGTGGGGGAAGGGTGAGGAGGGAGGGAAGCGGGTCACTTTTATTGGTCTTTCATTTATCTATTTTTTCATCCATCTTTGTTCTCTGGCCCGTGTGGGCCTCCCATCGCGGTGGCCTCTGTTGTCGCAGAGCACCGGCTCTGGGCACATGCGCTCCAGCGCTCCGGCTTGGTAATTGGACACATTGGTCCAGCCGCTCCGCAGCACGTGGGATCTTCCCAGGCCAGGGATCGAACTGGCACCCCTTGCACTGCAAGGCAGTGTCCCTACCCATTGGACCACCAGGTCCAGGGAAGCCCCTTTAAGATTGTTTTGATGTGGACCATTTTTTAAAGTCCTCGTTGAATTTGTTATGGTACTGCTTCTGTTCAATAAGTTTTTGTCTTTTTTGGCCACAAGGCATGTGGGATCTTAGCTCCCTGACCAGGGATCAAACCTGCAGCTGTTGCACTGGAAGTCTTAAGTTTTAACCCCTAGATGACCAGGAAAGCCCCCAGGTGGTCTTCATCTTAATTAGCTTATTTTTATCAAGGCAGCTCTACACTTTTTAATTAATTTATTTCTAATTTAAACTGTATATATGGAATCTATGTCCCAAGAATATATTGGGTTGCTGATAATGAAAGGACAGTAAAACTATTAAAATTGATACCATTAAGGCTTCTTAAAAATAATTAAGTGTATAGATTCAGCACTAACCTCAGCACCAAGTTTTCTGAGAGCTAAGACAACAAAGGAAACATGGTAAGTTAAACGATTTTCATTACCTGATAAAAATGAAACAGACTGATTCTCAAAGAACAGGAAGCTTTCTACTACTCAATTCAAAAGGATTGCAGTATTTCTGTGTAGATTCTTATTCAGTGAACTTCAGACAATATAATGTACAGTGTACTTAAGTGATTTTATAGACAATAAGGAAACGTATTTGAGTTCCATTAGGAGAAAATGATTTGCATTTTGTCACTTTCTGTATTTGTAAAATGCTATTTCTTAACATTTAACGCTCACACTAACTTAACCAACAGAATTGGTGGCTTTTAGTTCAGTACTGTAAAGGTCTTAGAAACCCAGAGGAAATAGCTATGCAGCTGCATTTTTGCCAGACTTCTGACCCATGACATTAAGCTGTGAGTGATGAATCACCCATAAACCTTTTTAAAAATCTCAAATAGATATCACAGTATACCTCGACCAAGTTGAGTTTTTCTACATTTATTTCACTGTTTTGCTATTATTTTTTAAAGAATATTTCATGTCTCATTTTCACAGTACTTTATATTTTAAGTGATTTGACATACATTCACCTACATGAACCTTCCAGTTATACTGTGGACCAGGCAAGAATTAATATCACCATTTTACCTAAAGAAATCAACCCTGAATATTTGTTGTTGGAAGGACTGATGCTGAAGCTGAAGCTCCAATACTTCGGCCTCCTGATGTGAAGAGTCTTTTCATTGCAAAAAACCCTGGTGCTGGGAAAGATTGAGGGCAGGAGAAGGGTAGCAAAGGATGAAATGGTTAGATAGCATCCAAGTATCGAAAATTCTTAGAAAAATATTTTTTATTATATTCTTAGCAAATAAGGCATGAGCTGTTGGAATCTCAACTCAAAGTGGCCTCACTGCAAGACATGTCTTGCCAACTGTTGGTGAATGCTGAAGGCACAGACTGCTTAGAAGCCAAAGAAAAAGTTCACGTGATTGGAAATCGACTCAAACTTCTCTTGAAGGAGGTCAGTCGTCATATCAAGGAGCTGGAGAAGTTATTAGACATGTCAAGCAGTCAGCAGGTAAGCTCTCAACAACATCATTGTGTCGCATTTTCTGTAGGAGACCAAACAAGCATCATCCTTATCCATTTCAGAAAGACGCTGAATGGAGTGCTTGTCAGAATTGAGTGTCCTCTCTCAATCACTGCTCTTACAAGTCTGCCTCAAAATGAAAAAGCGACTTGAAAACTTTCATAATAAGACATTACTTTTGATTCTATTACATCCAAAAATTCTCCTATAACTGTTACTGCTGACCCTGTTAGCATCACTATTGTGGCATTTTACCCAGCTTATTTTACCCAGTTTATTTAAGAATGCACGTGCTTTCAGTCACACAGCGAGAGGAGGTCACAACGAGTCGCTGGATCCGAGTTTTGTATTCAGACCTTGGAAGTCATAAATTGCCCTGATATAGATGACACTTAAATCATAAAGGTGTTCTCTACCAGCTTTTATTTATCTATTGACTAGTTTGTTTATCTAGTTAGTCTTAAGTCTACTGCATTGTCGTTACCTCGACCAAGTTGAGTTTTTCTACATTTATTTCACTGTTTTGCTATTATTTTTTAAAGAATATTTCATGTCTCATTTTCACAGTACTTTATATTTTAAGTGATTTGACATACATTCACCTACATGAACCTTCCAGTTATACTGTGGACCAGGCAAGAATTAATATCACCATTTTACCTAAAGAAATCAACCCTGAATATTCGTTGGAAGGACTGATGCTGAAGCTGAAGCTCCAATACTTCGGCCTCCTGATGTGAAGAGTCTTTTCATTGCAAAAAACCCTGGTGCTGGGAAAGATTGAGGGCAGGAGAAGGGTAGCAAAGGATGAAATGGTTAGATAGCATCCAAGTATCGAAAATTCTTAGAAAAATATTTTTTATTATATTCTTAGCAAATAAGGCATGAGCTGTTGGAATCTCAACTCAAAGTGGCCTCACTGCAAGACATGTCTTGCCAACTGTTGGTGAATGCTGAAGGCACAGACTGCTTAGAAGCCAAAGAAAAAGTTCACGTGATTGGAAATCGACTCAAACTTCTCTTGAAGGAGGTCAGTCGTCATATCAAGGAGCTGGAGAAGTTATTAGACATGTCAAGCAGTCAGCAGGTAAGCTCTCAACAACATCATTGTGTCGCATTTTCTGTAGGAGACCAAACAAGCATCATCCTTATCCATTTCAGAAAGACGCTGAATGGAGTGCTTGTCAGAATTGAGTGTCCTCTCTCAATCACTGCTCTTACAAGTCTGCCTCAAAATGAAAAAGCGACTTGAAAACTTTCATAATAAGACATTACTTTTGATTCTATTACATCCAAAAATTCTCCTGTAACTGTTACTGCTGACCCTGTTAGCATCACTATTGTGGCATTTTACCCAGCTTATTTTACCCAGTTTATTTAAGAATGCACGTGCTTTCAGTCACACAGCGAGAGGAGGTCACAACGAGTCGCTGGATCCGAGTTTTGTATTCAGACCTTGGAAGTCATAAATTGCCCTGATATAGATGACACTTAAATCATAAAGGTGTTCTCTACCAGCTTTTATTTATCTATTGACTAGTTTGTTTATCTAGTTAGTCTTAAGTCTACTGCATTGTGGTAATATTGTTGGTTTTAAGAAATGCATTTTCGGGTAAGAACAGACATTCAATTGTGAAATCCTGTTATAAACACACAAACACGCTGCCAGCAAAAAAGCAATCTATTCCCAGTAACAGCAGGTGCCAGAATCTGAGCCTGAAAGGTCACCTCCTAGATGACCGACCATCTTTTGTTTCTCATTCAAATGAATAGGTTTCTCTCCAGCCTGATCCGCCTGTGGTGCTAAGGCCGAGTCCATCCCTCCCTTCATGTCCTCTCATTTGCATGCATGTCACTGAGAAATAAAGGTTCAAGTGGCCCAGTAATAATAGACCTATACCTCTATTTTCCAGAAGGGCGAGACTTGCAACCAGAAAAGCCCAAAGCACTAGAAGAGTTAGGTTCTGTTTTTCCTGCAGTTGGTCGATTCTGTTTTTTGTTTGGTTTTTAAATTGGGGTATAGGTGCTTTACAACATTTTGTTAGGTTCTGCTGTACAACAAAGTGAGTCAATTACATGTATGCATATATCCCCTCCCTCTTGTACCTCCTTCCCACCCCCAGCCCCATCCCACCCCGCCAGGTCACCACAGATCACTGAGCTGATCTCCTTGTGCTATACAGCAAGTTCCCACTATCTGTTTTACACATATTTATGTCAACCCTAATTTCCCAATTCATCCCTCCCCTCCCACCACCTCCGTGTCCACACATCCCTTCTCTACATCTGCATTTCCATTCCTGCCCTTCTGTTTCTCCCAGGGATAACGATGGGGTGGGAAATACGTTGCAGATCACAAAGCCGTCATGGCTCTGGGACAGAGAGTCATTAAGAGCCTCTATTTCTCACGCAGGACCTGTCTTCTTGGTCTTCTGCTGATGAACTGGACACCTCAGGATCTGTGAGTCCTACATCGGGAAGAAGTACCCCAAACAGGCAGAAAACGGTAACTTTCCACTGGCTATTTTCAGTTAGCCCGAGGACGGGAGCACTTGGGCGTGACAGCCGTGGTACCTGACGCGGGGTCCACGGGCTCTCCCTTTGCAGAGCAGGGGTCCCCATACAAATGGGGTTGTCACATAGTGACACAGAGAGGCTCCATTTCCTGAGTCCTGCCTTGAACCCTCCCCACAAGCCCTCGGGAGTGAAAAGAGCCATTCTGGTTTTCCGAAGAATCGGGGTTCGACAGGCAGTTCATAAGCAGGGAGACAAATTATTTTTCTTGCTCCAAGGGCCATCTCTAGAACGGTGCTCTCTTGTCCCTGTGGCAGCCCTCCCCTTCAAACCACCACCGCCATAGTCCACCTGAAAAAAGGTAGGCTCCATTTACAGGGTGCCTCTGCCACAGGTGGACAAAACTGTGTGTACCGTGAAACCACAGGGTTTATGCAACATGTGGAGGTTCTGTGGACGCTCAAGTAGAGAAGCTCCTGAAGGTGGTCTGAAGGTTTTCTGTGATTGTATTGACCCACGAGGGGCACCAGCTCAGATGACTCAGGCACAAGGCCTTGTTACGGGGCTGTCTCCCTGGCATACCACAAGGAGGAAAAGACCAGTTCTGGCCCCTGCTACCCTCTCTACCTTGATTTCTCTGTGTAATTAGAGGCTTGTTTTTCGTTTTGTTATTTTTTTTGGTCTGGCTTTATGATTATTTCATTTTTAGTATCATTCCATTTCTTTAGTTTTTAGAAGTATTGATTTCATTTGTATTTTTTTGTTATAAAACACTTAAATTCTATGCTGATAAATGTTATTATCTTTTTAGAATTTTTGTTTAACTACATTCACTAGTTTCCTATAGATCCTAGTTTAAGAATGTGAAGGAATACTGGCTTTTCAAGTCAAATTTTGGCCTTGAGTATTTCACTTACTGGGTCTTCATCATTATACAAAGAACATATTGGCATTATTTTTTAACTTCCTGCCAAGAATGTGAATGTTGTTCCAGTGAACTGGAAGATGAAAAACTATATTAAGTATATTTGAAATACGTGGAATGACATGATGAAGTCTATATTTATTGTAAGTAAATATACAGAGATCTTTGGGTAGTTTAGAGTCATTTGTGTTTCTACCATGAAAGGGGAAAAATATGCCCAGTATGGTGTGAATGCCCAAATCACCACCTATGCTTCTTCAGTGATGAATAATATAAACGTACATTGATTTTGCTTCTTCAACCAAAGAAAAGCCAGTTTCCTTGATTCATGGGTACTGATCGTTTCATTTGGTTTTTATTTTCTTTGCTGCACTTTTAGTTTAATTTTCATCAGTAGCTTGTCTTTATTTGCCTGGACTGAACATTCTTCTTTCTTTACCCCTGTTCATTGCAAACAGCCACGAGGCAAATCTAGTCTCTCACAGCCTGGACCCTCTGCCAACAGTCCACATAGCAGGTACCTATTCTCCTGGTTTCCACACTGTTCTAGAACTCCAAGAGGATGATGAAAATTGTCCATGATCTAGGCAGGCCCGTATTTGGTCTGCCTCAGGGTAGTTGAGAAACTACTCATTTCAATCCACACCCTTTCCTAATAAATCGGCAGAGACTTTTCTAAGTGGAAAGTACAAGAAAATCTCAGAGAGTAAAATATTCGGACCCCACCAAAATTGTGTTTAACTATACGTAGGCCATCCGGTACTTTTTGTTCAATGGTATTCGTGCTGTGTCCTCGTAAAACTCCAAAGTCACCGATGGCACAGTGACATTTGAGTCATGGCAGAATTTTATCATCCTCTTTATTTCTAGATTTTACAATAAGACAGGTTAATAGATCAATGAATTATTTTACCATCCCCAGAACCCACAAATCTGAATAAAATCTACTAACACACCCCAGCTTTTTATTTTATTTTCGTGTTTTATCCAGATGGTGGGTTTTGGAGGGTCAAAATAGCAAGTCCTCATTTGGTATCACTGGAAATTTATAAGCACCTTCTCTCTTCGGCTTCTCCTCGTAAAACTTCTCTTCAGCCAGCACACTCAGTCACTGACCTTCTGGACACTCGGCCAGCTCTTGCCCTCTGGAGACAGTCAATTCTCCCCTTCCCGTCACCCTGGCCCCAGCACCTCCAGACAGCCTTCTCACCGCTGCCCTCTGCTTTCCGCCTGGCTTCCAGCAGTCCCTGTCTCCGCAGTCAGCAGTGCTTTGCCTTCTTCGTTGTCGGTGTGATGTCTGTGCCCCCGGCCCTGTCACTGATCAGTTCCCATTGCCCCAGACAACTTTTTGAAAACGAAAATACTGTCCTTGGAAGCGGACCCTTCATTCCAGACACCAGCAGTTCACTGTTGAAGTGGTTTGTCCCAGCACTGAGCTGGAATCTCAGTTCCTGGAAGGAGGGTGGGGGATGAGGAAACCTCAACAGGCCCTGAGTCACAGTGTTTGCTTTCCAGCTGTGTGCTGAAGGGACCAGCCTTTGCATCTGGTCGTTTCCACTCAGCTTTAGTAGTGCAGAATAAATTTTGATGTGCTTTCTGGGTTTAAGCTTTCCTTTACTATGTTTTTCTTTTTCTTTTTTATTTATTCTTTCCCTTTGGTTTGGTTTGATGACAGTTTTGAGAGTTTTTCATTTTTATTTTGGTCTGTAACAAAATATCAGTAACATGTTATCGACCGTGAATGGAGAAACACAGAGATTTTTGAAGATTATGATGGGCTTCTCTAGGGTGCCGATGTTTTCTTAGCCCCCTACAAGAAAAGACATCATGTACCGTAGAGAGTTCACTGTTTGATGAGGTCCATCTTCTCGCCACAAACGGCTGACGTGTCATGAACAGAGATGGAGCATCATGTCCCCTAGTGTTCCTTTGAGGACACCAGGGATCAACTCTGTAGTTGACCCGCATGATGGTGAGGAGGCGGGGAGAGCTCTTAGAGCATTGGTGGTATGTAGTAGTAGTGGGAACCACACGTTGGTTCCCAATTTCCTCTATTTTTTCAGACGCTCACCCGGTGGGTCTTCTGAAATGTCAAAGACCTCATTTCTTAGTGCAGCAAGTGCTTCAACATGTCGCTGCATGGGGCTTTGCAGCTAGGACGGCCACCTTCTCACTGTGACATCTGCAAGGCACCTTCAGCTCTGCTCTGTCCAGCACTGTTGATTAACACTTCTCTGAGCACACAGAACGTTCTCTTTGCTGCTTACAGAACCTGAAATACAAATGATCTTCACCTGAATGGCAAACGACGGCAAACACCTTGGCAGGCGGGTTGTGGTTGAACGTTCTTGGACTTCTTAACTCCTTGGCACCTCTCTTTGGAGTGCCCCACGTGGATGATGGCATAGAGAGTCTTCTGGGAAAGCATTACGTTCACTCCCAACCCAGGCTGTCACGGTGTTCCTTTCCAGGGGACTTGGGATGCCCTTGTGTTTGATCTTGCACTGGTCCAGCAAACTTGAAAGGTTATTGCAAAGGCACAGTTTAGAAGGCTGACCCCAGCCATCTGCGGTGGGAAAATTTTAGGCATCTATTCTTCCTGAGAGGAAGGAGGCTTACTTGAAAGAAACTTTGTTTGAAGGCAGGGCTCTTAATATTCTTTTTGTGGTTTATAGTCAAATGTTAATAATATCAGTTGTTTGCCTGCTGTATATTTCAGATTGGTTCTTCAGTCACTGCTCTGTGTTCCCTTATGTAATATTCTAAGCATACCCCTGGATTGATGCCCGTGTTTACAGTATACCTACTATGTTTAGGCCCAGGACCCCAAAATTAATACAGTATGGTGCCTGTCATAAAAGATTAGTGAGAGGTCAGAATTTATGTCAGAATCTGGAGGCCCCCTCAACCAGTTAAAACAAGCTCCCCAAGACTCTTTAACATTCTCAACATTTGAAAAAATCTGAAAGCATACATTCCTAAAGCTGTTCACAATTTTTGAGATTGAACATTTAAGATGTTCGCTTTTTGAAGCTGTGTTTCTGATGGCCCAGTTGATACTTCTTCTCCACTTTTGATTTAAACCTGTTGAACCTGATAGCCATTAATGCTTCAGAAATCTATAAATTAGTTGAAGTTCACAAATGGGGAGATTTTGCTCCCGTTTCCAGCAACACAAAAGAAAAGCTACTCCATAGCCTGCATAGAAGGAACTGATGACTTCATTCCAAAGCTGAGAATTGAAACATGGAGAACTTCTGTGGGCATCTTAGTCTTTGGCACCTTCTACACAGAGAAGTGTGATAGACTAACAAGCGGTGAATGACTGGCTGAAACATTGAAAGGGAGGGAAAAAGACTTAATTTAAAAATGTGTTCAAGGGAGCCAAATACATTTAAGCAAGCACGGTGGGGTTTTTACATGTACACAAGGACCTAAATGCGCTGTTCAGTTTCTTGTGGAATTTTTTTCAAGTCCTTTGACCCACGGGATGATGGCATAGAGAGTCTTCTGGGAAAGCATGCTCACTCCCAACCCAGGCTGTCACGGGGAATGCCCTTGTGTTTGATCTTGCACTGGTCCAGCAAACTTGAAAGGTTATTGCAAAGGCACAGTTTAGAAGGCTGACCCCAGCCATCTGCGGTGGGAAAATTTTAGGCATCTATTCTTCCTGAGAGGAAGGAGGCTTACTTGAAAGAAACTTTGTTTGAAGGCAGGGCTCTTAATATTCTTTTTGTGGTTTATAGTCAAATGTTAATAATATCAGTTGTTTGCCTGCTGTATATTTCAGATTGGTTCTTCAGTCACTGCTCTGTGTTCCCTTATGTAATATTCTAAGCATACCCCTGGATTGATGCCCGTGTTTACAGTATACCTACTATGTTTAGGCCCAGGACCCCAAAATTAATACAGTATGGTGCCTGTCATAAAAGATTAGTGAGAGGTCAGAATTTATGTCAGAATCTGGAGGCCCCCTCAACCAGTTAAAACAAGCTCCCCAAGACTCTTTAACATTCTCAACATTTGAAAAAATCTGAAAGCATACATTCCTAAAGCTGTTCACAATTTTTGAGATTGAACATTTAAGATGTTCGCTTTTGAAGCTGTGTTTCTGATGGCCCAGTTGATACTTCTTCTCCACTTTTGATTTAAACCTGTTGAACCTGATAGCCATTAATGCTTCAGAAATCTATAAATTAGTTGAAGTTCACAAATGGGGAGATTTTGCTCCCGTTTCCAGCAACACAAAAGAAAAGCTACTCCATAGCCTGCATAGAAGGAACTGATGACTTCATTCCAAAGCTGAGAATTGAAACATGGAGAACTTCTGTGGGCATCTTAGTCTTTGGCACCTTCTACACAGAGAAGTGTGATAGACTAACAAGCAGTGAATGACTGGCTGAAACATTGAAAGGGAGGGAAAAAGACTTAATTTAAAAATGTGTTCAAGGGAGCCAAATACATTTAAGCAAGCACGGTGGGGTTTTTACATGTACACAAGGACCTAAATGCGCTGTTCAGTTTCTTGTGGAATTTTTTTTTTCAAGTCTTTTCTGTCAGACTCCACCCTGGGAATTTATTTATTCAAAGCTTTCAAAGTGCTTCAGTCTAAAAGAAGCCTGCCCACAGGGTAGGTTGGACATCTGAGCTGAGGACAGTTACAGAGAAAGGTTCCACTATGTTTCTTGTATATTTGGAGATCTGCGTTCCCAGTGTTTCCCGGGAACAAGTCAGACACCTTGGAAAATGCATCGGGTCTTTGAAAGTACTGCTATAAATCAGGAATGTTTCCCTGGAAGAAAAGCCTGAATCCAGCAAAAATCCCTAAGGGCGTGAGTCAGCATACCCTTGTTTTAATATGACAGATAAGGATGATAAGTTGCTGACAGTTATTTCGCATTTAGTGTATTCTAAGCACTATGTTAAGCGTTATGTATTTGTTACCTCAGTTAATCTTCCCAACGTGTTCATCCAAATTTTTTTTTCAGACAAGGAGACTAGGAAATAGAGGCATGGAAATGTATCATTTGAACCCAGGTCTCTCTTACTCTGAATCCTAGTTCATTAACCACTATTCCTGGCTGAAGGGCTCTTAATAGGGCGTGTGGGTGAGTGCACATGTGCTCAGTCGCTAGGTCATGTCCAGTGTATTGGAATCCTGTGGGCTACAGTCAGCCAGGCTCCTCTCTCAATGGGATTTCCCAGGTAAGGATACTGGTGTGGGTTGCCATTCCTTTCGCCAAGGGTTCTTCCCACCTAGAGATCAAACACACACCTCCTGCATTGGCAGCTGATTTTTAACCAGTGCACCACCTGGGAGGCTTAACTTTTTTTTTTCTTTTCTTTTTTTTTAAGGTTAATTTTTTAATTATTTATTTATTTTTTAATTTTTTTTTTAACAGGGATTTGTTGTTTACTGCCACACATCAACCTGAATCAGTTATAGGTATACACACATCCCCTCCCTCTTGAACTTCCCTCCCCTTTCCCTCTTCATCCCACCCCTCTAGGTTGTTACAGAGCCTCTGTCTAGGTTCCCTTAGTCTTATGGCATATTCCCATGGGTCATCTGTTTTATATCTGGTAATGTAAGTTTCCATATACCTCGCCCATTCCTGCCTCCCTCCAGTGTTCGTAAGTCTGTTCTCTGTCTGTTTCTCCATTGCTGCTCTGCATATACATTTATCCGTACCATCTTTCTAGATTCCATATATATGTTTTAGTGTACAGTATTTATCTTTCTCTTTCAGACTTACTTTGGGAGGGTTACCTCCAACAGTGGTCCCAGGGCTTGGGCTACCATGGGCTGCCTGAGATAGCTAAGGACCAGCCAGAATGTTCATTCTGGAATAAGGGAGTCAAACCCTACGTTGTTTCTGGGCATTTATTTTCTGAACCACATATCCAGGGAATAAAGGACATTCACACAAGAACAGACAAGACCCTAGACAACCTGATATTTCCTCAAAGTTTTCTGTTCCCCTGCTGCGAGTATTTGCTAGCAAGGAATGGAATGAATGGAAAGTGTCTTTTCATTTGTGTTTAAGTGACATATGCACAGAATTAACTCATTTTATGTCCTTGGTGATGTAAACTTTTTGAGATGAGTCGCACTCCATGGGCACGCTCGCTCTTAGGCTTCTCCTAGCCCTTCTGAACTTCCTTTCCTGGGGTATGTTTGTGTGCGACCCCCTCCCTGACAGCCCCCTTCTCCCACAACCACACATATTTTGGGAAGGATGAAACCATGCCTAGGCAGTTATTGACCCCCAAATGTGAACGAATGAGGGGACTGAGAAAAATACTAAAATAAATATTTGCTTGTAGGGAATAAGCACGTTTCTGCAGGACTGGGTTAGCGGAATTATCTCCACAGAGTACGTTCCTTAAGCAAGTTCACGTATTTAGTGTTTCCTCTGTCAGTACCATCTCCACCGCATCTATTTGTGGAGTGGGGTCAGTGGAGAGTGATGAGGGAGATGTCTTTGTTCTTTTCCCTGAGATTCCCCAGCCTCTTGAGACTTTTGTGATTTTAGATCAATAGATTAAATATTAAAAGTACCCTTTTGCTTGGTGTTATTTACCTGTTAGCGTTAATACTAGAAGCACTGGGACAGGTTCACCCTAAGGAGGGGAACTCTGGGCCTGTTAAAACCTTGGTAACTGCCGCAGCAGGTGGCATTGCTTTTAGTCTTACGGCATATTCCCATGGGTCATCTGTTTTATATCTGGTAATGTAAGTTTCCATATACCTCGCCTTCCCTCCAGTGTTCGTAAGTCTGTTCTCTGTCTGTTTCTCCATTGCTGCTCTGCATATACATTTATCCGTACCATCTTTCTAGATTCCATATATATGTTTTAGTGTACAGTATTTATCTTTCTCTTTCAGACTTACTTTGGGAGGGTTACCTCCAACAGTGGTCCCAGGGCTTGGGCTACCATGGGCTGCCTGAGATAGCTAAGGACCAGCCAGAATGTTCATTCTGGAATAAGGGAGTCAAACCCTACGTTGTTTCTGGGCATTTATTTTCTGAACCACATATCCAGGGAATAAAGGACATTCACACAAGAACAGACAAGACCCTAGACAACCTGATATTTCCTCAAAGTTTTCTTTTCCCCCTGCTGCAGTATTTGCTAGCAAGGAATGGAATGAATGGAAAGTGTCTTTTCATTTGTGTTTAAGTGACATATGCACAGAATTAACTCATTTTATGTCCTTGGTGATGTAAACTTTTTGAGATGAGTCGCACTCCATGGGCACGCTCGCTCTTAGGCTTCTCCTAGCCCTTCTGAACTTCCTTTCCTGGGGTATGTTTGTGTGCGACCCCCTCCCTGACAGTCCCCTTCTCCCACAACCACACATATTTTGGGAAGGATGAAACCATGCCTAGGCAGTTATTGACCCCCAAATGTGAACGAATGAGGGGACTGAGAAAAATACTAAAATAAATATTTGCTTGTAGGGAATAAGCACGTTTCTGCAGGACTGGGTTAGCGGAATTATCTCCACAGAGTACGTTCCTTAAGCAAGTTCACGTATTTAGTATTTCCTCTGTCAGTACCATCTCCACCGCATCTATTTGTGGAGTGGGGTCAGTGGAGAGTGATGAGGGAGATGTCTTTGTTCTTTTCCCTGAGATTCCCCAGCCTCTTGAGACTTTTGTGATTTTAGATCAATAGATTAAATATTAAAAGTACCCTTTTGCTTGGTGTTATTTACCTGTTAGCGCTAATACTAGAAGCACTGGGACAGGTTCACCCTAAGGAGGGGAACTCTGGGCCTGTTAAAACCTTGGTAACTGCCCCCCAGCAGGTGGCATTGCTTTTAGGAGACCAGCTGGACATTTCCAAGAGCAGTCAACTGTGTGGAGGCTTACCTAGCACTGTGTGTTCTCTTTGTCCCTATCTTGGCCCATTCCGTCCCCCCAGGTTGGCATTCTTCAACACTGGAGAGCAT
The DNA here is from genome assembly GCA_022376925.1 of Tragulus kanchil. Classification (NCBI taxonomy): domain Eukaryota; kingdom Metazoa; phylum Chordata; class Mammalia; order Artiodactyla; family Tragulidae; genus Tragulus; species Tragulus kanchil. The sequence continues at coordinate 145,648,384 of JAIOJX010000026.1, forward strand.
GCACTAATTAAATTTTAATGCGGAATGCTCTGATGCTGTGAAATGTGCCATGTCCTTCAATAAACTTCACAGCATCTGAGCCTGTAGTCCAAAAATGCTGACCTTTTCTTGCTTTTCTCTGGAATGGACTAGTCAATGTGTAGCCTTTGTTTTGATCTTGATCTTGGGCTTGATTTTTCAGAGATGCTAATAATTGACAGACAAGCTATACAGCTCCATCAGTCAGAGTTACATTATCAATTATATGCATGAATCTGCCCATCACTAATGTCCTGAAGTATCTCCTGGAGAAAAGTCAGAAATTTCCCTCTTTTTATTTATTTATTTTTTTGGCCACTTCTGTTGGTCTTTCATTTATTTATCTTTGTTCTTTGGCTCCTGTGGGCCTCCCATCGCGGTGGCCTCTCTCACTGCAGAGCACCGGCTCTGGGCGCATGCGCTCCAAAGCTCCAGCTCGGTAGTTGGACACATCGGTCCAGCCGCTCCGCAGCACGTGGGATCTTCCCAAGCCAGGAATCAAACTGATGCCCCTTGCACTGCAAGGCGGTGTCCTCACCCACTGGACCACCAGGGAAGCCCCTCTTTTTATTTAAATTCTGAATAATAAGGAAGCGTGAAGCTCTCTTTTGTGCTTCTGCTGTAACTGGTACGGATGACAGATGGAGAGCATCGTTCACCAAAGTCTGTTTTTTAGGTCAAGGAAAAGAGGTATTGAAGGAACCTCAATCCGGAGCTTGTGGGTGTCTCTCTCATCCTTCTCCAGACACTTTAAACCACTGAATTCATAAATTGTCAGAATCAAAAGTAGGAAGTTAACACATTCTCAGCCTTGCAAATGAGAAAACTGAAGGCCAGAGAAATGATGTTACTTTCCCACAGTAGTACAAGTGCCTCAAAACCAAATGCCTTTGTGTCCATATACTGACTCGACGGTCTGTGTGAACCAGGGAGGTATTATTATTTTTTAAAGTTTTGACTGCACCTCACAGCACGTGGACCCTCCATTCTCTAACCAGTGATCACATGTGCACCCCTGCACTGTGAGGCGGAGTCTTAACCACTGGACCACCAGGGAAGTCCAAGGAGCTCCTCCTTGAATCGTCAATTGGGAAAGTGGTTTGCTCGATTTATAAAGCCTAAGTCCTGCGAGTTAAAATAGCAGAGTTGAAATGTTCATCCTGCCCCATACTAGCTGTGTGACCTTGAGCCAGTTGCGTGACTTCTCTGTGCCTCCTCTATATCCACTGTAAAATGAAGGTGGGACAGGAGCACTGAGCACGGTTGTGGGGAGGAAGGGAGGGAACCCAAGACAAATGCTTCTGTCATCCAGCAGTTAGAGAAGAGTGAGTGGGAACTCTCCTTAGCTAGTTATCTACAAAATCAGAAGATGAATTAGCTACCCTCTAAGACCTCATCTCAATGTGGGTATTTTACTGTTAAGTAACTAGAGAAGTTTCTATTTAAAAGGCACGTGACAGTTCTTTTATTCCCTGGATCAGGAAGATCCCCTCAGTAAAGGAATAGCAACCCACTCCAGTGTTCTTGCCTGGGAAAGCCCATGGACAGAGGAGCCTGGTGGGCTCTAGTCCATGAGGTCACAAAAAACCAGACATGACTGAGCACGCACACACACAGTGTGCCTTCACGAAGTATAGGGTGTCCTACTCAGTTCTTGAGTAACTCGTGCGTCTTAGCAGAGGGCAGTTAACCAGCTTGACCACTAGATGGTGGTTGAACTCTTGTGGCCTCCCAGTTGGTAGCCTCTTTACACTGACCAGTTACTAGAAGACATACAATGTAGAAAAATGGCCCTTGCAAGTGTGAAGGCTGTCCAGTCTCATTGGAAGGAGTCGAAGAAGCGATGATAGCAGAGAGGTGAAGTGAGTTGTTCAAGGTTTGAGGACAGGCAAAGAACACAGTCTCAGTTGAGGCCAGGGTCTGTAGAAGTAAACATTCTCAGCCTTGCAAATGAGAAAACTGAAGGCCAGAGAAATGATGTTACTTTCCCACAGTAGTACAAGTGCCTCAAAACCAAATGCCTTTGTGTCCATATACTGACTCGACGGTCTGTGTGAACCAGGGAGGTATTATTATTTTTTAAAGTTTTGACTGCACCTCACAGCACGTGGACCCTCCATTCTCTAACCAGTGATCACATGTGCACCCCTGCACTGTGAGGCGGAGTCTTAACCACTGGACCACCAGGGAAGTCCAAGGAGCTCCTCCTTGAATCGTCAATTGGGAAAGTGGTTTGCTCGATTTATAAAGCCTAAGTCCTGCGAGTTAAAATAGCAGAGTTGAAATGTTCATCCTGCCCCATACTAGCTGTGTGACCTTGAGCCAGTTGCGTGACTTCTCTGTGCCTCCTCTATATCCACTGTAAAATGAAGGTGGGACAGGAGCACTGAGCACGGTTGTGGGGAGGAAGGGAGGGAACCCAAGACAAATGCTTCTGTCATCCAGCAGTTAGAGAAGAGTGAGTGGGAACTCTCCTTAGCTAGTTATCTACAAAATCAGAAGATGAATTAGCTACCCTCTAAGACCTCATCTCAATGTGGGTATTTTACTGTTAAGTAACTAGAGAAGTTTCTATTTAAAAGGCACGTGACAGTTCTTTTATTCCCTGGATCAGGAAGATCCCCTCAGTAAAGGAATAGCAACCCACTCCAGTGTTCTTGCCTGGGAAAGCCCATGGACAGAGGAGCCTGGTGGGCTCTAGTCCATGAGGTCACAAAAAACCAGACATGACTGAGCACGCACACACACAGTGTGCCTTCACGAAGTATAGGGTGTCCTACTCAGTTCTTGAGTAACTCGTGGGTCTTAGCAGAGGGCAGTTAACCAGCTTGACCACTAGATGGTGGTTGAACTCTTGTGGCCTCCCAGTTGGTAGCCTCTTTACACTGACCAGTTACTAGAAGACATACAATGTAGAAAAATGGCCCTTGCAAGTGTGAAGGCTGTCCAGTCTCATTGGAAGGAGTCGAAGAAGCGATGATAGCAGAGAGGTGAAGTGAGTTGTTCAAGGTTTGAGGACAGGCAAAGAACACAGTCTCAGTTGAGGCCAGGGGTCTGTTTTTCCATCACACTCACAAGAGCTGCGGTAGAAACACCATACAGAACACGGTGGATCAGAGCTTCTGGAGGGCCAGTCTAGTCTGTTTGTCTCATGAATTTCTTTGAGCATTTAATCGAAGAGTTTTGAGTAGTTCCTGTGCTCCCTTTTGAGGGGGTTACATCTGTTTTTTATCTTAATGTTTTCTTTGGTGCCACCCCTTATCCTCCTGATACCAGTGTAATCTGGCTTCAGAAATTAATGGTTAGTAGGGTGCCTGGAGACAGTGTTTTCTCATGAGATACACATACAGGGTAACCAGTACAGTTTTCACATCCACGTCTCTCTCCAGTAGACTCACAATTAATGTCCTTACGATTAAACCATTAAAAAATCCATACGAGTTATAGGGAATGGGTCTCTTTGGTACATGTGTTCTTTTCGCTTCTGCATTGTTTCTGTGTGTGTGTACACAGCATTCCTCCTCTCGTAAATAACGTGGCTTTCCTCCTCTTTTCCACTAGTAACCAAAACAGTCATGGATGCTTACAAAGAAAAAACAGTCCCCTCCCCACCCAAGAACCTACTTCCATATTCAGTATTTCACAGGCAGACTTTCTTATGTGTTCTGAAATTCATGCATCATCTTCAGTGCACTGTTTCAGCGTAGATGGGAAAATAAGTAGATAGGAAGACTTGGAGCTGTGAATCTAGAAGGAGCCTTCAAGATACAGTCTATCTTCAGAAGCACTGTGTCGGGTTCCCATAGTCACAGAGCTAGTGGGAGAGGGACCCGCCTGGCGTCAGTGTCATTCAGCACCAGTGTTTGTGTGGACCGGCCCCAGTGCCAGGCTTGTTCTTTCAGCTTGTGAACCAGCTAATGTCAGGGCCAGTGGCTGACTCAGTGCAAGATGAAACCAGGGTATATTCTAAGGTTAATTCAACTCTGTGGGTCTGCGCAAAATGACTGCAGCTGTTCTTGTCCTTGCTGCACAGACTTAGGTGCGTCCAGGGCAGCGCGACGGTGGGGAGACCTTGGGTCATCCCGGCAACCCCTAATTGTGCTTAATGTTGCTCTTGATATTCTTACACCAAAAATATACTCCATCCAACCTCTACATTTTAGTTATCTCGGGTCTACTTAATTTATGCTGGTGGAGTGTGCGTAAAGTAGTTATCTTTGTTGATGGAAAATGTTTTACCAAATGGAGGGATGGAATTTGGACCCAGTTAGTTACTTTAGTTGACTAAATGTCTCCTTCCCGTTAGTACAGTTTCCAAACAGCTCTTCATTTGGCGGTGGGGAGCTCGTTCACCTGGGCTTACTGCAGAAGGTGGGCTGCTGTCAGGCTGGGTTGTGTTCGCCTGACCTTTTAGCTTCCAGGAAGGGGAGGAAGCAAGAAGCAGCCTCCATCCAGCACTGGAGATAGCTGAGTTATTGCTGTCCCTTCTTCTCTCAGGTCCATAAAAGGTGGCTCCGATTCCTCCCTTTCTGAGCCTCGGCCAGCTCGGTCCGGCCAAGCCTTCCTGTTCAGAGTCCTCCGGGCAGCACTTCCTCTCCAGCTCCTGCTGCTGCTCCTCATCGGGCTCGCCTGCCTGGTACCCATGTCAGAAGAAGACTACAGCTGTGCCCTCTCCAACAATTTTGCCCGGTCCTTCCACCCCATGCTCAGATACACAAATGGCCCTCCTCCACTCTGAACCAGGCAGATGCCATCTGCAGCAATGCTGATGGTGGCATGTGGAGGGTCTGGCCCAGGGCAACCCCAGACAAACAAAGAGAGGACCTGAGTCTTGGCGGACGCCCCCGGGACGGCAGCTGAAGCCCACCTCTGCATCCCACCTGTGCACATCGTGACTTCGGAGGGGACCATAAACAGTGATGACAGCACAGAGACAACAGAAGCTTGGAAGAAGTTTTGTTTAAGCCTCAGCACTACAGAGATGCAAGACCTCTACCATTCCCTCGACCCGTGACCTGTGGGCCCCTGGCCCATCCTGGGCTTACCTGGGGACTTCCAGAGACCATCTGGGCGGCTTTCCCGTGGTGCTGTTCCATCCATTCAGTAAATGGCGCCACCCGAGAGCCATGTTGGCATCAAGCAATCTACCAGCCAACCAGTGCTGAAGACTTTGAAGACCCTGTAACATACAGTTTTTAAGAGCTTATATGGCAGCTTCCTTTTTATCTTGTTTTCCTTTGGGGCATGATGTTCTAACCTTGCGTTACAAGCACAAGCTGTAAATCTAAAAGGCACTTTTTTTTAAAGGTATAAAGAAATGGTGGATGTAATAAATAAAAATCATGGAAGGCTTTATGTGAAGAAATATTGAATGTGATAGTAAAAAAAATGATATTTATGTATGTACAGTTTGCTAAAGCCACGTTTTGTTTGTATCAATTTATTTGCATTTATTATAGATACTATGAAATATTTTGCCTGTGTTTTTTTTCTCTCCATAAAGAAATGACTCTAAACTTTCCTATTAAGCAGGCACTTATCTGAGCACTCCTAAATGATCTCTTTTTTTTTGAAGAATGAATAAAATTGAAGCATAAGTATGTATTTTAAAAAGGATGAATAGAGGTAGTGTATATTTAGACATAGAGGACTCTGGATGACTTCGCCTCCTCTTTCATCCGGGCAGCACTTCCTCCAGCTCCTGCTGCTCCTCATCGGGCTCGCCTGCCTGGTACCCATGTCAGAAGAAGACTACAGCTGTGCCTCTCCAACAATTTTGCCCGGTCCTTCCACCCCATGCTCAGATACACAAATGGCCCTCCTCCACTCTGAACCAGGCAGATGCCATCTGCAGCAATGCTGATGGTGGCATGTGGAGGGTCTGGCCCAGGGCAACCCCAGACAAACAAAGAGAGGACCTGAGTCTTGGCGGACGCCCCCGGGACGGCAGCTGAAGCCCACCTCTGCATCCCACCTGTGCACATCGTGACTGGAGGGGACCATAAACAGTGATGACAGCACAGAGACAACAGAAGCTTGGAAGAAGTTTTGTTTAAGCCTCAGCACTACAGAGATGCAAGACCTCTACCATTCCCTCGACCCGTGACCTGTGGGCCCCTGGCCCATCCTGGGCTTACCTGGGGACTTCCAGAGACCATCTGGGCGGCTTTCCCGTGGTGCTGTTCCATCCATTCAGTAAATGGCGCCACCCGAGAGCCATGTTGGCATCAAGCAATCTACCAGCCAACCAGTGCTGAAGACTTTGAAGACCCTGTAACATACAGTTTTTAAGAGCTTATATGGCAGCTTCCTTTTTATCTTGTTTTCCTTTGGGGCATGATGTTCTAACCTTGCGTTACAAGCACAAGCTGTAAATCTAAAAGGCACTTTTTTTTAAAGGTATAAAGAAATGGTGGATGTAATAAATAAAAATCATGGAAGGCTTTATGTGAAGAAATATTGAATGTGATAGTAAAAAAAAATGATATTTATGTATGTACAGTTTGCTAAAGCCACGTTTTGTTTGTATCAATTTATTTGCATTTATTATAGATACTATGAAATATTTTGCCTGTGTTTTTTTTCTCTCCATAAAGAAATGACTCTAAACTTTCCTATTAAGCAGGCACTTATCTGAGCACTCCTAAATGATCTCTTTTTTTTTGAAGAATGAATAAAATTGAAGCATAAGTATGTATTTTTAAAAAGGATGAATAGAGGTAGTGTATATTTAGACATAGAGGACTCTGGATGACTTCGCCCTCCTCCTTCTGAAATGGTTTTATCTCAATTTGAGACTTAAACCCAGGGCCTGGACCTGATCGAACCCTGCTTGGGACTTGAACCCACATGGCTGGAGCTTGAATTCCAGCCAAAACCCTGTTTGGGACTTGAACCCATGTGACTGAGGTTTGAACCTAACCAAAACCGGTTTGGGACTCGAACCTACGTGGCTAAGGCTTAACCCCAGCCAAAACCCTGCTTGGGACGTGAATCCACATAGTCAGGACTCAATCCCGGCCAAAACCCTGTCTGGGACTTGAACCCACACGGCTGGGACTTAATCCAGCACTCACCCAATGCCTGGACCCACTGAGGCTCAGGTTCTTCGTTCCTCAACGCAGAAGGGATTCAGCGAGAGGCAGAGTGATAGGCAAGAGGATTTATTAGAGATAGGGTACTTGTAAGAGGTGCAAGCAGGCAGGCAGGAAAGTTCTGCTCTGCTCCCCCTCTATTGAGTGGGCAGCCATATATATAGGATGGTAGAAGACCGCCCCTCAAGTAGATGCAGATGCAGGATATACGTCATTGGTTGATTCTTCACCAGCTCCTCCATCATCTGTTTATCCCCAGTCGAGCCTGCTTTACTGAACGAGGAGCAGCTCTCCTGAGTTATCGTCAACTCACTGGCCTCCCAGCCTTTCTCAGGTGTCTCCCTTCTACCTACTATCCCCTACTAGGACTCTACAACCAGCTACCTATTCTACTCTGTCCCTTTCATTTCCACAGCCAGTCACATCTCCTAGGTGCCTCCTGCATTTTTCTACCCTCCTTTCTTTCTGTTTTCACTGTGTACTGGAACTCGTAAAAAGATGTGATAGTAAAAAAAATGATATTTATGTATGTACAGTTTGCTAAAGCCACGTTTTGTTTGTATCAATTTATTTGCATTTATTATAGATACTATGAAATATTTTGCCTGTGTTTTTTTTCTCTCCATAAAGAAATGACTCTAAACTTTCCTATTAAGCAGGCACTTATCTGAGCACTCCTAAATGATCTCTTTTTTTTTGAAGAATGAATAAAATTGAAGCATAAGTATGTATTTTTAAAAAGGATGAATAGAGGTAGTGTATATTTAGACATAGAGGACTCTGGATGACTTCGCCCTCCTCCTTCTGAAATGGTTTTATCTCAATTTGAGACTTAAACCCAGGGCCTGGACCTGATCGAACCCTGCTTGGGACTTGAACCCACATGGCTGGAGCTTGAATTCCAGCCAAAACCCTGTTTGGGACTTGAACCCATGTGACTGAGGTTTGAACCTAACCAAAACCGGTTTGGGACTCGAACCTACGTGGCTAAGGCTTAACCCCAGCCAAAACCCTGCTTGGGACGTGAATCCACATAGTCAGGACTCAACCCCGGGCCAAAACCCTGTCTGGGACTTGAACCCACACGGCTGGGACTTAATCCAGCACTCACCCAATGCCTGGACCCACTGAGGCTCAGGTTCTTCGTTCCTCAACGCAGAAGGGATTCAGCGAGAGGCAGAGTGATAGGCAAGAGGATTTATTAGAGATAGGGTACTTGTAAGAGGTGCAAGCAGGCAGGCAGGAAAGTTCTGCTCTGCTCCCCCTCTATTGAGTGGGCAGCCATATATATAGGATGGTAGAAGACCGCCCCTCAAGTAGATGCAGATGCAGGATATACGTCATTGGTTGATTCTTCACCAGCTCCTCCATCATCTGTTTATCCCCAGTCGAGCCTGCTTTACTGAACGAGGAGCAGCTCTCCTGAGTTATCGTCAACTCACTGGCCTCCCAGCCTTTCTCAGGTGTCTCCCTTCTACCTACTATCCCCTACTAGGACTCTACAACCAGCTACCTATTCTACTCTGTCCCTTTCATTTCCACAGCCAGTCACATCTCCTAGGTGCCTCCTGCATTTTTCTACCCTCCTTTCTTTTCTGTTTTCACTGTGTACTGGAGGAACCTCTATAATCTCATGACTCAGGCTTCTTCTTTGCTCCATCCCAAGGGTATAAAAAAAATACATAAATATCTCTAAAGAGCTCTTCTGTTCAGATCCCTGTTTTTGCTTCAAAATCTTGTTTTCATCATCTAGCAAAAGAAGTCGAATTTTAGTCTATCATTCAAGTCCTAAGACAATGAGATTTGATTTTGTCATCTGATGTTGCCAACTCATGCCTCTCCTGGAGCTGTTTGGTACTCATGATACTTTAATCCAGGATTGAGGAATCGTAAGAGGAGGATTTATTTAAAATTCAACTTTCTGGCATCTCTCGAGAATGGAAAGCTCACGTGTCGTAGACACACATTCCCACATGACAGTAATTGCTGGAATGATGTGACTGCTGTCCTTTGAAGAGCAAGAGGAGACAATTATTACATGTGATCCTGTCAGCCTCTCTCATCACCTGTACAAGCCTAGCTCCAGAGTTATTTATTTGACATATCTTGTTCTAAACTGAGAATTTAAACCAAACTGAGGTAGTCAGAATTACCTGGAGCTGCCTTCCCTAGACTTCATGATGTTTGTAGCCTGAGTGCCTTCTCAGCTAGGGGTTCAGAGGTTTCTTAGGCTTTCTGCAGACCTTCTAATTAAATCTCTGAGGATCCAGGCTGGGAACTTACATTCTAAACAGATGCTTGGGGTGATCTTAGCCCTATCAGCGCTTGAAAAGTACTGCTCTATACCTTAGCCTTAGCTTCATCTTTTTGTTCTTACTATTCCTTCTTTCCTGCTTCACAAGACTCAGCTCACAAGCTGCCTCCTTGAAGCCTTTGCAGATTACCATTGGACTGAGTTACCTGGACTGAACTGACCTGGGGCATACTCCTGCTGTCTACTCTCAGGTTATTCCTTCTTTCCCACCTAGGGAACAGATCGGAGTTGAGACGTTCTTTTTGAAGGAAGAGAAAACTCTGTCTTCCTGCTTCTGGGAAGGCTGCAGGCAGGGGTGGACACTGGTGTTGAAGGTGCCCTGCACCCTTCTCTGAGATGGTTCCTCTTTAGGCACGGCTCTTCTCTCCCTTCTCTGTCACCCGGCTCCAAATACCTGGAGGTCCTGGACTTCCTTCTAGTACAGTCCTGCCCTTCAAGAGATGTGTGTGGCCATGTTATGGAAATCACCACACAACGGGGCACCGGTCATGGTGGAGGCCAGCCTGGAGCCTTCAGAGCCACTTCTGCACACGGCAGTTAACTGACTGAGCATTTCCCATCACCGAAGAAGCAGATGTTAAATATGGCTGAGAAAGTGATGTAGCTTTGATTAAAAAAAAAATTTCAAGTCCCGTTTCTGCCTTTCAAACGCCCCTATGAAACATTCAATGGAAGGCATCGTGTGCATTTCTGTTCAATTATTTGAAGACTTAAACCAGAGGACATTGGAACAAGACAAAAATGGGAATTCCCAATGATGTGAAGCATTAAAACCACGAGGTGCTGGCTTTCCTCAGATGACAACATGACCAGTCTAGCAAGGACTGACCAGACACAGATAAGGTTAGGATTTCTGCCTAGAGCTCACATGGTTTCCCATACAGAATGAGGCAGGGAACCAGGGTATCACTCAGAGCACCCTCACCTGCACCAGCAGCTTCCCTGCCAACAGAGAGAGAGAGGTGGTCAACGAAGGCTTTGTGGATGAGGAATGGGCTTTGAAAGAATATTAAGGGACTAAAAGGATACTGATGGGTGTTAAAGAGGTCTCGCTTCTAGAGCAGGGACTGTCCAGACCTCTGCTGTGGCCCAGAGATCTGGAGTCACGTCCCCCCAAGTGGTGAATGAGGAAGGGTGTGGCAAAGAGACGAAGGGTAGGATTAATGATATCTGTTAATGAGATTTCCACAAGCAAATAGAAAACATTAGAAAAGCCGAGCAAAGAGAAAAATCCATAAACCTAGAATGAAGAGGGAAAAATAGAGAAACTAAAAGTAGTGACTTACTGAAACATCCAGGTTCAGTAAGAAGGTTCTCATGGGAGCTATGCCCTGGGAACAGGAATGTTGCCCCCTAGAAAATGGGGCAGCACAGCTCCCCTTGTTTTTGTACGAACTGAGAAGAAACGCCTTCAAAAAGCTTGGATAAGCTGTTCAGCGAGCTGAGGGCTGAGATTTACTGTCAAAAGACAAGCTGGGGTAGACAGATTTACAGCCTGTGCCCCGGGGCCAAAACTAAGAAATTAGAGCTACAAAACTTGATTGGAAAGCCACTTAGGAGATCATAAAGCAAAGAAAAGCTGAGGAAATGGATTTACGAGAGCCATCATGGCTAGAAAAGCAGGGCCTCTAGCTGGTCTGCATGGACCTGAGAGCAGCCCCGGTAGCTGGGTTCTCCGCCACGGCCCAGCAGTCTACCACCCCCAAGTGAGGCCCTAGGGAATGAGATGCAAATAAAACATCCTCAGAGGATGTGCTGAATAGGACCCAAAACACCCAGGCAGAGCACCGTCCACTCACAAGTATGGATTAAATCCCCAACGTGGGGCAGAGATGCTCCAAACTCTTCTAGAGTCAAGTTTCAGCAGGACCCTCATCCCCTCCTGTTTTATGACCCATAAAAATTCCTCGCTGGGCCTCTGACGTACAACAGCATCTGTATTTTCCTCCACTGATCCTGTCCTGGAATTTGGGATGAAGGATAAATGAGGATAGTAGAAGGGAACCAAACAGAAACAATCTCTCATTTGGAAGAGAAAAGGGAGATGAAGCCAGTTGCCTCTGTCTTCCTGCTCTGTCAACAAATTTCCTCTCCCTTCAAGGTCTTTGTCACCTGGGGGATGTTCTAGAGGCAGTTTTTGGCTTAGTCATATGCAGCACCTAGCTGTTAATTTGGGTGATAAGAGGAAAGTATTTTACTGAGAGTGGTCATTTTAATTTTAGGTTTAATAATAGGTTGTAATAATTATTGCTGATTATTATACCTAAGGCAAGTCAGAGATAATAAATTTTTTTTAAAGGAATGACTTTTTTTTAGTTAGAAATGACTTTTAGTCCTCAGTTTCTGACTTCTCACTAACCTGTCCCTTGGTGTTTTAGAATATCCACCAGAAATCTCTTTGCAAGTATCACAGAGGGGCCCCAACTCTGGGAAGCACCCTCATTGAGATGAGTACGTGAAGGACCTGGGTGAATTGGGGGCACTTTTGGGAGCCTCTGCTGAGCCACCATCTCTGCAGGGCAGCTCAGGGCTTCTCAGACAGAGCAGGAGTTCTGGCTGTGATTGGGTAGAAGGTGAGAACCAGAGGAATTCACTTGAACTCTGTGGTCAGGGAGGAGCATCTTGGAAGGCTAGGAAGCTGGAACGTTGAAAATGGCTAATAAAAAACAAAGTGATATACTGTAACCCTGGTTGCACAATGAGGAACCTTTAATCTGGGGAACCGAGGAAGCCAGTGGGACTTGGACATCATCTTTCTAGACTATTGAGGTCATCGTACAAGGAATCAGACACCACTTTTTTTTTAGCTGTTACTGACTACAGAAGCAGGATCATAACTGAATGTAGAAACCCCAGGTGCATCAGGAAAAGAAAGTCCTGAGTCACCTGTGCCACAGATCTGAGGTCATAGAGGGTCAAGAAGAAATCCAAAATCTTCCCAGAGGGACCCTCATCCCTCCTGTTTTATGACCCATAAAATTCCTCGCTGGGCCTCTGACGTACAACAGCATCTGTATTTTCCTCCACTGATCCTGTCCTGGAATTTGGGATGAAGGATAAATGAGGATAGTAGAAGGGAACCAAACAGAAACAATCTCTCATTTGGAAGAGAAAAGGGAGATGAAGCCAGTTGCCTCTGTCTTCCTGCTCTGTCAACAAATTTCCTCTCCCTTCAAGGTCTTTGTCACCTGGGGGATGTTCTAGAGGCAGTTTTTGGCTTAGTCATATGCAGCACCTAGCTGTTAATTTGGGTGATAAGAGGAAAGTATTTTACTGAGAGTGGTCATTTTAATTTTAGGTTTAATAATAGGTTGTAATAATTATTGCTGATTATTATACCTAAGGCAAGTCAGAGATAATAAATTTTTTTTAAAGGAATGACTTTTTTTTTAGTTAGAAATGACTTTTAGTCCTCAGTTTCTGACTTCTCACTAACCTGTCCCTTGGTGTTTTAGAATATCCACCAGAAATCTCTTTGCAAGTATCACAGAGGGGCCCCAACTCTGGGAAGCACCCTCATTGAGATGAGTACGTGAAGGACCTGGGTGAATTGGGGGCACTTTTGGGGGCCTCTGCTGAGCCACCATCTCTGCAGGGCAGCTCAGGGCTTCTCAGACAGAGCAGGAGTTCTGGCTGTGATTGGGTAGAAGGTGAGAACCAGAGGAATTCACTTGAACTCTGTGGTCAGGGAGGAGCATCTTGGAAGGCTAGGAAGCTGGAACGTTGAAAATGGCTAATAAAAAACAAAGTGATATACTGTAACCCTGGCTGCACAATGAGGAACCTTTAATCTGGGGAACCGAGGAAGCCAGTGGGACTTGGACATCATCTTTCTAGACTATTGAGGTCATCGTACAAGGAATCAGACACCACTTTTTTTTTAGCTGTTACTGACTACAGAAGCAGGATCATAACTGAATGTAGAAACCCCAGGTGCATCAGGAAAAGAAAGTCCTGAGTCACCTGTGCCACAGATCTGAGGCCATAGAGGGTCAAGAAGAAATCCAGATCTCCCAGAAGAGTCCTCATGTTAGGACCTCACAGAGGCGTGTTCCCAGCCCAGGTTTAAATCCTGTTGGACACGAAAAGTGAAGCTGCCAAACTGCTGGAAACACCGAGGACAGGTGCAGGTAGTTACCCCCAACCCCAAACCACCAGGCAGTTCACCTCCCACTCCCTACCCCACTGTGGGACTGACAGGCTGAGCACAGACTGTACCAGTGCATCATACTCCAAGCCGTCTCTCCAAGCCAGTGGTGTTTCAGATCAGCAGCATTAGAGTCACTGGAAACGTGTTACAAATGCCCACTTTGGGCTCTAAAACTGGGCTTCCAAGCCACCACCCGCGTTGGATTTCCTTGTCTTGGAATCCTTTACCTCTGCCAGCTGCCACAATGTCATGTTCTGTAAACAAGGGTGGGGTCCATGACTTGTAATGTCAATTTCACCAGATAATAGCTTTCTATATAAAACTGGATTTTTATTCCGAACTCTGTCCTGTGTCCTCGATCTACCTTTTCATTGCTGTCTTATTTATATTAGCTATATATAGTTAATTATGTTAGCAGTGTATAGCTATAGTAAGAGCAGTGTATAGTATAACTGAGTGTAGTAATGATGTATATATGCAATTATATATAAATATAAAAATAAATAATATTAATGGATGATATAAATATTGGTATAACCATTAGTTTGTTATAAAATATAGTATAGTGCTTTGTTATAGGTTTCAATACATCTTAGAATAGATCTCATTTCTTTCTCTTTTTATGCATCTGTTTTAAAGGATATTAGTTTTTTAAAAAATCAGCTATTTGAATTACAAAAGGTTCTCTTGTTTTCTAATGAAAAATTAACAGTTTTCTGTTTTCCTCTTAATCATCTTCTAATTTGATGTAATGTTCCTATCTTTTGATTGTCTTATTCAAAGAGCACGCACATATGTTTTCTTCAAACTGGATCTATTTATATTATTTGTGACTTGCGTTTTTCACTGGCCAGTATTCCAGACATATGAATATGTTTGTATCTATTTCCCCTGCATGGGAGATCTCAGTATCTATTTTTCAACTAAACATAGATTGTTTTCTTCCAGACTTTTGCTATTTAAACAGTGCTGTAGTGATCATGCTTGCAGGTATATGTGTGCTTATCTTTGTGTAATTCTGGTTTTATTTCCCAAAGATGCACTGTTGAAGGTGGAATTACTGAATCAAAAAGGTATATATATTCTAAAGTTAATAAATTTTAATAAACTCTGTCAAATTATGTTCTGAAAAGTGATTTACAATCCCACCCAAAGTGGAGAAGAGAAACCTTTTCCTCAGATTCTCACTAGAGTGGTGGCTTCCAAATTATTAATATTCAGTCTTCGTACCTTACAACCTTTCAGGAAACTTTTGAAAATGTAGAACTCCAGGCCTCACCCCAAACCAGTTAAATCATGGGCCTCTGGTATGAGTATCTGTCTGAAGCTCCCTGGGTGATTTCCCTCGTGCAGATAAGATCTAAGGGTCTGGACTAGATGTTATCCATTTTTCTAAAATACTATCCATTAGAGGCAAATACTATCCAATAGAGCTCATTGTTTTTATTTTTTTCATTCTTCTTATATTTTTAATATTTTGGCTGTGCCTTGCAGCACATGGAATCTTAGTTTCCCCAACCAGGTATTGAATCCATGCCCCCTGCATTGGTAGCTCAAAGTCTTAACCACTAGACTGCCAGGGAAGTCTCAGATCAGTGTTCGAGTATTTTCATGACCAGTTTACATGACTGACCATTGTTCACCTTTGTATGAAGTTTACTTTATTCTCTACTTATCTCTGTTTTTTTTTTTTTTAACTTTTTTATAGTATTTCTAAGGAACTCTTTTCATACTGTTCATGGAGTTCTCAAGGCAAGAATGGTGAAGTGGTTTGCCGATCCCTTCCAGTCTCAAAGAAGGACAATGCCAAAGAATGTTCAAACATCAAAATCCTCCAAGCTAGGCTTCAGCAGTATGTGAATCAAGAACTTCCAGATGTACAAGCTGGATTTAGAAAAGGCAGAGAAATAAGAAATCAAATTGCCAACATCTGCTGGATCATATTAAAAAAAAAAAAAGCAGGAGAATTCCAGCAAATCATCTACTTGTGTTTCATTGACTCTGCTAAAGCCTTTGATTGTGTGAATCACAACAAAGTGTGGGAAATTCTTAAACACATGGGCATACCAGACCACCTTATCTGCCTTCTCAGAAGCCTGTAAGAAGATCAAGAAGCAACAGTTAGAACGGACATGGAACAGCGGGCTGGTTCCAAACTGAGAAAGGAGTCGTCAAACCTGTAGATTGTCACCCTGCTTGGGGCTGAATCAAAAGGTATATATATTCTAAAGTTAATAAATTTTAATAAACTCTGTCAAATTATGTTCTGAAAAGTGATTTACAATCCCACCCAAAGTGGAGAAGAGAAACCTTTTCCTCAGATTCTCACTAGAGTGGTGGCTTCCAAATTATTAATATTCAGTCTTCGTACCTTACAACCTTTCAGGAAACTTTTGAAAATGTAGAACTCCAGGCCTCACCCCAAACCAGTTAAATCATGGGCCTCTGGTATGAGTATCTGTCTGAAGCTCCCTGGGTGATTTCCCTCGTGCAGATAAGATCTAAGGGTCTGGACTAGATGTTATCCATTTTTCTAAAATACTATCCATTAGAGGCAAATACTATCCAATAGAGCTCATTGTTTTTATTTTTTTCATTCTTCTTATATTTTTAATATTTTGGCTGTGCCTTGCAGCACATGGAATCTTAGTTTCCCCAACCAGGTATTGAATCCATGCCCCCTGCATTGGTAGCTCAAAGTCTTAACCACTAGACTGCCAGGGAAGTCTCAGATCAGTGTTCGAGTATTTTCATGACCAGTTTACATGACTGACCATTGTTCACCTTTGTATGAAGTTTACTTTATTCTCTACTTATCTCTGTTTTTTTTTTTTTTAACTTTTTTATAGTATTTCTAAGGAACTCTTTTCATACTGTTCATGGAGTTCTCAAGGCAAGAATGGTGAAGTGGTTTGCCGATCCCTTCCAGTCTCAAAGAAGGACAATGCCAAAGAATGTTCAAACATCAAAATCCTCCAAGCTAGGCTTCAGCAGTATGTGAATCAAGAACTTCCAGATGTACAAGCTGGATTTAGAAAAGGCAGAGAAATAAGAAATCAAATTGCCAACATCTGCTGGATCATATTAAAAAAAAAAAAAGCAGGAGAATTCCAGCAAATCATCTACTTGTGTTTCATTGACTCTGCTAAAGCCTTTGATTGTGTGAATCACAACAAAGTGTGGGAAATTCTTAAACACATGGGCATACCAGACCACCTTATCTGCCTTCTCAGAAGCCTGTAAGAAGATCAAGAAGCAACAGTTAGAACCGGACATGGAACAGCGGGCTGGTTCCAAACTGAGAAAGGAGTGCGTCAGACCTGTAGATTGTCACCCTGCTTGTTTAACTTACATGCAGAGTACATCATGTGAAACGCAGGGCTGGATGAAGCACAAGCTGGAATCAAGATTGCTGGGAGAAATATCAATAACCTCAGATATGCAGATGACACCACCCTTATGCCAGAAATCAAAGAGAAACTAAAGAGCTTCTTGATGAAGTTGAAAGAGCAGCATGAAAAAGCTGACTTAAAACTCAACATTCAAAAGATGAAAATGATTGCATCTGATCCCATCACTTCTTGGTAAATAGATAGGCAACCAATGGAAACACTGACAGACTTTTATTTTCTTGGGCTCCAAAATCACTGTGAATGGTGACTGCAACCATAAAATCAAAAGACTTTCTCCTCGGAAGAAAAGTTTGACAAAACTAGAGAGGGTATTCAAAAGAGACATCACTTAGCCAACAAAGGCCCATTTAGTCCAAGTTATGATTTTTCCAGTAGTCATGTACGGATGTGAGCGTTGGACCATAAAGAAGGCTGAGCACCGAAAAACTGATGCTTTCGAACTGTGGTGTTCGAGAAAACTCTTGAGAGTCCCTTGGGCAGCAAGGACATCAGACCAATTAATCTTAAAGGAAATCAACCCTGAATATTCATTGGAAGGAGTGATGCTGAAGCTCTTATACTTTGGCCATCTGATACAAAAAGCTGACTCGTTGGAAAAGACCTTAAGACTGGGAAAGATTGAAGGCAGGAGGAGAAGGGTATAACAGAGGACAAGATGGTTGGATGACATCACTGAGTCAATGGACATGAGTTTGAGCAAACTCTGGGAAATTGTGAAGGACAGGGAAGCATGGCATGCTGCAGTCTGTGGGATTGAAAAGAGTTGGACACAAGTGAGCAACTGAACAACAACAAAACAACTGTCCATAAGAGAAAAGTAATTAATAGAAAATTATGTATTTTATGTCATTTGTCTTTATAGTTACTTTAGTCACAAAGGAAGTTTTAATTTTTATGTCATGAAATCCAACAGGTTCTTTTTCCTTCAAAGATTCTGGCTAGCTTATATTAAGATAGCCTTTTCCACTCCAAGATTATGCATATTTTTGCATGTGTTCTCTGTAAGTAGGTCTATAATCTATCTGGAATTTTTGTAGTTGCTCCGAAGTAGGGAACCATTTTGTTATTTTCCAAAGAAATAGATAATTGTCCTGATGCCAGTCAACAACAGCGACTAGCTTGTTATTACTAATTATCACAACTAAGAATCAGTTAGCATGGGGCTTGTTAAATAAATGTTAGTGCATACATAAAGTGCTCAGTATAATGCAACAATTTTTAAAAAATGAGATCAATCTATATTTCTTTGGGAAGATATCTACCATATATTTATTTTATTTTAAATTTTATTTGTTTGTTTATTTTTGGCTGCACCGGGTCTTCGTTGTTGCACAGGGGCTTGCTCTAGCTGCAGAAGGGGGTCAGGAGCTACACTCCAGTTGTGGTCTGCAGGCTTCTCATTGTGGTGACTTCCTTTGTTGCAGAGCATAGGATCTAGGGCACATGGGCTTCAGTAGTTGTGATGCATAGACTTAGTTGCTCCGTGGCATGTGGGATCTTGCCACATACCACAGGGGTTGAATCCATGTCACCTGCATTGACAGGTGGATTCCTATCCAGGGACTACCATGGAAATCCTATCATATATTCTTAAGTTAAAATGGTTTCTCTAACATCCTCCATTAAAGTATTTTATATTTGAGTATAGCTCATTAATAATGTTTAGTTAGTATCAGGTGTGCAGCAAACTGATTCAGTTATACATACATATGTACCTATTCTTTTCAAATTATTTTCCCAATTAGCTTGTTACAGATTATTGAGCAGAGTTACATGTTCTGTACAGAGGACAAGATGAAAAGAGTCTTTGAACTCTGGGAAATTGTGAAGGACAGGGAAGCATGGCATGCTGCAGTCTGTGGGATTGAAAAGAGTTGGACACAAGTGAGCAACTGAACAACAACAAAACAACTGTCCATAAGAGAAAAGTAATTAATAGAAAATTATGTATTTTATGTCATTTGTCTTTATAGTTACTTTAGTCACAAAGAAAGTTTTAATTTTTATGTCATGAAATCCAACAGGTTCTTTTTCCTTCAAAGATTCTGGCTAGCTTATATTAAGATAGCCTTTTCCACTCCAAGATTATGCATATTTTTGCATGTGTTCTCTGTAAGTAGGTCTATAATCTATCTGGAATTATTTTTGTAGTTGCTCCGAAGTAGGGAACCATTTTGTTATTTTCCAAAGAAATAGATAATTGTCCTGATGCCAGTCAACAACAGCGACTAGCTTGTTATTACTAATTATCACAACTAAGAATCAGTTAGCATGGGGCTTGTTAAATAAATGTTAGTGCATACATAAAGTGCTCAGTATAATGCAACAATTTTTAAAAAATGAGATCAATCTATATTTCTTTGGGAAGATATCTACCATATATCTATTTTATTTTAAATTTTATTTGTTTGTTTATTTTTGGCTGCACCGGGTCTTCGTTGTTGCACAGGGGCTTGCTCTAGCTGCAGAAGGGGGTCAGGAGCTACACTCCAGTTGTGGTCTGCAGGCTTCTCATTGTGGTGACTTCCTTTGTTGCAGAGCATAGGATCTAGGGCACATGGGCTTCAGTAGTTGTGATGCATAGACTTAGTTGCTCCGTGGCATGTGGGATCTTGCCACATACCACAGGGGTTGAATCCATGTCACCTGCATTGACAGGTGGATTCCTATCCAGGGACTACCATGGAAATCCTATCATATATTCTTAAGTTAAAATGGTTTCTCTAACATCCTCCATTAAAGTATTTTATATTTGAGTATAGCTCATTAATAATGTTTAGTTAGTATCAGGTGTGCAGCAAACTGATTCAGTTATACATACATATGTACCTATTCTTTTTCAAATTATTTTCCCAATTAGCTTGTTACAGATTATTGAGCAGAGTTACATGTTCTGTACAGTAGGTCTTTGTTGGTTAGCTATTTTAAATAGAGCAGTGTGTACCTCAGTCCCATACTCCCAATCGAACCTCCACCCACCCTTACATCCTGAGGGGGGTGCAAAACTTCACTCTGTAAGTCTGTTTCTATTTTGTAAATAATTTCATTTGCATCATTTAGTTTTGAGATTCCACATGCAATATCCTATGGTATTTGTCTTTTTCAGACTTACTTCACTTAATATGATAATCTCTAGATCCAATGATGTTGCTGCAAATGAATATGCCCCCACATTTGTAGAAAGAGAACTGATCATTGTTAAAGGCAAGGGAAAGTTTAGAAAGTTGTATATAAAATTCAAAAGTTGACACTGAATAGAGTCACAGGGGAAGAAACTATTTTAAACACATCATTTAACTTGTGACAAGGAGCATGATTTGTTTTTGAGATTAAAATTGCTGTACTAATAATAATAACTTTTAAAGACAAGAAAAAGATTATTCTGTTCTTGAATGATGAGGCATTTGATTTGCTTTTTAATTAAAACAATTTTTGATATGCCCCAAATAAATTGTGACAGGTCATTTATTAAAAGTGGCAGACTTTAAATGGCTGACTCCACTCCAGGTGGTCATCCTGGATTTATTGTTGGTTCCAGGACTTGAGAGCAGGTACAAGCCCCTGATTTGAGATGAGGAGGCTCCCTGACCCGGGGACTTGCTAAATCCTCAGAGAAGTGCCTTCCCAGGAGAGATGTTCTCCAAACAGGACTCGTTTGTATAGAAAAAATCTCCACTTTCTAAATTCCTCTCTACCTGCAGAAGTCACCCTGCTTGCAGGTGAAACCAGTCCATCCGGGGCAGGCTGATCACCGGAAGTGATGCAGGCAGAAGCACCGGAAGTCACAGACAATTTCCAGGCTAGTGCTTTTCCTCTCTGGTACAGAGCAGCAAGTTCACTGTGCTTTACTTCTTCTTTGCTCTTTGCTCCTACTCAACAGCTTCTGTTCTAAAACTGGGCTTGGAGTTAGGCTAAGTCCCTCTTCTTCTTCCCCCACCCTTATGGAGTCTGTGATCAGAATAAGAAAGTAAGGATTTGGGCTTTTATTAAAACCCTTCTTATCCAAGGCTTATTAGAGAGGATCTACCTGTAGCAGGGACTGCTGAACCAAAATACCTGGACTCAACCCCACGACTCATCAGTTTTGTAGTTGTGTAACCCGAGAAAGTTATTTAACCTTTCTGTTCCTTAGTTTCCTCCTCTGTAAAATGGGATGTTAGTACCTACTGCTGAGGATTACATCCCACAAGGTATGTACTATACAGTACATACCAAATACTAAGGGATAGTAATGCTGGATAGTTCATTATTGCTTATTCCAGTTTCAAACTGATTGCAAAAGTGGCTTTTGAGAAGAACTTTCCACATCTTCTTCCTTTTTTTAACCTTTTTAGGAAGGAGGAAGGCTCTTAGGAACTTGAAAGCCCTACTGATACACAGTAATCAGCCAACAGGAACAAAGGACCATCTTCTGCATTTGCATCTCTAAGCACCCTCAGATGCCTCACCAGGCTGAGTTCCCTAGGGACATGACCTCCTCAGACCCCCTCTATCTTAGTTGGGTGGAGGGGTGGGGTCTTGGGACCTCATGATACCTGACAGAGATCATAACTTATGGACCAAAGCAAATGTTAGTCACTACAGGTTGTAGCTTGTTTTTGTAGGCCCTTGACCTAAGAATGGGGTCTTTTTTGTTTTGGTTTGTTTCTTTGGCTACACCACAAAGTGTGTGGGAATCTTAGTTCCCTGACCAGGGATCGAACCTGTGCCCCCTGCATTGGAAATGCTAAGTTTTAACTACTGCAGTACCAGGGACATCACGGGTTTCATATTTTTTAAGGGTTGTAAAACAAAAAGAGACAAATGAAAAACTGTTGCCGAGTACAGTAAGTTAGGCACTTCCTCTCTGGCCCTTTACAGAGAGAGAGTTTTGTGCCTCAAGACAAACACACTTCGTGTGGAGGAGTTGTTAGTGAGAGGGTGGTACAAAGCACCACCCTGAAACCTTCAGACTCCCTTCTCCCAACAAGACTTCTGGGAAGGACATCTCCACCAGGTCAGCTCAACACTTGATCCCTCACCTCAGCCTGGCTGCCACTGGAAAATTCTTCCATTAAAAACACTTCTATGGCAGCCATGAAGAGGTCTTTCTCTTTTTTTCCCCTCAATTTTTTTGGTTGGATTTTGTGGGGGATGAGGTGGGGTCAGTGCTTTCATGTTTGTCTTTGGATTACAAAAAAAGGGCTTTTATTAAAACCCTTCTTATCCAAGGCTTATTAGAGAGGATCTACCTGTAGCAGGGACTGCTGAACCAAAATACCTGGACTCAACCCCACGACTCATCAGTTTTGTAGTTGTGTAACCCGAGAAAGTTATTTAACCTTTCTGTTCCTTAGTTTCCTCCTCTGTAAAATGGGATGTTAGTACCTACTGCTGAGGATTACATCCCACAAGGTATGTACTATACAGTACATACCAAATACTAAGGATAGTAATGCTGTATAGCTCATTATTGCTTATTCCAGTTTCAAACTGATTGCAAAAGTGGCTTTTGAGAAGAACTTTCCACATCTTCTTCCTTTTTTTAACCTTTTTAGGAAGGAGGAAGGCTCTTAGGAACTTGAAAGCCCTACTGATACACAGTAATCAGCCAACAGGAACAAAGGACCATCTTCTGCATTTGCATCTCTAATCGCCCTCAGATGCCTCACCAGGCTGAGTTCCCTAGGGACATGACCTCCTCAGACCCCCTCTATCTTAGCTGGGTGGAGGGGTGGGGTCTTGGGACCTTATGATACCTGACAGAGATCATAACTTATGGACCAAAGCAAATGTTAGTCACTACAGGTTGTAGCTTGTTTTTGTAGGCCCTTGACCTAAGAATGGGGTCTTTTTTGTTTTGGTTTGTTTCTTTGGCTACACCACAAAGTGTGTGGGAATCTTAGTTCCCTGACCAGGGATCGAACCTGTGCCCCCTGCATTGGAAATGCTAAGTTTTAACTACTGCAGTACCAGGGACATCACGGGTTTCATATTTTTTAAGGGTTGTAAAACAAAAAGAGACAAATGAAAACTGTTCCCGAGTACAGTAAGTTAGGCACTTCCTCTCTGGCCCTTTACAGAGAGAGAGTTTTGTGCCTCAAGACAAACACACTTCGTGTGGAGGAGTTGTTAGTGAGAGGGTGGTACAAAGCACCACCCTGAAACCTTCAGACTCCCTTCTCCCAACAAGACTTCTGGGAAGGACATCTCCACCAGGTCAGCTCAACACTTGATCCCTCACCTCAGCCTGGCTGCCACTGGAAAATTCTTCCATTAAAAACACTTCTATGGCAGCCATGAAGAGGTCTTTCTCTTTTTTTCCCCTCAATTTTTTTGGTTGGATTTTGTGGGGGATGAGGTGGGGTCAGTGCTTTCATGTTTGTCTTTGGAATGGAAATGGCATCTTTCCTTCCTGAGTAATAGGCACAGAAGGTTCTGCAAATCCTTTGGCCTTTCAAAACTTGCGTGTTCAAAGTCCTAGTTGGGGTGCCTGCCAGGTCAACGGTCCTTGCTGTTCCCTCAGCTGTGGGTACCGACATCAGAAAAGAGAGGCTTCAGGCTCCTCTGCAGAGTTTCTGACTCAAGGCTGGGTACTTCCCCTGGGCAAAAGAGTGCACACATGGCTTCCCAGAGCTCAACAGGGGTAGGAAGTATGGGACCAGGATGGTGATATAGTTCAGCAGGTGATAAACTTGGGGAGTTCAGGGTTTTGGCTCCTCTTTATTGACTCAGTGAGGTCCTGGCAACCTTTCCCTGAGGGTTTCATCAAGCAATGTCTTCTCTTCATGGCCTCTGTGGTACCCAGAGGTCTACGCAGCCCTGGCCCCCACTGCAGGAGTATCTCCAGTGTCACAGAAGCTGGGGGGAGATGGAGCGATAGAAAGACTCCCCACTTTATGGGAAATGGGACACAGGACATTTGTAAGAGCATCTCTTACCTTTCTGCCTCTCTGCAATCATAGAAAATAAATGAGGACATCTCCATACTGCTTTAAACTCTCTGACATGGGCTTTCCTTCACTTTTTCAAACCCAGGCCAAGGCTCAGCAGCTTTTCCCGCAGGACTAGGCCTGGAGCGACCTGAGGTTCTGTCTTTTCAAGCTCCAGGTATTTTCACTTTCTGCACTTAGGTTCTCATGATCCTGGGCAAGAAACAGTTGGTACCAACACTGCCAAGTACTGAAAAACAACTTCTGTATCCAAACCTACTGCTTTTCCATAACCTTGCTTTTCCTTACATACATTTTTTTTTTCTGGCATTCATGGGCTTATAAGGATTGTTAATGAGTGGTTTTGAATATTTGATAATAAATTCAAGGGTGGATGAATGGGTTATTAGCTACAGATGTTGATCCAGCCTTAGTTTTCTGGCATTCATTAAAAACACTTCTATGGCAGCCATGAAGAGGTCTTTCTTTTTCCCTCAATTTTTGGTTGGATTTTGTGGGGGATGAGGTGGGGTCAGTGCTTTCATGTTTGTCTTTGGAATGGAAATGGCATCTTTCCTTCCTGAGTAATAGGCACAGAAGGTTCTGCAAATCCTTTGGCCTTTCAAAACTTGCGTGTTCAAAGTCCTAGTTGGGGTGCCTGCCAGGTCAACGGTCCTTGCTGTTCCCTCAGCTGTGGGTACCGACATCAGAAAAAGAGAGGCTTCAGGCTCCTCTGCAGAGTTTCTGACTCAAGGCTGGGTACTTCCCGTGGGCAGAGAGAGTGCACACATGGCTTCCCAGAGCTCAACAGGGGTAGGAAGTATGGGACCAGGATGGTGATATAGTTCAGCAGGTGATAAACTTGGGGAGTTCAGGGTTTTGGCTCCTCTTTATTGACTCAGTGAGGTCCTGGCAACCTTTCCCTGAGGGTTTCATCAAGCAATGTCTTCTCTTCATGGCCTCTGTGGTACCCAGAGGTCTACGCAGCCCTGGCCCCCACTGCAGGAGTATCTCCAGTGTCACAGAAGCTGGGGGGAGATGGAGCGATAGAAAGACTCCCCACTTTATGGGAAATGGGACACAGGACATTTGTAAGAGCATCTCTTACCTTTCTGCCTCTCTGCAATCATAGAAAATAAATGAGGACATCTCCATACTGCTTTAAACTCTCTGACATGGGCTTTCCTTCACTTTTTCAAACCCAGGCCAAGGCTCAGCAGCTTTTCCCGCAGGACTAGGCCTGGAGCGACCTGAGGTTCTGTCTTTTCAAGCTCCAGGTATTTTCACTTTCTGCACTTAGGTTCTCATGATCCTGGGCAAGAAACAGTTGGTACCAACACTGCCAAGTACTGAAAAACAACTTCTGTATCCAAACCTACTGCTTTTCCATAACCTTGCTTTTCCTTACATACATTTTTTTTTTCTGGCATTCATGGGCTTATAAGGATTGTTAATGAGTGGTTTTGAATATTTGATAATAAATTCAAGGGTGGATGAATGGGTTATTAGCTACAGATGTTGATCCAGCCTTAGTGAAGCCTCTAGCAGCCCCAGTCTGGCACCTTTAGCTCTTCCCCTCACTCTGAAGGTGCCATTTTTGCCTGGTTGAGCCCTGGAGATCTACCTGCAGCCGCTATCCTCAAGGGACTTGGAGGACCAGCAGAGCAGTGACCAGAGGCCATGACACGATCCCCTGGATGACTGTGCTGTCCCTTTGCCCCTGCCTCCTCCCCTCCAGCCTGTGGTCTGGAGCCCTGAGCATTGACACGTGTTCTTTATGGTTGTAAATCTGGAACTACTCAGGAATCTGGACAGCTTACACCCCACTGAGTCTAAATTCTTGCAACCATAAAATGTTTACCAGCTCACAAACCTTTCATTGACCCTTCCCCCCCCAACCCCGAGTACTGACGTCTCAATGAAAAGGCATCTGATGACAGGTTGAAGAGCTGCCGAGGGGCCTCATTGAGCACTGAGTCTGGGAAGGCACCCAGAACCCTGTCTACCCCAGGGCCTTCTGGGGGACTGGCTCTTGGCAAAGGGTCCAGGGCCGGCCAGCAGCTTTGGATCCTTTTCTCTGCTCTTAGCTGGCCCAGCCCCCTGAGGACATCCCACCCTGATTCGAAATCAGTTTTAACAATGTTTGCTCTCAGTGGCTCTGAAAGGGTTTTACCTCAATTTGAGATTTAAACCCAGGGCCCAGACCTGATCGAACCCTGCGTGGGACTTGAACCCACGTGACTGGGGCTTGAACCTAGCCAAAACCTGGTTTGGGACTCGAACCTACGTGGCTAAGGCTTAACCCCAGCCAAAACCCTGCTTGGGATGTGAATCCACATAGTTAGGACTCAATCCCGGCCAAAACCCTGTCTGGGACTCGAACCCACGCAGCCAGGGCTTAATCCAGCACTCACCCAACGTCTGGACTCACTGAGGCTCAGGTTCTTCGTGCATCAGTGCATAAGAAATTCAGCGAGGGGCAGAGTGATAGACAAGAAAAGGATTTATTAGGACAGGGTACTTGTAAGAGGTGCAAGCAGGCAGGCAGACAGGAAAGTTCTGCTCTGCTCCCCCTCTATTGAGTGGGCAGCCATATATATAGGATGGTAGAAGACCGCCCCCCTCAAGTAGACACAGATGTAGGACATACATCATTGGTTGATTCTTCGCCAGCTCCTCCTTCATCAGCTGTTTATACACAGTCAAGCCTGCTTTACTGAACAAGGAGCAGCTCTCCTGAGTTATCATCAACTCACTGGCCTCCCAACCTTTCTCAGGTGTCTCCCTTTTACCTACCATCCCCTACTAGGACTCTACAACCACCTACCTATTCTACTCTGTCCCTATCAGTTCCTTGCTCCAGTTTTTTTGTTGGTCTTGTGTTTTTCACTTTCATGTAGGTAGGATGAAAGCTCCTATTTTTTCAGTTCTATGCAGATACCAAGTGCCTAGGCAAGGGGTGGGAGTCCCCTTCTTAGGCTGTGAACTAAGAGGTGTCCTTGGGGCAAGAGAAGAGGGTGAGCCTGGCTCAGGTACTGTCACCCAGAAAGACACTTTGTTGTCAGTGAGGATGGCATGGCCTCCGACTTCAAAGTCTCAGATCATCAGCTAGAAATAGACCTCCTCTGGTGCCAAGGGACAGATGGAATCACTCTTCAGTTCACCCTCTGTTCCTGGCAGAAACGAGGGGCAGGAGAGGTGCCTGGATGGAAACACTGGCACGGAGTTCAAGGGGCATGAGCAGAAGAAATGCTTTTCAAATTGTCCTGCTTAGGGGACATATTTCCCCAGAACTCAAAGGACATGACTTGAAGCATCCAGAGTGCCATATTTCTAAGAGTCACATTTTACCTTAAAAGTTCACAGGAATTTCTCTTTCTACTCATCAGATATATGTGAGCAACACAGGCCAGGAGGCTATTGAATGATACAGTCAATGTACTGAAAACTGATGACCAAGAATTATACATCCACATTTTTGAAAATCCTCTTTCAAAAATGATTATCAGACAAAGACAGAGAATTCATTACTAGTAGACTTGCCCTAGAATAAACACTCTAAGAATTCCTTCCTGGGCTTCCCTGGTGGTCCAATGGGTAAGGAGTCTGCCTTGCAGTGCAAGGAGCACTGGTTCAATCCCTGCCCCAGGAAGATCTCACAGGGCAGGGTATTAGAGGTCAAGCAGGCAGGCACGGTTTGCTATTCATATATAGGATGGTAGAAGACCGCCCCCCTCAAGTAGACACAGATGTAGGACATACATCATTGGTTGATTCTTCGCCAGCTCCTCCTTCATCAGCTGTTTATACACAGTCAAGCCTGCTTTACTGAACAAGGAGCAGCTCTCCTGAGTTATCATCAACTCACTGGCCTCCCAACCTTTCTCAGGTGTCTCCCTTTTACCTACCATCCCCTACTAGGACTCTACAACCACCTACCTATTCTACTCTGTCCCTATCAGTTCCTTGCTCCAGTTTTTTTGTTGGTCTTGTGTTTTTCACTTTCATGTAGGTAGGATGAAAGCTCCTATTTTTTCAGTTCTATGCAGATACCAAGTGCCTAGGCAAGGGGTGGGAGTCCCCTTCTTAGGCTGTGAACTAAGAGGTGTCCTTGGGGCAAGAGAAGAGGGTGAGCCTGGCTCAGGTACTGTCACCCAAAAAGACACTTTGTTGTCAGTGAGGATGGCATGGCCTCCGACTTCAAAGTCTCAGATCATCAGCTAGAAATAGACCTCCTCTGGTGCCAAGGGACAGATGGAATCACTCTTCAGTTCACCCTCTGTTCCTGGCAGAAACGAGGGGCAGGAGAGGTGCCTGGATGGAAACACTGGCACGGAGTTCAAGGGGCATGAGCAGAAGAAATGCTTTTCAAATTGTCCTGCTTAGGGGACATATTTCCCCAGAACTCAAAGGACATGACTTGAAGCATCCAGAGTGCCATATTTCTAAGAGTCACATTTTACCTTAAAAGTTCACAGGAATTTCTCTTTCTACTCATCAGATATATGTGAGCAACACAGGCCAGGAGGCTATTGAATGATACAGTCAATGTACTGAAAACTGATGACCAAGAATTATACATCCACATTTTTGAAAATCCTCTTTCAAAAATGATTATCAGACAAAGACAGAGAATTCATTACTAGTAGACTTGCCCTAGAATAAACACTCTAAGAATTCCTTCCTGGGCTTCCCTGGTGGTCCAGTGGGTAAGGAGTCTGCCTTGCAGTGCAAGGAGCACTGGTTCAATCCCTGGCCCAGGAAGATCTCACATGCCATGGAACAGCTGGACCAGTGTGGTCAATTATGAGCCAGCACTCAGGAACATGTGCACCCAGAGTTGGTGCTCTGCAGTGAGAAAGGCCACTGCAGTGGGAGGCACATTCAGGCCAAAAAATAAAGATGGATGAAAAAAAATAACAACAACAACAACAAAAAACAATAAAAGAGGCCAAAATTTAAAAAGAAAAACAAAAAAAAAGAATTCCTTCAGGTTGAATTAAAAAAAAAAAAAAAAAAAAGATACCAGACATGTGTCTTAAACCCACAGAAAGAGATGATGAGGGCTGAAAATGGTGAATATATTGATTAATATTAGAAAGTTTATAAATACATATACATTCTCACTTTTTTCCTAATTTCTTTAAAAGATAAAGTTGTATCAGCCAATAAATATAACATTCTATTATTGTGTTTATAGGTATCTAAATATATATGATAACAATATGAAAAAGGGAGAGAATGGAGCTACAGTGAATTGGAGCAAGATTTTTATTTTATCAAATTTAAGTTAAATTAATCTAACATAGACTGTGAAAGGTTAAGATGCGTACTATAAAAGCAACCACTAAGAAAATAATTTTCAAATAGTAAAAAAAAAATCAACAGAAAAATTAAAATGATACCCTAAAGATGTTTATTTCACCAAAATAAAGGAGGGGCTGGTAAGGAGGAACTGAGGAATGAAAACGGCAGGAGACATGTACAAAACAATAACAAAATGGCAAATGTAAATCCAAACCTATGGGTCTGTTGAATCCCATTAAATGTAAATGTTCACAGAACATAATAACACTTACGGTAATGATGCCCAACATGTATTGAGAGCTTACTGTGGGCAGGTCCTATACCAGCCCCTGAGACATTGTTCTCTTTTGAGCTTCACAATAGCCCTGTGAAATGGGTATCATTCTTATTTACATTTTATTTATTTATTTAGGTTTTATTCATTTGGGCGGGGGTCGGGTTGGGGAGGGAGGGGTGGGCAGGCCACTTCTAAGAATTCCTTCCTGGGCTTCCCTGGTGGTCCAGTGGGTAAGGAGTCTGCCTTGCAGTGCAAGGAGCACTGGTTCAATCCCTGGCCCAGGAAGATCTCACATGCCATGGAACAGCTGGACCAGTGTGGTCAATTATGAGCCAGCACTCAGGAACATGTGCACCCAGAGTTGGTGCTCTGCAGTGAGAAAGGCCACTGCAGTGGGAGGCACATTCAGGCCAAAAAATAAAGATGGATGAAAAAAAATAACAACAACAACAACAAAAAACAATAAAAGAGGCCAAAATTTAAAAAGAAAAACAAAAAAAAAGAATTCCTTCAGGTTGAATTAAAAAAAAAAAAAAAAAAGATACCAGACATGTGTCTTAAACCCACAGAAAGAGATGATGAGGGCTGAAAATGGTGAATATATTGATTAATATTAGAAAGTTTATAAATACATATACATTCTCATTTTTGTCCTAATTTCTTTAAAAGATAAAGTTGTATCAGCCAATAAATATAACATTCTATTATTGTGTTTATAGGTATCTAAATATATATGATAACAATATGAAAAAGGGAGAGAATGGAGCTACAGTGAATTGGAGCAAGATTTTTATTTTATCAAATTTAAGTTAAATTAATCTAACATAGACTGTGAAAGGTTAAGATGCGTACTATAAAAGCAACCACTAAGAAAATAATTTTCAAATAGTAAAAAAAAAATCAACAGAAAAATTAAAATGATACCCTAAAGATGTTTATTTCACCAAAATAAAGGAGGGGCTGGTAAGGAGGAACTGAGGAATGAAAACGGCAGGAGACATGTACAAAACAATAACAAAATGGCAAATGTAAATCCAAACCTATGGGTCTGTTGAATCCCATTAAATGTAAATGTTCACAGAACATAATAACACTTACGGTAATGATGCCCAACATGTATTGAGAGCTTACTGTGGGCAGGTCCTATACCAGCCCCTGAGACATTGTTCTCTTTTGAGCTTCACAATAGCCCTGTGAAATGGGTATCATTCTTATTTACATTTTATTTATTTATTTAGGTTTTATTCATTTGGTGGGGGGGCGGGTTGGGGAGGGAGGGGGTGGGCAGGCCACTTCTATTGGTCTTTCATTTATTCAGTTTCATCCACCTTTGTTCTTTGGCCCATGTGGGCCTACCATCGCAGTGGCCTCTCTTGTCACAGAGCACTGGCTCTGGGTGCATGCACGCCAGAGCTCCGGCTCAGTAATTGGACACATCGGTCCAGCCGCTCCATGGCACATGGAATCTTCCCAGGCCAGGGATCGAACCGGCACCCCTTGCACTGCAAGGCAGTGTCCTTACCCACTGGACCACCAGGGAAGCCCCTTATTTACATTTTAGATATAAGGAAACCAAGGGAAATTGGGTTGGAAGAACTTGCCCAGGGATGATAGAACAGGAATGCAAAATACGCTTCTTGGACTCCAAATGACGAACAATGTGAAAAACTAAAGTCATCCTAATAAAGAAGAGAGTAGAGACACACGGTTAGAGAGGATTCAGGGACAGCAAGCAATGCCAGCAGCTACCCTTAAATGTTCTCCATGAATTAACCCACGTAGTCTTCTCAGCAGCATTTCCAGATGGATGGTACTATTATCCATCCTTACAGGTGAAGAAACTGAGGCACAGACAAATTACCTTGCCCAAGGTCATGGCAAATGGTAGAATGAGGTTTCAAATTGACTAATACAGTTGCAGGCCCCATGTGCACGCTATGGTGCCTCTTAGTCACATTATCTCCCTCTCTTCAATTCACTGTTTGGATCACAGAAGTATGTAACTCTGCAAAGGGAAGGGAGTTATGAAATGGAAGCCAGAAGTGGGATGGTGTGGGGATGAACCAGTCTTTTTCGCTTCAGGTGCATGATGGGGGTGAGGTTTCTGAACAATTATGTACATTTCAGATCATTCATTCAGCCATTCAGGCATTCATTCATAAATAACTCAATGCTCAGTCACTCAGTCATGTCCAACTCTTTGCAGCCCCATGGACTGTAGCCCACCGGGCTCCTCTGTCCATGGGATTCTTTTTTTTTTTTTAATAAATTGGAGTTGTTTTAAACATTTATTTTATTTATTTATCTTTTGGGGGTTGGGGTGCAGAGAGAGGGGGGTGGGCGGGCCACTTCTATTGGTCTTTCATTTCTCTATTTTCATCCGTCCTTGTTCTTTGGCTCTTGTGGGCCTCCTATCGCGGTGGCCTCTGTTGTCGCAGAGCGCCGGCTCTGGGTGCATGTGCGCCAGAGCTCCGGCTCGGTAATTGGACACATCGGTCCAGCCGCTCCGCGGCACGTGGGATCTTCCCAGGCCAGGGATCGAACCGGTGCCCCTTACACTGCAAGGCGGTGTCCTTACCCACTGGACCACCAGGGGAAGCCCCCATGTGATTCTTTAGGCAAGAATACTGGAGTGCGTTTCCATGTCCTCCTCCAGGGGATCTTACTGACTCAGAAATCTAGCCCACAGCAGATGAGTTGCCGCTTGCGCCACCTGAGAACCCCCTCATAACTACTCTCAAGTTTCCTTGTTCCCCACAAGGAATGGGTTGGGATCAGGCATTAGGCAAGAATTACTATTTTAATGAGCACCTCATATAATCTTCACCATCACCCTATGAATTAGGTGTTAATTGCTGAGGGGGAGGCAGAGGCTCTGAAAATTCACAACCAATGGACACAAAACTTGTATGTGCCAGAGCCCAGACCCGTGGCCAGGTCTGCCTGGCTCCAAGATCCACACATTCCCCTCTGTGCCTGGGGCGGGGCGGGGCGGGGCGGGGCGGGGTTAGGGGCGGGGCGGAGAACCTGGCATCTGACTGATCACCTGAGTTTACTGAGCTCTGCAGATGCAAGTCACCACTTTGATCTCTGGCAGCCAGCACTGAACCACCAGCAAGAAGGGGCTGACACAGAAACAAACACACAGAAAAGTCTTTCATTTAATTCTTTATTTGAACATCAAATAGGTAGAGAAAATTGTTTAAGGTGCTTGAGCATCCCACTAGATTCTTTTTTTTAAGGTGCAAAAGAAGTTTACACATGTGTTTCATTAAACAAAGCAAAGCTGCAACAAAACAGAATCACATCTATAATAGAATGCATTAGCAAAGGGCGTATTAATCCATCAAACACAATTTGGCATTTGAGCTTTTCCCCATAAAAACAAGAGTTCTACACTGAAGAATAATAGTGCTTGTTTTAAACATTTATTTTATTTATTTATCTTTTGGGGTTGGGGTGCAGAGAGAGGGGTGGGCGGGCCACTTCTATTGGTCTTTCATTTCTCTATTTTCATCCGTCCTTGTTCTTTGGCTCTTGTGGGCCTCCTATCGCGGTGGCCTCTGTTGTCGCAGAGCGCCGGCTCTGGGTGCATGTGCGCCAGAGCTCCGGCTCGGTAATTGGACACATCGGTCCAGCCGCTCCGCGGCACGTGGGATCTTCCCAGGCCAGGGATCGAACCGGTGCCCCTTACACTGCAAGGCGGTGTCCTTACCCACTGGACCACCAGGGAAGCCCCATGTGATTCTTTAGGCAAGAATACTGGAGTGCGTTTCCATGTCCTCCTCCAGGGGATCTTACTGACTCAGAAATCTAGCCCACAGCAGATGAGTTGCCGCTTGCGCCACCTGAGAACCCCCTCATAACTACTCTCAAGTTTCCTTGTTCCCCACAAGGAATGGGTTGGGATCAGGCATTAGGCAAGAATTACTATTTTAATGAGCACCTCATATAATCTTCACCATCACCCTATGAATTAGGTGTTAATTGCTGAGGGGGAGGCAGAGGCTCTGAAAATTCACAACCAATGGACACAAAACTTGTATGTGCCAGAGCCCAGACCCGTGGCCAGGTCTGCCTGGCTCCAAGATCCACACATTCCCCTCTGTGCCTGGGGCGGGGGCGGGGCAGGGGCGGGGCGGGGTTAGGGGCGGGGCGGAGAACCTGGCATCTGACTGATCACCTTAGTTTACTGAGCTCTGCAGATGCAAGTCACCACTTTGATCTCTGGCAGCCAGCACTGAACCACCAGCAAGAAGGGGCTGACACAGAAACAAACACACAGAAAAGTCTTTCATTTAATTCTTTATTTGAACATCAAATAGGTAGAGAAAATTGTTTAAGGTGCTTGAGCATCCCACTAGATTCTTTTTTTTAAGGTGCAAAAGAAGTTTACACATGTGTTTCATTAAACAAAGCAAAGCTGCAACAAAACAGAATCACATCTATAATAGAATGCATTAGCAAAAGGGCGTATTAATCCATCAAACACAATTTGGCATTTGAGCTTTTCCCCATAAAAACAAGAGTTCTACACTGAAGAATACATAGTGCACAAAAAGCGTCGTTTATAAACCGTGAAAGAACATAAACTGGCATAATGTCACTTATTAATTCAAGTCTCTATGACCAATGACCTCTCTGTGAATGCAAAGGGGTCCGTGCCTCAGGCATCTGCTCACGGGGCTGTGGTTTCCAGGGTACACAGCTCTGTAAAAAACACACTGAAGATGGGTTTGAAACATGGCAGCATTTACATATATAAAAAGTTCAGGCACATTTGGATGCAAAAAAAAAAAAAGAATAGAAATTTTTTCTTGAATCTCTGAAAGACAGTGCAAAGTTGAAGTGCCATAATAGAGGCAGCAGTTACTTAGAAAACAATTTTAAGTGACTTAGAAAGAGGCCACACTCACTTTAATCCAAATGCAAAGAAACTGCAGTTAGAAACGGAGAAATAACAGTAAGGAAAAGTGGACATGTGGGACCACAGTTAAAGTCATTTGCTCCAGTTGGGTGTAAGTCGTCAGGGAGTTCATCCAGGAAGTGTGCAGTGTGAACTGGATCATCCTCCCAAGACCTTAATCTTGATTCTCCCAAGACTGAGAACTGAAGTTGTCTCAGAAGCTATGGATGACTCTTATGTGTGTTTCCAACTAGTTTCTGGAAGCAAATCTGCCCGTGAATATCAGACATAACTATGGTCCTAGTGATCACTCCCAGTATCCACAGTGCATCTCAGAAGTGGGAAGTGTGAATAGGAAGTGATTTGTGAACAGGAAGTGACTTGGGATGGATTTCATGTAGGGGTAGCCTAAACTAATGGCCTAAACCAACAGCCATTTCTGTGTGTAAGATTTTAATGCAGAAACATCTTAATGGGATCAGAAGTAGATTATCAGTAAGTCCCTTATTTGTTCAGCCCTCAAGAAGGGGCTGACACAGAAACAAACACACAGAAAAGTCTTTCATTTAATTCTTTATTTGAACATCAAATAGGTAGAGAAAATTGTTTAAGGTGCTTGAGCATCCCACTAGATTCTTTTTTTTAAGGTGCAAAAGAAGTTTACACATGTGTTTCATTAAACAAAGCAAAGCTGCAACAAAACAGAATCACATCTATAATAGAATGCATTAGCAAAAGGGCGTATTAATCCATCAAACACAATTTGGCATTTGAGCTTTTCCCCATAAAAACAAGAGTTCTACACTGAAGAATACATAGTGCACAAAAAGCGTCGTTTATAAACCGTGAAAGAACATAAACTGGCATAATGTCACTTATTAATTCAAGTCTCTATGACCAATGACCTCTCTGTGAATGCAAAGGGGTCCGTGCCTCAGGCATCTGCTCACGGGCTGTGGTTTCCAGGGTACACAGCTCTGTAAAAAACACACTGAAGATGGGTTTGAAACATGGCAGCATTTACATATATAAAAAGTTCAGGCACATTTGGATGCAAAAAAAAAAAAAGAATAGAAATTTTTTCTTGAATCTCTGAAAGACAGTGCAAAGTTGAAGTGCCATAATAGAGGCAGCAGTTACTTAGAAAACAATTTTAAGTGACTTAGAAAGAGGCCACACTCACTTTAATCCAAATGCAAAGAAACTGCAGTTAGAAACGGAGAAATAACAGTAAGGAAAAGTGGACATGTGGGACCACAGTTAAAGTCATTTGCTCCAGTTGGGTGTAAGTCGTCAGGGAGTTCATCCAGGAAGTGTGCAGTGTGAACTGGATCATCCTCCCAAGACCTTAATCTTGATTCTCCCAAGACTGAGAACTGAAGTTGTCTCAGAAGCTATGGATGACTCTTATGTGTGTTTCCAACTAGTTTCTGGAAGCAAATCTGCCCGTGAATATCAGACATAACTATGGTCCTAGTGATCACTCCCAGTATCCACAGTGCATCTCAGAAGTGGGAAGTGTGAATAGGAAGTGATTTGTGAACAGGAAGTGACTTGGGATGGATTTCATGTAGGGGTAGCCTAAACTAATGGCCTAAACCAACAGCCATTTCTGTGTGTAAGATTTTAATGCAGAAACATCTTAATGGGATCAGAAGTAGATTATCAGTAAGTCCCTTATTTGTTCAGCCCTCAAAAGGCATGGGCCAGGGCGTGGTTAAACACAGTTGCAAGGCTAATAGGGAAATCGAATCCATGACTACACTTCCTTAGGGGCTGGGCTTTGCAACCTACGTAGGGTCTTCTCTTCAGATGAACTAGCCTCTTGGACTGTTGCATGACAGCATTACAGAATCATTCTGCAAGGCTGGAGCCTGGCAATGGCTGAAAGAAACACAGACCTCTAGCTATTCCTTGGACGGCAATGTGTATGGCTCTAGTTCTTCCCCAGAACTGAAGTTGCCATTGTAAGAATGGCTGTCAGAATCAGCTAGTTATTTGTGGTTAACAGGATACAAGTGAAATTACGGTGCATGCCCCAAGCGCCAGTTATTGATTTACCTCAAAATGCTTTCAAGACTTACTATTACAATATCTCCCATTCTTCAAATGCTCAAACCCATTTCCCCACTCTATTCTAACCCACCCACCTCCACCCCGATCGACCACCTTTTTAAAACTTTAAATTGTATCAGAGTGGGGGAAAAAATACAACATAGTCCCTAAACCCAAGTAACATCAGCTGCAAAGTATTAGCTGTCCATTAGTGGCACTTCAAATAAGAATAAGAAGAGATTTCTACAATTACTTGAAACTCCTGGGCTAACATATCATCCATCTGGTGTTCTCTGCCCATTTCAAATGTTATAGTCTTTACATGAATACGAACATCTTACGTGAGTAATATAAAACCCTCCACTGGATTATTGTTTGGATTTAGCTGGTATTACATCATCTAGAGTCCTAGAATTTTTTTGTTTGTTTTTATTTTTTTAAAAGAAAATCTAAGTATAAACATTAAAAAGAACCCACTGACCCATTAGCTACTGTCCAAAAATATTACTACTTATATTTTGGTAAAGCAAAATTAGCTGCCCTGAATAATTTTCCTTTTCAGGCATAATCTCTGCTACATATATGATTGTCTATCATTCAATATCCAACAATAGGTATCTGGATTAGTGCTATTTCGTCTACGGTGGATATAAAAGTTGATATGAAAAATGTGATCTTCATTTAAATGAATAATCACCAGGCCTTAGGCATCAATGACTACATGACAAGGTAGTAATACAAAAAAAGTAAACATTTTTTTGTTGGTTTTGAATGTTAACCCAGTCAAATTAAATCAAAAAACAATCACTACATTCAGTTGTCTGATAAACAAGTGTTGCAATTTCAAAAAAATATATATTATACTATATAAGGTGCTTCTTCAACAAAAACAACAAAAGAAGTACGTTCTAAACATTCTTACTGCAGATACATAAAATTGCCCCCAAATTTAGATGCACTTGTGAAAAAACTTTTTTTGGCCCTCCCAGGTTCTCAGTGCTTTGGTGATCACTTACTGGGTGGTCAGAAATGAGTGAAATCCACTTTTGACACAGGCATTCCAAGAGAAGCCTGAGAATCCTGGCTGGGTTGCAGGCTGACCCATTGCCTATCAACAAGGCTGCAGTTACAGACAATGTGATCACCAGAGGAAACCAGACTAATCCATACTTGCTTTCGAGAAGCAAAGACCCAGGGAAGCCTGCCCTATGACTGGATTGAGCTTTTCTTGTTTCGCCTGTAGGTCTAAGGGATTCCCATTGTAGTCTTTCTCTCTTGGCTAATAAAGGTTAATCAAGTGGACTCTGGGGCAAGGTTTTTTGCCCTCCTCAAGGCCAAGGCCTGATTTTGGATGAGCTCTAAACAACCAAGGGCAGACGTGGTCTGACCAGGCCGCAAGCAGCCTGAGTATGGAGTGCTCCAATCCTGGCCTTCGTCCCCTGCTGAGAATCTGCCTCCAACCAGGGACACCCGGGGGACCCTCAGGAAGGAACAGAAGGAGGGCTCCACAGACCCCAGGGCAGCCCCGCCGTGCAGTGTGGGGTCAGCCAGTAGCCCAGCTACATATCAGCAGCCTGTGGCTGGGCCACCTGAGCCTCACAGTTTTATCCAGTTTCTGCCCTGTTTTCTTCTTTGGTCTCTAGTCCCTACAAGAATCACGCACGTTTACTCTTAAACCCTGTGCCCCCAGGGCCAAAAGTGTCACCAGAATGCCCGCTCCACTCCTTTAAGCTGCCCTGGGTCATAAGGCTGGGTACCATGCCTGATGAATTCACCTTGTAAAGTTATACTCCCGGAAGCGCCAAGTAGCGCGCCCTCTGCTGGTAAACGTGGAATACAAAAAGTAAACATTTTTTTGTTGGTTTTGAATGTTAACCCAGTCAAATTAAATCAAAAAACAATCACTACATTCAGTTGTCTGATAAACAAGTGTTGCAATTTCAAAAAAATATATATTATACTATATAAGGTGCTTCTTCAACAAAAACAACAAAAGAAGTACGTTCTAAACATTCTTACTGCAGATACATAAAATTGCCCCCAAATTTAGATGCACTTGTGAAAAAACTTTTTTTGGCCCTCCCAGGTTCTCAGTGCTTTGGTGATCACTTACTGGGTGGTCAGAAATGAGTGAAATCCACTTTTGACACAGGCATTCCAAGAGAAGCCTGAGAATCCTGGCTGGGTTGCAGGCTGACCCATTGCCTATCAACAAGGCTGCAGTTACAGACAATGTGGTCACCAGAGGAAACCAGACTAATCCATACTTGCTTTCGAGAAGCAAAGACCCAGGGAAGCCTGCCCTATGACTGGATTGAGCTTTTCTTGTTTCGCCTGTAGGTCAAAGGGGATTCCCATTGTAGTCTTTCTCTCTTGGCTAATAAAGGTTAATCAAGTGGACTCTGGGGCAAGGTTTTTTGCCCTCCTCAAGGCCAAGGCCTGATTTTGGATGAGCTCTAAACAACCAAGGGCAGACGTGGTCTGACCAGGCCGCAAGCAGCCTGAGTATGGAGTGCTCCAATCCTGGCCTTCGTCCCCTGCTGAGAATCTGCCTCCAACCAGGGACACCCGGGGGACCCTCAGGAAGGAACAGAAGGAGGGCTCCACAGACCCCAGGGCAGCCCCGCCGTGCAGTGTGGGGTCAGCCAGTAGCCCAGCTACATATCAGCAGCCTGTGGCTGGGCCACCTGAGCCTCACAGTTTTATCCAGTTTCTGCCCTGTTTTCTTCTTTGGTCTCTAGTCCCTACAAGAATCACGCACGTTTACTCTTAAACCCTGTGCCCCAGGGCCAAAAGTGTCACCAGAATGCCCGCTCCACTCCTTTAAGCTGCCCTGGGTCATAAGGCTGGGTACCATGCCTGATGAATTCACCTTGTAAAGTTATACTCCCGGAAGCGCCAAGTAGCGCGCCCTCTGCTGGTAAACGTGAGATCCACTAGAACAGGTCCTGAAGCCCATTTACTGCAAGTCCTGGTGGGGAGAGGGCAGGCTTTCTTTTACACAATGAAAACAAAAATTTTAAAAATAAGGATTTATCGCTCACAAGGAAACTGGTGTATGTGGAGGTGACTTAATTGGGATCAACTTGCTCCCTTCCATGGATCCATGGGAAGCAGAATTAATTGGAACCCATGACCTGCGCATGGTAATGCATTTAATGAATCTGAAGGTGCAGAGTACTAAGGTAACAAAGTCTTGACAGTTAGGGGGCCCTTCCTTCCCTGTGTGTGTCTTGTATTCCTATAGGGAAAATGGGTGTACAATCACCAAATCATCTGCTACGTCCATGCAACAGAGAAAAAACTTTAAGATATGCCTTTAGTAAAATGATGTGTACCTAAAGGAATACAAGAGGACGTTCTAATAAACCCTGGACCTAACTTTCTCCAAGTCAGCAACTAAAGGAGCTACTTTCAGTTCTTCCCTGTGGCTGATGCTTAGATCCACTTAAAAGTGCTTCACATTCAAGGAGGTGAAATGGCCACTCTCCAGGCCTGGGTCACGGGTAGCTAAAGTGCACCGTCACCTGAACCCAGCTCAGACACCGAGCTCAGTCATGAACCACTAAGTGAATCTCATGCCGCATAAGGTAGCAAAGGCAGAGAGAGAGCTGTTACAAGGAAATGAGCCCTGGAATCCCTTTGGCTGTTCCCAGAACAAGGCGTGCCATGTAGAACTGAGCGAGTGAATGAATGGCCCCCCGTATGAGGAAGCCAGTGGTGGGTGCAAGCCAGAGTGTGTGCAGGGGCGGACGTTGGCTAGACTGATGCATGGCGTGGGTAAAGTGCGACAGGGATTCTCAGAACCTTGGGGGAGCCGGGGAGCTCTCAGATTGTGCTGGGGAAATTCTCTGCCTCCCCGGCGATGTAATATGCTTGCAAGGAATGTGATGAAGTGGAGCCAGTGGTGGCCAGCTGGCCCTGGTTCACATCCTCTGGAGGTGCGCTACCATGCCTGATGAATTCACCTTGTAAAGTTATACGCCCGGAAGCGCCAAGTAGCGCGCCCTCTGCTGGTAAACGTGAGATCCACTAGAACAGGTCCTGAAGCCCATTTACTGCAAGTCCTGGTGGGGAGAGGGCAGGCTTTCTTTTACACAATGAAAACAAAAATTTTAAAAATAAGGATTTATCGCTCACAAGGAAACTGGTGTATGTGGAGGTGACTTAATTGGGATCAACTTGCTCCCTTCCATGGATCCATGGGAAGCAGAATTAATTGGAACCCATGACCTGCGCATGGTAATGCATTTAATGAATCTGAAGGTGCAGAGTACTACGGTAACAAAGTCTTGACAGTTAGGGGGCCCTTCCTTCCCTGTGTGTGTCTTGTATTCCTATAGGGAAAATGGGTGTACAATCACCAAATCATCTGCTACGGCCATGCAACAGAGAAAAAGCTTTAAGATATGCCTTTAGTAAAATGATGTGTACCTAAAGGAATACAAGAGGACGTTCTAATAAACCCTGGACCTAACTTTCTCCAAGTCAGCAACTAAAGGAGCTACTTTCAGTTCTTCCCTGTGGCTGATGCTTAGATCCACTTAAAAGTGCTTCACATTCAAGGAGGTGAAATGGCCACTCTCCAGGCCTGGGTCACGGGTAGCTAAAGTGCACCGTCATCTGAACCCAGCTCAGACACCGAGCTCAGTCATGAACCACTAAGTGAATCTCATGCCGCATAAGGTAGCAAAGGCAGAGAGAGAGCTGTTACAAGGAAATGAGCCCTGGAATCCCTTTGGCTGTTCCCGAAACAAGGTGTGCCATGTAGAACTGAGCGAGTGAATGAATGGCCCCCCGTATGAGGAAGCCAGTGGTGGGTGCAAGCCAGAGTGTGTGCAGGGGCGGACGTTGGCTAGACTGATGCATGGCGTGGGTAAAGTGCGACAGGGATTCTCAGAACCTTGGGGGAGCCGGGGAGCTCTCAGATTGTGCTGGGGAAATTCTCTGCCTCCCCGGCGATGTAATATGCTTGCAAGGAATGTGATGAAGTGGAGCCAGTGGTGGCCAGCTGGCCCTGGTTCACATCCTCTGGAGGTGCGCTCCCAAAGTTGGCTGGGGCGTGCAGGCGGTGGGCATCCAGCATCTCCAGCAACAGGTCGTAGAGGGGCACCACGTTCTTGCACTTCATGCTGTACAGATGCTCCATGCCTTTGTTACTGCAGGTGGGGAAGACACAGATGGGACCACCGAGACCAGCCCCAGACCCAGAACGGCTGAAATGCTGAGGAAGGGCCACCAAGAAAACCCCCAGGACACTGGTGCCAACCTTTCTTCCTGCTTCAAGAGCCACATTAAGGCCTACTCTGCAGGTGACTTTCTTTCCTCGGTTACCATTACATCTAAAGAGAGACTAGATGAGTTTGTTGTTAGCATTTAGTCACAAAGTCATGCCTGACTCTTTCGTGACCCTATGGACTGTCGCCTTGCCAGGCTCCTTGGGACTTCCTAGGCAAGAATACCAGAGCGGGATGCCAGCCACCAAGTATAAAGGATGTTTTTTATGGGGTGCACACCACGTGGCATGTGGAATCTTAGTTCCCTGACCAGGGATTGAACTCATGCCCCCTGTACAGAAAGCATAGAGTCTTAAGCATGCATTAGACTGCCAGGGAAGTCCAGGAAGGAATGTTTCAAATGTGCAAAACAGTTTGAGAAGTTCCCTTTCTTAAAGCTGTCCAGCTGCTTCTCATTTAACTCAGAACAAAATCTAAATATCTGCCACTACTACGCAAGGTGCAGTTGAAGGCCTTCCACCCCCTTCTCAGAGCCTCTCCTCCCTCCCTCCCTCACACCCTCGTGTGCCTGCTGCCCCCAAAGAAACCAAGTGCTTCGCTTTCAGACTCAGGATATCTGCATTTGCCCTTCCCGGGCCCCACCCGAATGCACTTCCCCCAGATTTCCATGTATCTTCCGCTCTGAAAGACCAGCTACGATCCCAAGAGCAGTGGGCTCAAGGTCTTGAGGCTCTAGTCATAGTCTTTCTCTTTGTGTTGTTTTCCTCCCAGCACACGTATCAACCTAAAATTCTTCTACATATGTATGTATGTGTGTGTATATATATATATTCTTTTAAAAATCATATATTTATTTACTTGGTTGCCTTGGGTCTTAGTTGCGGCATGGGGGCTCTTTTGTTGTGGCATGCTGATTCTTTAGTGGTGGCACACAGGCTCAGTAGCTCCACGGCATGTGGGATCTTAGTTCCCTCATCAGGAATCAAACCCCTGTCCCCTGCACTGCAAGGTGGATTCTTTACCCCAGGCCACCAGAGGCGTCCCTGTATTTTCGAGCACATGAGCATGTCCACATACACAGACACACATCCCCAACACACACAGGGCCAGTTCCACAAACAGCAGACATCTAGTCCACCCTGTTGGACCTAGAACAGAGCCAAGAACATAGGAACTGCTCAGAAAATATGGGGCAGACGAGGAAATGCAGGCGAAAGACATTTCCCCCTTTACCATTCTCACCCACTGACCTCGTCCACCAGCCACAGCTCTGCCTGTCTCCACCACCCCACCAACAGGAAAACAAAACAAAAACAAAAACACTATTATGTAGCTTGAAATTTCTTTTTAAAAAGATCATGTATTATGAGTAGGCTGACCAAGAGCATCCTAAAAAATACTTGCATTTTCTGTCAGGGAAAAGTCAGTCCTTGTTGGAGACATGCCATAAAAACACAGCATAAGAGCAATTCAGGCCATGTAACAACCATCTAAATTACATTTTTAAGTGGGATCTTGTGTCTTGTGTATTTGTTTGTTTTAATTTAA
The DNA here is from genome assembly GCA_022376925.1 of Tragulus kanchil. Classification (NCBI taxonomy): domain Eukaryota; kingdom Metazoa; phylum Chordata; class Mammalia; order Artiodactyla; family Tragulidae; genus Tragulus; species Tragulus kanchil. Next base: position 145,691,614 of record JAIOJX010000026.1, read on the forward strand.
AATACTGTTAAAGTTTAATGCCTCCCTGGATCTGACACTGTTTTCCTCTTGCAATCTAATGAATCACATTTACGGTCAGATGAAATCTGGTGTTAAATGCTTTGAATAATGACATATGGTTGGGTCCAAGTTTGACACAACAGAGTTCTGTAATTTGGATATCGCATTTGCCCTTCCCGGGCCCCACCCGAATGCACTTCCCCCAGATTTCCATGTATCTCCCGCTCTGAAAGACCAGCTACGATCCCAAGAGCAGTGGGCTCAAGGTCTTGAGGCTCTAGTCATAGTCTTTCTCTTTGTGTTGTTTTCCTCCCAGCACACGTATCAACCTAAAATTCTTCTACATATGTATGTATGTGTGTGTATGTATATATATATATATATATATATATATGTATATATATATATATATATATTCTTTTAAAAATCATGTATTTATTTACTTGGTTGCCTTGGGTCTTAGTTGCGGCATGGGGGCTCTTTTGTTGTGGCATGCTGATTCTTTAGTGGTGGCACACAGGCTCAGTAGCTCCACGGCATGTGGGATCTTAGTTCCCTCATCAGGAATCAAACCCCTGTCCCCTGCACTGCAAGGTGGATTCTTTACCCCAGGCCACCAGAGGCGTCCCTGTATTTTCATTCTTGCTCCCTGAGCACATGAGCATGTCCACATACACAGACACACATCCCCAACACACACAGGGCCAGTTCCACAAACAGCAGACATCTAGTCCACCCTGTTGGACCTAGAACAGAGCCAAGAACATAGTAACTGCTTAGAAAATATGGGGCAGACGAGGAAATGCAGGCGAAGGGCATTTCCCCCTTTACCATTCTCACCCACTGACCTCGTCCACCAGCCACAGCTCTGCCTGTCTCCACCACCCCACCAACAGGAAAACAAAACAAAAACAAAAACACTATTATGTAGCTTGAAATTTCTTTTTAAAAAGATCATGTATTATGAGTAGGCTGACCAAGAGCATCCTAAAAAATACTTGCATTTTCTGTCAGGGAAAAGTCAGTCCTTGTTGGAGACAAGCCATAAAAACACAGCATAAGAGCAATTCAGGCCATGTAACAACCATCTAAATAACATTTTTAAGTGGGATCTTGTGTGTCTTGTGTATTTGTTTGTTTTAATTTAAAATACTGTTAAAGTTTAATGCCTCCCTGGATCTGACACTGTTTTCCTCTTGCAATCTAATGAATCACATTTACGGTCAGATGAAATCTGGTGTTAAATGCTTTGAATAATGACATATGGTTGGGTCCAAGTTTGACACAACAGAGTTCTGTAATTTGGATTGGCTGCAATGAGGCATCACAATATAGTTGTTGGTGCTGGGGGTGTGTGTGTGAGAGCAAGAGCGAGAGCGAGAGAGGAAGAGAGAGAGAGAGAGAGCTCAAAGCTTGCAACAGAATAGCAACTTCTCTCCAGCCCTTTGCACAGTTCAAGCAGGGACTCTCACTATGACTGCCCTTGGCCATGTGTTGCCAGTAAAACTAGCAAGGCCTGTATATTCAGTGCAAATATATTTGGTATTAACTAATGAGGCTTGCTAATGCGAACAAGCAGTTACTGGATTTGAAAATTCAGCAATTCCAAGCAATAGAAAAAAACCTTCATCTGTGATACATGGTTTCTACATCAAATTTCTAGTTCACAGTAAAGCTAAGATATTTTCTTCAAGGTGAAGGGTACTCTCTCAGCCAGGAAATTTGGTAGATGCTTAGGTGCTTCTTATCCATCCCCCTCTCCTCTAAGAAATGGATGGGAAAGGACTGAAAAAGTGTATTCCAAATGCAGTAACCTACCCAGCCTGGCCGACGGGCGTCCCTCATCATGATTCTCGAGGACTCCCTGATGCACAGACTGCAGCCGCTGTCTCCCTAACTTTGCCAAATGGACGTCATCATTTGTGAATTTCAAATTCATGAGGAAAACCTTAGGCAATATGTTTGTTCATTCATTTATTCACTCAGGAATAATATTATCCTCCTATACCACATGTAAGACTTCATATATGGCACAGTGCAGGTTGCAAAGAAAGACACATTTATTTTCTCAAGAAGCCAACAATTTGCAAAATTGCCTCCAGAAAGAGGCACCTGGGGCTCCAATGGGGTGAATTTTGTGCCACCTGACTCACAGTCTCGAGGTCTCAAAAATTCACCTTTTTCTAAACACCCTGGTCCTTCCCTCCTAGCTACTGAGAAACAGAATCTCCTTTTCATTCCTGCGGTCCTGATGCAAGACAAGACTTCACAGATGAAGCCTGGAGCCTTCATCATGCATGTCGTCACTTCACCTCCCTGTCGTCGCCTGTCTGGAGTAAAGAATCCAACGCTTTCTTCACCTGTTCCCCGCAGGCCAAGTTCTACTCACAGGCACGGCACCCACTAAGTCTCCAGCCAGCCATTTAGAATGGAAACAAGAGCACTGTTACCTTCTGGCACAGAAAGTCTCTATTTCCTCTCCTATCATCCTTCCTTACCTCCTATAGAAAATATTTATTGAGTAGTTACTATGTGCCAAGCCCCATGCTACGGGGCAATGGGTAAACAAAATGGGTTGTGAAAACTGCCTCACTGTGCTTACATTTACAGGCTCACTGTGCTGAAAGATATTAAAATGGACAACAGCAATCTGGAAGAAAAGGGTATAAATCCCATCCAGGTGTTCAGAGACAGGAGACGCTTTCTGCAAGGAGTCCTATCTAAGCTATGACAAAGTAGCTTATTGTTCAGAAAGATTCACTCTCTGTGCCCTGGATTTATGATCCTTGACTTTGGGCTTTATCCTGTGACTTGCCTGCCCAATGGGATGTTTGTGGACATGACTGAATGAAAAGATTAAAATGCATTCGCCAAACTGACGTGCTCTCTGCCATCAATATGAGAAGAACATGTCTCAGCTCTCCTGTTGGGATCAGGAGGACAAGAGGCACCCGGGTGAGTCCCCCAGGAAACCATCAGACCTACTGCTGATGCAGAGGCCCCCAGCCATGCCCAGCTTCCATCAGCTGACCCCCAGAGGCGTGAGTCCAGAGGAAGCCAACAACTGTGCGGCTGACCTGCAGCCTGCAGCACTTCCTCCCGGACTCAGAGCATGGCTAAGAACTACCAGGAAGTCCTACAGCTTCAGTAAGGCTACAGCATAAGAGGGGCTTCCCGGGTGGCTCAATGGTAAAGAATCTGCCTGCCAAGGCAGGTGACGCAGGTTCGATCCCCAGGTCGGGAAGATCTCCTGGAGCAGGAAATGGCAGCCTGCTCCAGTATTCTTGCCTGGAGAAATTTACGGGCAGAGGAGCCTGGAGGGCTATAATGGGGCTGCAAAAGAGTTGGACACAACTTGGCAACTCAACAGCAGGAACAGCAGCAGCAGAGCACAAGAAGTAACAGAAGCAAAATAAATGGGTTTCTATGTTCATTGTAGTGGCTTCCCTGGTGGCTCAGGTGGTAAAGAATCCACTGGCAATGCGGGAGACCCGAGCTCAATCCCCTATTTAGAATGGAAACAAGAGCACTGTTACCTTCTGGCACAGAAAGTCTCTATTTCCTCTCCTATCATCCTTCCTTACCTCCTATAGAAAATATTTATTGAGTAGTTACTATGTGCCAAGCCCCATGCTACGGGGCAATGGGTAAACAAAATGCGTTGTGAAAACTGCCTCACTGTGCTTACATTTACAGGCTCACTGTGCTGAAAGATATTAAAATGGACAACAGCGATCTGGAAGAAAAGGGTATAAATCCCATCCAGGTGTTCAGAGACAGGAGACGCTTTCTGCAAGGAGTCCTATCTAAGCTATGACAAAGTAGCTTATTGTTCAGAAAGATTCACTCTCTGTGCCCTGGATTTATGATCCTTGACTTTGGGCTTTATCCTGTGACTTGCCTGCCCAATGGGATGTTTGTGGACATGACTGAATGAAAAGATTAAAATGCATTCGCCAAACTGACGTGCTCTCTGCCATCAATATGAGAAGAACATGTCTCAGCTCTCCTGTTGGGATCAGGAGGACAAGAGGCACCCGGGTGAGTCCCCCAGGAAACCATCAGACCTACTGCTGATGCAGAGGCCCCCAGCCATGCCCAGCTTCCATCAGCTGACCCCCAGAGGCGTGAGTCCAGAGGAAGCCAACAACTGTGCGGCTGACCTGCAGCCTGCAGCACTTCCTCCCGGACTCAGAGCATGGCTAAGAACTACCAGGAAGTCCTACAGCTTCAGTAAGGCTACAGCATAAGAGGGGCTTCCCGGGTGGCTCAATGGTAAAGAATCTGCCTGCCAAGGCAGGTGACGCAGGTTCGATCCCCAGGTCGGGAAGATCTCCTGGAGCAGGAAATGGCAGCCTGCTCCAGTATTCTTGCCTGGAGAAATTTACGGGCAGAGGAGCCTGGAGGGCTATAATGGGGCTGCAAAAGAGTTGGACACAACTTGGCAACTCAACAGCAGGAACAGCAGCAGCAGAGCACAAGAAGTAACAGAAGCAAAATAAATGGATTTCTATGTTCATTGTAGTGGCTTCCCTGGTGGCTCAGGTGGTAAAGAATCCACTGGCAATGCGGGAGACCCGAGCTCAATCCCTGGGTTGGAAAAATCTTGCGGAGAGGGGAATGGATACCCACTGCAGTATTCTTGCCTGGAGGAGCCTAGCAGCCTACAGTCCACGGGGTCACGGAGAGTTGGACATGAATGAGCGATTTTTCACTTTCATCTAAAAGCAGCAGGAAGCCATTTCAAGGCTTTACATAGGGAAACAATGTGATCCAATTTGGTACCAGAATGATCACACTGGCTCTCCTGTGGAGAGTGGATTAGAAAGGCTCTAGACTGAAAAGAGAGACAGGTGAGACCGCTGGAGCAGAAACACAGGAGGAAATGATGGTGGCTTGGACTTGGGTAGTGAGGGTGACAAGAATGGATTGAACAGGATGGAGGAGTCAAGGTTGACCGTCCCTGGGGCTCACAGATTGCCTGTGACTGGCAGGGACAAAGCGAACAACCGAACGGGACCCTCTTCCCCTGACTGGCACACTGCATACTCTTCCCACGTAAGATGCGGCACAGGCTCCAAACTGAGGGTGAGCATCGCTTCCTTGGGGAAGCCTCCTTTGACGCCTGCCCACAATCCGGACAGAATCCCCTGCGTCCCTCCACTGTCCTCCCACGGCATTCGTGCTCACTGTGGGCCTGGCACTGGCTCAGCTGTGCTATCTGCACGCAGGCACCCGCTCTTTCCGGGCCCCCGGCAACATGGTTGGGGCTGGATTCCTTTCTCTCTTTCCCGCGAGAGAAGCCCAGGGCCGCCTCACCTCATGTGCCTGATGTGCGAGAGGATGAGGAGGAGCTGGGCCAGGCGCCGGTGCTGCTGCTGCAGAGTCAGGCCCGCTTTGGCCATCAGATGGATCAGGGTGTCTGTGATCTTGTCCAGGACGCGGTGGATGTGGTCCTTCTCTTCCAGGGACCTCAGGGTGCTGGACAGAAACGTGTATACTCCTGAACGTGCAGAGAGAGAAAGAGAGGAGCTCAGAAAGGATGAGGTCCAGGGAACTGGGGATGGGCACAGGAACTACTACTCAGCCAATGCCTCCCTCGTCTCCCGCCCAGCCACAGGGAGGTCCAGGGTCTCCTTGGTCCAGGCAGCTATGCAGAATGCCTCATGAATATACATTTCTGAGAGCACATTTCTAGGAGACTCCTGTGGTCTCACGGGTGTGAGCTCGTTTCCAGGATTTGTCATCAAGACTTCCTGGAAATGGCTCTGCTTGCCTTGGGGCCACGACGGTTATAAGGGCCACCTCTCCTCCAACAGGCCTGTCACTCTGTCACCAGTGGTAACGATGCCCTTAACCCTGACGACAACTCCAGGAAGGCAGCATTAACGCTCCTTTTTACACAAAGAAATCGAAAGGCAGAGAACTGTATAAACCTGCGAGCAAACTCAACAGGACAGAGTGGAGCTGAGGAGCCGGATGTGCTGACTCCACACCCAGTCTTACCACGGGGCTCTCAGGAGACACGTGATACCCTCGGCGAGATGCACAGAAAGAGTGAGGGTGATTTGCTAAGTGACTGACACATAACTTTTCTAGGTAGGATTTAATTTGCTGCTACATTTCAGGTCAAGTTTGGGGCCTTCTTACTTTCATCCTCTGCTGAAAAGTTTACGATGGGAGGGGCGAGAAGACCCTGGGAGCTGCTGGTTTTCATTGCCAGGAGTTGTTTTTTTTTTTTTTTCCCCCTTTTCTTCTGGTAATAAATCCTGCTCCTGGAGCCACAGGTAGACTCGAGATTGAAATCAGACAATCTGGTTACTCTATTCTTTGGGATAGTATTAGCCTTGTACTAGACAGAGCTTCTCGTGGGCTTGTTGATGGCTTCCCAGGAGGAGCAGTGGTAAAGTACAGGAGATCCAAGAGATGTGGGTTTGATCCCTGGGTCAGGAACATCCCCTGTAGGAGGAAGAAATGGCAACCGGCTCCAGTATTCTTGCCTGGAGAATCCCAGGCACAGAGGAGCCTGGTGAACCACAGCCCATGTGGCAGAAAAGAGTTGGACACTACTGAACACAACAACAAATATGGAAGCTGTGGCCTGAAATTCCTTCCTCTAGCATGGAGGCACTGGGAAGGTGAGGCTGTGGGGCTCGGAGGTGTCCCCCTCCCCGTTGGAGGAGAGGAGTGTCCCCTGCAGAGTGGGGCCAAGGCACAACCAGCAGAGGTGACGGTTATGTGGGTGGGGAGGGCTGGGAAGGGCCAGGAGAAACTCTCGTTCCACTCATAAGGTCCCTACTTCTTTCCTCTTCCTTAGCACTTCCGCGGCTTCCTTTCTAACACGCAGATCCATACATCCCCTGTTTGCTCAGGAGAGTGTGAGCTGGGTTTCTGTTACTGGCAACTGAAAGAATTCTGACTCTTTAAGTGGTGGGCTCAGGTGCTGAGGAAGGTGAGCAATAAAGAGGTGAGAAGTACTGACAGCAAAAGGAGGGTGAGACGGAGCAGTCTTGTTCGGAGACCACAGCGAGGGACGTTCTCTCAAGCGAGCCCTGCAGAAGTGAGCATCCCATCCAAAGCACCTCACCTTTGGGAGCAGATGATGCAGTATTTTCCTCCAGATATACATCTATTCAGCAACATTTTTCTCGGTCTCACTATCCCACCAGTCATTGCATGAACATACTTCTCCCATTCATGCCGCTCCCCCGCCCCTGGTATTCTCAAGTTCAAGGCCTCCAAATTTATGAATCCCCGACTTTGTACTGGTAACTCAGTGAAGAGTTACTTCTCCCACCATAGCCTGTAGGAGGGGAAAGGGAAAACACCAGAGGAACTCACAGGAAACACAGTGGTAACTGCCCAGAATGGGAAACAGCTAATACTTACATACGACAACAACAACAAAACCAGAATGGCCAGGCTCTTGGCTCATAGGCCGCAGAATAGAATAGCGTAGCTTTTGGTACTCAGAGGCATTCTTGTCCAAAGAAAACAGAGCCCAGAATGAGAAACACTGGACAGCAGTGGGATGAGAAAGAAATTGCTAGATTCCTTGTGTTCACTGTGGGCTTCTGATGGAGAAAGACTGTGTCCATTAGACAAATGGGCACATGTCCAGCGGCTCTGGGGTTGGCCCGGAGGTGACGGATGGCGGGGGAGGTGTGCTCCAGTGGGTCGGCAGGGGAGGGTCAAGGCAGTCTCTGCTGAGCCCCAAGGCCCTGCCTCTCTCTACTGTCTGTCATCAGACACATTCTAGCCTGCTGTCTCTCAGAGGCCCTGCATCTGGCTGGATATCCTGGGAACCTGCCCAGGCCACAGAGCTGAGTTAATCCAACTTGGATGATGCATTTTCTACCAATTTCCCTTTTTTGTTACCACCCAGGATGCTGGCCTCCTTCACCAAAAATCCCGTTCTTGTTCAAGGAAACCGCAGAACGGAGGAGCTTCCATGCCTCCCTGCACCTGCTCCTCCCGCTTGTGCGCACAGGGTGAGCGGCTGGTGCAGAGTCCGGGGTGTCCCTAGGGCCCGGGCTGCACCCTCGTCTCGCCAGAGGAGGCCAGAGCTGTGCCGTGCGGACTCCCGGGAGTGCAGCTCTTCCTCACGCTGCTGCTTTCCCGGGCTGCCCGGGCCCTCCCTCCAGCACGCTTTCACTGAGAACCTACTGTGTGCGTGCACTGCGTTAGGAGACAGGGATTCCAAGCTGCCTTTCCTTTTAAGGGTTAATGTCTTAAGAGCAGAGACTGCCTGTGGAGGATCTTCTTAACTGACTTGGTATACCAGCCGTTCTCAGAACAAGCCTGTTTTTCTAGTCCTGTTTTGGCACCAACACAGGTTAACATCTCATCCTTGTCAGCCGATGCTCCCGAGCTGTGCAAATACACTTAGAAATAAATGCACTGTCCTAGTTGGGATGCCAATAATGGACAAGCAGCCATCTTCCTTTGGGGCTTTTCTGGCCAAAAAAAAAAGTGGGTCCCTCTGCTATTTCTTGACCCTAAGGGGCTGGTGGAGAGAAACAACAGAAATCTGAATTCCCAGAATGCACCAGGTCCTCAGGCAAGAGCAAAACAGGGCTCCTGGTAATTTCCATACCCCAGGTGGTCCCTGCCACCCTGGACAGCTGCGCCACTGTTCCCAGCAGCACCGAGCCAGTGATCAGACAGTGAGGGCCTTCAGAAATGACCTCGCAACAAGGCAGGCTTTTGCAACTCCCCAGGCTGCTCCAAATCCCAAAGATGGAAAAAACAATCTGTATGTCATTACCCAGGCTCTAAGAGTTGCTGGCAATTCTGAGCTTCTATGTATCTGAATCTTGCAGCCAACACTGGAGTTTTAGGCAAAGTCTATGGAGGAATCTGGCAGTAGTGAGGAAGGGAGAGCGGAACGCATGGACACCCAGTATAGAAGAGATCTCAGCCTTTCTTCCTCTCTGGCTCTCCCTGCCTCTTGCTTCTGCTCTCTCCTTCCTCCTCTTGCTTTGCTTGGAACCTCCTTCCCTCCTCCTTTCCCTCCATCCCGGAGGAACGCCCTGGTCACCCCAAATCACTTTTCCAGATGATGAAATCTTCTCTTCTGGAAGCTGGAAGAATGCAGATAGGGACAGGAAAGTGCACACATGCACGTGACTGTGTCCAGAGGAAACACTGGCAGGACTGGGGGACCCGCACGCCCAGACATTGACTTCCACTGGGGGGCGCATCTACTGCTTGAGAAGTGAGCAAAGTTGACTGGGATGCTCCAGGACAAAGTCTCCAAGTAAGGCCATTTTTTTTTGCCCTTTTCTTTTCCATAAGGACAAATGTGACAGCGACCCTGGGAGAGTCCTCCTGTCTACTGCAACTTGACCAGGAAAGCAAAGGGAATGACTCAGAGCTCAATGAAAGGGAAGAAAAATCCCTAAACTTCTGTCTATAAGTGATCTAGACCAGAACGCTGCGGCTCAGCTGGAATAATGAAAGGAACTTTCGGGGCGGGCAGCCAGCTCACGATGAGCCCAGTGATTCATCTGCAGATCAGCCTGTTAGGTGTGAGCGGGTCATGGCTTCCACAATCAAGCTGGCGTGTTTGCTCGTAAGTGCATTCAAGGCTGACGAGCAAGCATCACGAACCTTCAGGTATCACCAGCGCCGCATTTGTTCTAAATGTCACATTTAATGGCGGTTCCTCCTTCAGGCACTGCGGGTCCTTGTAGCATGTTGGACCGCTCGAGGTTGCTGAAGCCACTTAGTGGGAAGGCTTCTGCTGGCTGTCCTACAATGTGTGGAACCGTCCCCAGAAATGAAAAGGCTTCTTTTCTTTTTTTATGGGCATACAATTTTATATTTAAGGTTAGAAATTCATCTCACCAAAATGGATACCATCTATCATTAAAGATGTATTAATCATCAAAGATTTTGAGTTTCAATTTCTTTCTCTGTGTGTGTATGTGTATGTTCCATGGCAGTGTTTTCCCTTTTTACAAAATTTTTAATTAGAGGATCATCACAATATGGTGATTTTTTCTTTGTTATACAGCCACATGAAAGGACTTCTTTTCTCGAATGTTTCTTATTAAACTAGTCCTATTCCAAATAAAGAATTGTAGTCTGAGAACATACATATCTGTAAACAACAAAACTCTGTAAAAGTTAAAAGTCAAATAAAAGTTGTTTTTTTTTTTTAAAGAATTGAGGTGAAAATTTTTGAAAAGCTTTTACAAAGCTGTACCCAGAAGGTCCAGTATGCGAGCTGGCTATAGAGAGGAAAGCTTAAAAGGAACACATGGCCTCAACATTATCAAATAATTTAGGTAATACTTACGATTTCAGTGCAGCAATCTAAGTACTGCAAAAGTAGCAGAATTGGTTGCAAATGTATGGAAGAGATGTAAAAGTCTTATAAACAAAAGCCTTAAAAGGAACACATTCCAATGTAAATATTAGCCTCCTGTCTACTGCAACTTGACCAGGAAAGCAAAGGGAATGACTCAGAGCTCAATGAAAGGGAAGAAAAATCCCTAAACTTCTGTCTATAAGTGATCTAGACCAGAACGCTGCGGCTCAGCTGGAATAATGAAAGGAACTTTCGGGGCGGGCAGCCAGCTCACGATGAGCCCAGTGATTCATCTGCAGATCAGCCTGTTAGGTGTGAGCGGGTCATGGCTTCCACAATCAAGCTGGCGTGTTTGCTCGTAAGTGCATTCAAGGCTGACGAGCAAGCATCACGAACCTTCAGGTATCACCAGCGCCGCATTTGTTCTAAATGTCACATTTAATGGCGGCTCCTCCTTCAGGCACTGCGGGTCCTTGTAGCATGTTGGACCGCTCGAGGTTGCTGAAGCCACTTAGTGGGAAGGCTTCTGCTGGCTGTCCTACAATGTGTGGAACCGTCCCCAGAAATGAAAAGGCTTCTTTTCTTTTTTTATGGGCATACAATTTTATATTTAAGGTTAGAAATTCATCTCACCAAAATGGATACCATCTATCATTAAAGATGTATTAATCATCAAAGATTTTGAGTTTCAATTTCTTTCTCTGTGTGTGTATGTGTATGTTCCATGGCAGTGTTTTCCCTTTTTACAAAATTTTTAATTAGAGGATCATCACAATATGGTGATTTTTTCTTTGTTATACAGCCACATGAAAGGACTTCTTTTCTCGAATGTTTCTTATTAAACTAGTCCTATTCCAAATAAAGAATTGTAGTCTGAGAACATACATATCTGTAAACAACAAAACTCTGTAAAAGTTAAAAGTCAAATAAAAGTTGTTTTTTTTTTTTAAAGAATTGAGGTGAAAATTTTTGAAAAGCTTTTACAAAGCTGTACCCAGAAGGTCCAGTATGCGAGCTGGCTATAGAGAGGAAAGCTTAAAAGGAACACATGGCCTCAACATTATCAAATAATTTAGGTAATACTTACGATTTCAGTGCAGCAATCTAAGTACTGCAAAAGTAGCAGAATTGGTTGCAAATGTATGGAAGAGATGTAAAAGTCTTATAAACAAAATTAGAATCCACTGTAATAAAATGGCAGAAATCAATGAAATAAGGTGTCATGGCCTGCAGTAGGGTTTTCAATCGTTTAGCAGCATGGTAGGAAATCCACTTCGTGGAAAGGACATGTTGGTGTTATTTTGAGGCTTTTGTCTTTCCATCTTACATTGACATTATCTGTTGAGGTTTCCCACACATTTCTTGATCACCTTTATAGGTATTACTATTTCTTTTTGCATCTGGGCATGCGCGTTGGAAGACACTGCATTCTATTTTAAATTAGTTCAATAATATTCCTTCTTTACGACAGTTGCAAAATTGCATGAAATTTCATGTTTGTCAAAAAAACCACAGTGTATACGGATAAACTGTTATCTATTTCATTTCAGGCTAATTAAAGGAATATTCATGTTTTCCAGACTGGTATTGTTTCTTGGCCATTTTTTTTCCCCCTGCATTCAAGCCTGTATATTTAATAGCTTCTTCCTGGAGCACAGTTATTTATTTTTTTTTTTAACTTTTTTTTTTTGAGGGGGCAGGCAGGCCACTTCTATTGGTCTTTCATTTATCTATTTTCATCCATCTTTGTTCTTGAACCCGTGTGGGCCTCCCATCACAGTGGCCTCTGTTGTTGCAGAGCACTGGCTCTGGGCGCATGCGCTCCAGAGCTCTGGCTCGGTAATTGGACACATCGGTCCAGTTGCTCCGCGGCACGTGGGATCTTCCCAGGCCAGGGATCGAACTGGTGCCCCTTGCACTGCAAGGTGGTGTCCTTACCCACTGGACCACCAAGGAAGCCCCACAGTTTTATTTTTTAGTTAACTTTTATTACAACATACATATCCATAAACAACAAAACTCTGTAAAAGTTAAAGGTAAGATAAAAGTTTAAAAAAAATAAATAGTAAAAATGAAAGAAAATAAGATAAAATATGTAACAAGATATATAAAATTAAAAAAACAAGTTTCTTTACAATGTTGTGTTAGTTTCTGCTGTATGGCAAACTGAGTCAGCTATATGTATACCTGTATCCCTTTTGGGGGGATTTCCTTTCCATTTAGGTCACCACAGAGCACTGAGTGGAGTTCCCTGTGCTGTATAGTAGGTTCTCACTTGGGGTTCCTGGCACTTCTAAGAGATTTGTCTCCACGGTGTCATCCCCAAGCATGGCTGTCTCTCTGATTCTTCTGTAGGGTTTTCCAAGATGTGGCTGCTCAGCTTCCAGTGAAATCTGTGGATTGAAAGCTGAGGGTGGAGCTCTGGTATGCTTGCTTCTTAAAAACTGCCCACTGATGAGTCTAATGCCCAGTTAGAATTAAGAATCACATGATTATCATAATTTTTTCTTTTATGGCTACTCCGATGTAAGCTCTTGGAATCAAGGACTGTATCTTCGGTGAAAAGCTTCTTATCCTAACGCCGAGACTACTTTGAGAATGCCTTCTTCTTAAACTTCCTCACTACATTGTGGTCTCCACGCTTCTTTCCCCTTTCTGGCTGGCCTGATTAGAATGGAGATAACTCTTAGGAGGCTGTGGAAGTCACTCAGTTAATACTGCAGAATACATGCACAACCATAGGAAAGACGGCTCTGACACAAACCTATTCAAGCATCCAGGGCTGTTAAGTAAACAAGAAACAAACCTTCATGTGTTTGGGGCATTATACATTTTGGAGCCTATTTGTTAGAGTTTCCTCTCTAATGCAAGATGAGAAGTGTTTTATGATGTACTGACTGTATCAATGAATACATTTTATAAATATATTCATTTATGGATTATTGAGTGATGATTTCTATATCTATCTCCTTTTGTTGCCATTTCCTGCATTTCTAAGCCCTTAGGTTGCATAGTTAGAAAGTATTTCTCTTCCCAAATGCCAGTATTGCCACATTTTGTTATAGGAAGCATGATCTAGATTCGAGGACCACCTCATCATTCCCTGTCATGCTAACCATTCATTCTGAATACTCACACACTTTCTAGCAATCAATAAGTTCAAGGTATCAAGAGGGAAACCCAGGGTGTCAGCAGGGTCAGTTAGTTACCACCAAAGACACAGCTCCCAACATGGCTAAGGTTTCAGAGATGGCACTGCACCATGCAGGAACTGACTTCTCCTTTCAGGAACTGAACAAAAAGAGTATTGCTTTGAACAATATTTGTCCCTCGGTGAGACACTTCTATCCTTCTACCAATGTGTGATCTTTTACTAAAAGGTGAAGAACTTATTCATAACCCAGTCCTTGAGCAAACGTTTACTGTTGCTCTAGTCTTGGAAAGATCATCCACTTCTCTGGTCATCTTCTAAGTGGTCTCAGAATGAGCGGTGTCATGGCGAAGGTAAGTGTTTCTGTCACAACACAACAGAGACCATGGGCGGTCCTTTTATTCTGGCATCATGGCAATAGCTAAGCGTGCTCCCTTGGCACAGATGACTATGCACTCATCCACGAATGATTGGAGACATTGATCAGTTTAGCCTGTGCTCCTGTGCACAGCAACGAAGGCCTCCCACGGCCAAAATCAGTCAATAAAATTGTAAAAGAAGAAAGAAACGCAATTGTAGTGGCAGTCATGTGTCTCGTTTTTATATATGAAATCTCAGTCTTTACTTTCTATAATAAATAGTCCCCTGGCCTTAAGCCATTATGAATCTATTTTCCTGACCCAGGGATCAAACCCTGGTCCCCTGCATTGGAGGCAGATTCTTTACCATCTGAGGCACCAGGGAAGCCCTATATTGCTTAGGAGCCTCCTTTTTTGTGAGTTATGTCTGTAATATATTAAGAAACAGCCAGGTTTCTGATTTTTTCTTATTCCTCAGTCCATTGCTATCTTTCTGAGATCAAGCAAAAAGACAGTCTAAAGAGGAACATATCTTTTTTTTCCTTTTCCTTTTGTTGCCATTTCCTGCATTTCTAAGCCCTTAGGTTGCATAGTTAGAAAGTATTTCTCTTCCCAAATGCCAGTATTGCCACATTTTGTTATAGGAAGCATGATCTAGATTCGAGGACCACCTCATCATTCCCTGTCATGCTAACCATTCATTCTGAATACTCACACACTTTCTAGCAATCAATAAGTTCAAGGTATCAAGAGGGAAACCCAGGGTGTCAGCAGGGTCAGTTAGTTACCACCAAAGACACAGCTCCCAACATGGCTAAGGTTTCAGAGATGGCACTGCACCATGCAGGAACTGACTTCTCCTTTCAGGAACTGAACAAAAAGAGTATTGCTTTGAACAATATTTGTCCCTCGGTGAGACACTTCTATCCTTCTACCAATGTGTGATCTTTTACTAAAAGGTGAAGAACTTATTCATAACCCAGTCCTTGAGCAAACGTTTACTGTTGCTCTAGTCTTGGAAAGATCATCCACTTCTCCGGTCATCTTCTAAGTGGTCTCAGAATGAGCGGTGTCATGGCGAAGGTAAGTGTTTCTGTCACAACACAACAGAGACCATGGGCGGTCCTTTTATTCTGGCATCATGGCAATAGCTAAGCGTGCTCCCTTGGCACAGATGACTATGCACTCATCCACGAATGATTGGAGACATTGATCAGTTTAGCCTGTGCTCCTGTGCACAGCAACGAAGGCCTCCCACGGCCAAAATCAGTCAATAAAATTGTAAAAGAAGAAAGAAACGCAATTGTAGTGGCAGTCATGTGTCTCGTTTTTATATATGAAATCTCAGTCTTTACTTTCTATAATAAATAGTCCCCTGGCCTTAAGCCATTATGAATCTATTTTCCTGACCCAGGGATCAAACCCTGGTCCCCTGCATTGGAGGCAGATTCTTTACCATCTGAGGCACCAGGGAAGCCCTATATTGCTTAGGAGCCTCCTTTTTTGTGAGTTATGTCTGTAATATATTAAGAAACAGCCAGGTTTCTGATTTTTTCTTATTCCTCAGTCCATTGCTATCTTTCTGAGATCAAGCAAAAAGACAGTCTAAAGAGACAGTTTGATGGGAAATGTGCAGCCCATCTAATACAAAAGGGTGTGTTCACAGGGTTCTGTATGGAACTCCTAGTCCAGGTGAGCTGGCCTAGTCTCAGGAGGCCTTGAGGGTTTCACTTTTTTCTCAGAAAAGGCAGGTTAAAGCATTCTGGATGCATGTTTCCTTTTCTCATTTGGTATTTCAGGACAATGCGGAGCAACAATGCGGAGCAGGAAGTGGCCCCTTACACACGCTGAGGCAGATTTATTTTCCAAAACTGACCATAACAATATCTCTCATCTGATAGGAATCACTATGGTATGACTTTGGCACTCCAATTGTGAAGATGTATGGGTTACACCTCTCCCTAGAGTCTGGGTAGACCATGACTTGCTTGCAATCAATAGAACGGGATAGAAGCAACACCACCCAGCTTCTAAGGTACAATATGCCTGTCATATGAGGCATACAGCTCCTGCCTGTCAGCTGGGAAACTTGCTTCTGGAAGCCTCACTGCCTCTTGAGAGGTTCAGTGCAATAGGCCATGAAGAAGCCAAGGCCACAAATAAGCATCACAGTTGACTGTTGGCTGATGTTCTAGCCAACAGCCAGCATCAGTAGCGAGCATGTGAACAAAGACCTTTAAGATGTCTCTAAATGAGTTTCCCTGGTGGTCCAGTGGGTAAAGTGTCTGCCTTGCAGTGCAAGGGGCATCGGATCGATCCCTGGCCCAGGAAGATCCCACATACCGCGGTGTGACCAGTGTGTCCAATTATGAGCCAGTGCTCTGGAGCACATGTGTCCAGAGCTGGTGCTCTGCAGTGAGAGGCCACTGCGATGGGAGGCCCACACAGGCCAAAGAATAAAGATGGATGAAGATAAATAAATTTTAAAAAAACAATAAAAGAGGCCAAAATTAAAACACACACACACACACAGACAAAAAAAAGTTACTTAAAAAAAAAAATGATGTCTCTAGCAGACGACTATCAAATTACTCCTTGTGGATGACCCTCACTGGAGGCCCCAGACATGCGGAGAAGAAGCAGTCCATGCTTCCCATGCTCTACCCAAATCTGCAACTGAAGTGACGTGAAGTGAAGTAAAAGTCACTCAATCATGTCCGACTCTTTGCGATCCCATGGACTGTAGCCCACCAGGCTCCTCTGTCCCTGGGGTTCTCTAGGCAAGAATACTGGAGTGAGTTTCCATTTCCTTCTCCAGGGGATCTTCCCAACCCAGGGATCAAACTTGAGTCTCCTGCATTATAGGCAGATTCTTTACCATCTGAGTCACCAGGGGCTTTCAACCTACAACTAATTGAATCCAAATCCTTTCTTTAGCCATTAAGTTTTGGGGTACTTTATTACACTGCAGCAGTCAACAGAGCACACGTAGGTATCTGCACCAGAATTCAGGCAAATTGGAGACTAGACTCCTGAAATGGAACATCAAGAGATGAGATAGTGTTTGAGTACTTCCTGCTCCACATGATGAGTTCTCCTGACACCCAATGCCTTGGCCTAGGCCTGACCTTCACCTTGGTTAGTATAATGGTCAAGGTTTGAGCTCACCCTGTCAGACCCTGTGCAAAATTAGCAATTTTCATAGGAGGCACATTTATCCCTAGCAACTACCCAACTGATGAGCAAAATAAATGGATCTTCCCCCAACTGGCAACCCCAAATATCTGCACCCTACTTTCTTATCAGAGGGATTCCCAGGTGGCACTTGTGGTCAATAACCCATCTCAATGCACAAGACAAAAGAGATATGGGTTGGATCCCTGGATCGGGTAGATCCAGGGAAGAGGGCAGGGCAAAAGAATAGAACATTCAAATTCTCAGCTGTGGAATCCTTATCGGGTGTGCTGATTGAAATAGATTTTGTAGAGATTTTCCTAAAGGAAAGTTTTTACATTGAACAACTAGTCTATTTTATTTTGTTTATTAAAAGCTGGGGAAAAAATTTGGTAGTCCTTATAATGGAATGTGTTCTCTTTGCTTTGGCCCAGCAAAGGAAATTGAGAGCCAAATTTGTGCCCCACTCCTAGGAACTGTACAGATGGACTACTATGTGCTAATCTTATTACTGAGTTTATTATTTTCTTCACATTATTTTCCCTTTTTTCAGATTGTGTCTATTATCACTTTACACTTTTTGTAGCACATGAAATAGAGTGAGCCATTTCAAATTCTCTATGGGAGAGGCAATGCATAAACAAAATAATGAACACCCCCTCCTCCTCTGTCAAATCAATAAACAGGGTTAATGTGAATACAGATGTTTACAAAACATCATTAAGCATTCATCTGACTTAACCGTGGAGCTGAAAAAAATGACAGATGATTTAAGAATATATAGTTGGCTAGAGCCACATGTTCATATCATCCCGAGTTGAGCAGCACTGTTTAAAGCCCCTGTGATGAGCAGCATTGGTCACTGTGAAGTGACACCTTCCTGTGTGACTGTAAAGGCCACCCCTTCTAGTTTTGGTGTGCATGTTTATCTCCAGAGCCACAAAGATTCAGGCATATTTTTTCCTCTTTTTCCTAGAGAATCAAAATGGTGAAATGACTGATACTTCTCGCTGATTATTTTGAAATAGATAATTAGTGTCCGAAATTACTTTTTCAGAAAGATAAGTGGACATGTAGATGATGCCTGTTCTTTAGATATATCAGTTCCATCATTTCAAGAGAGCTCTACAGTAGATGAAAATTGTGTTGAAAAAGTGTCACGTGACGGTGACAGGTCTGTCTTTTCTCCTTAACAGAGCCTTGTGAAAGACTGTATTACATTGCAAAAAGGGAAGACAGAATTCTAGAATTAGGGATTTAATTTAAGTTTCGTGGTTTTCACACCATTTTGAGTTTCAAAATTCTTTTAAAAGCGTGAACTTCATGTGAAACCCCCACATACAAACTGAATGAAGTCAAGCTCCTCTGTCTAAAGCAGGAGAAAGGGGGAGGGGAGGACAGAAGGCTGGTCCCTTGGCCTCTTCCTCTCTGCCTAACATCCCTATCCGCTGGTGGCTGGAGGATTCTTCTGAAAGCCAAGGCTTTAGCAGAAGGTCTAAAAGCCACTGGTCTCAGGACTGTGAGAAGGTAAGTCACAACTGGAAATAAATATTTGCCAAAGGCACATCGGCTAAAGGACTCTTAGCAAGATATACAAAGAAGTTGAAACTCAATAAAGAGAAAGTCAATGTCCCAGTTAAAAAATGGGGAAAATACCTGAACAGACACCTCACCAGAGAAGAGACAGAGATAGAAACGAGGCCGATGAAAAGCTGTTTCACATCATATGTCAGTAGAGAACTGAAAATTAGAACAATGAGATTCTACCTATTAGAATGGCCAAAATCTAAATATCGACCACAGTAAATGCTGATGAGAAGGTGGAGCAACAGAAACATTAACCCATTGCTGGCAGAGACAAAAACGGTGTAGCCACTCTGAAAGGCAGTTCAGCAAATTTTACTAAACCTACTCTTGCCAGCAATCATACTCCTTCATATTTACCCAAGTGAGATGAGCATTCATGTCTACACAAAAACCTGCACACTAATGTTTATAGCACCTTTATTCATAATTGCCAAACCTTGGAGGCAAGGATAAATGGTAAATGGATAGCAGGTAAATGGATAAACTGTGGTAAATCCAGACAATGAAAGGTTATTCAGGGCTATAAAGAAATGAGTTACCAAGGCATCCAGGGCCATGGAAGAATCTTAAATTCATACTACTAAGTGAAAGAAGATAATCTGAAAAGACTATACAGCATGATTCCAACAACATGACATTCTACAAAAGAGGAAACAAAGGGAGATGGTAAACTCTATCAGTGGTTTCCAGGGCTTAGGGAAAGGGGTGGGATGAATAGAGCACAGAGGATTTTTAAGGCAGAATGTCCTCAATGTCCTAAATAACACACAGAGTGGAAGCTACTCTGTACAATACTATACTGAGGGGTCTATGTCATTTTACATTTTCCAAAATCCAGAGAATGTAGAACACCAAGCACATGCATGGGAAAGTGACCCTTAAATGTTAGCTGTAAACCTTAAGTGATAAAGGTATGTAAACCTAAGTTTATTGATTCTCACAAATTATTGATACATCTCTGTTGGGAGATTTTGATAGTGAAGGCAGCTGGGAGTGTGGTGGGGGTGGGGTTACATGGGAAGTCTCTATACCTTCTCTCAGCTTTGCTATGAACCTAAAACCACTCTAAAAAAAGAAATGCTACAAATAAGTATTTCTAATTAATTTTTAAAATTGAAATATAGTTTATTTACAATGTTATGCCAATCTCTGCTTACAGGAAAGTGACTTAGTTATTCACCTAGAGACATTCTTTACCCAAACGATTTTTTTCTTTTCTTTTTAAATAGTTTTTCCTTGGTCTGCACTCCATAGCATGCAGGATCTTAGTGCCCTGACCAAGGATTGAACTCATAACCCTTGCATTGAAATTTGGAAGTCTTAACCCCTGGACCACCAAAATAAAATAAGTTTTAATGTAAAATGGCCCCCTACTGATCCACTCACTATTTGACTTGCTGGGAAACAGAGGCTCATAGAGGTTAAGGAGCTGGGGCTAGTGAAGGCTGTTGCTGGGAGGGTTTCAGATAGACCACCAGGCTGGCCTGGCCAGGGGTCACTCTGGGGGGATAAATGGCAAAGTTGGAACTAATTCACCCAAATACCCCTCAGTCCTGACCAGTGCTCAATGGCTTACAAAGGATTTCCTAACTTCATGGTTTGTGAGAAACTGGAAATGACTGCCAATAATAGCCGTGCCTCCAGAGATATTTGAGAAAACTAATAATTTCCCTGTAATGATTTGGTAATAAGGCATCCAGGGCCATGGAAGAATCTTAAATTCATACTACTAAGTGAAAGAAGATAATCTGAAAAGACTATACAGCATGATTCCAACAACATGACATTCTACAAAGAGGAAACAAAGGGAGATGGTAAACTCTATCAGTGGTTCCCAGGGCTTAGGGAAAGGGGTGGGATGAATAGAGCACAGAGGATTTTTAAGGCAGAATGTCCTCAATGTCCTAAATAACACACAGAGTGGAAGCTACTCTGTACAATACTATACTGAGGGGTCTATGTCATTTTACATTTTCCAAAATCCAGAGAATGTAGAACACCAAGCACATGCATGGGAAAGTGACCCTTAAATGTTAGCTGTAAACCTTAAGTGATAAAGGTATGTAAACCTAAGTTTATTGATTCTCACAAATTATTGATACATCTCTGTTGGGAGATTTTGATAGTGAAGGCAGCTGGGAGTGTGGTGGGGGTGGGGTTACATGGGAAGTCTCTATACCTTCTCTCAGCTTTGCTATGAACCTAAAACCACTCTAAAAAAAGAAATGCTACAAATAAGTATTTCTAATTAATTTTTAAAATTGAAATATAGTTTATTTACAATGTTATGCCAATCTCTGCTTACAGGAAAGTGACTTAGTTATTCACCTAGAGACATTCTTTACCCAAACGATTTTTTTCTTTTCTTTTTAAATAGTTTTTCCTTGGTCTGCACTCCATAGCATGCAGGATCTTAGTGCCCTGACCAAGGATTGAACTCATAACCCTTGCATTGAAATTTGGAAGTCTTAACCCCTGGACCACCAAAATAAAATAAGTTTTAATGTAAAATGGCCCCCTACTGATCCACTCACTATTTGACTTGCTGGGAAACAGAGGCTCATAGAGGTTAAGGAGCTGGGGCTAGTGAAGGCTGTTGCTGGGAGGGTTTCAGATAGACCACCAGGCTGGCCTGGCCAGGGGTCACTCTGGGGGGATAAATGGCAAAGTTGGAACTAATTCACCCAAATACCCCTCAGTCCTGACCAGTGCTCAATGGCTTACAAAGGATTTCCTAACTTCATGGTTTGTGAGAAACTGGAAATGACTGCCAATAATAGCCGTGCCTCCAGAGATATTTGAGAAAACTAATAATTTCCCTGTAATGATTTAGGAGAACTCCAAAATTTCCAAACCAGGTGCAAGGTGGTGTGCAGCTGACGTGCTGGTAGACCAAAGCGTCTCTGTCTCTTTGGCTCAGATGGTAAAGAATCCACCTGTAACGGGGGAGACCCAGGTTAAATTCCTGGGTTGGGAAGATCCCCTGGAGCAGGGCATGGCAACCCACTCCAGGGGATTCGCTGTAGGGATGTTCCTTGTGACTGTGTCCATAATATTTCTATCATCCATAATGCAATTCACATTTCTGAAACTCTTCAAGGTTTGCCATTTGGGCAGAAAATAGAACTAACAAAATTGTTGCTAAAGTTTCTAAGGAAATGTTTCTAAGTTAGAAATACCTCCAATGACATGTCATCAATAATCTGTTACTTATCTAATACAAAAATAAGATCAGCTTCAAAAGACTGGCAGCCCATTCTCCCTTGAGGACTGGCAAGTTGAACTGCAAAGGAACCAGAGCATTAAGGTCTTACTAGATGGAGCTGAGTGCCTGGTTTTCACTAAATGTGAAGGTTACATTCCCTCACTCAGAAAGTAACATCTGCTCTACCAAGGGTAAGTAGGAACAGATGCTTTGTCATTCAGATGAAAATGAATTTTGCATTCTGGATTTAATTTATTGTTGCTGCAAATTTTAAAGACTAAACAAACTGCTCCTGCCAGTGCCCCCTCCTGGCAGTCGTGCTTAGCTGTCCTTGGAGCTGGACCAAGAAGCTCAGTGTCTGACTGCTTCCAGCTGCAAGAATCTGGAGACTAGATCGCACTTGATCCTTGGGATCCATGAAATCAGACAGGGCACTCTTGGAAGGAGCAGCTTGTTGACCACTAGAGCAGAGCACAGCTAGAGCAGCCGTGGGCTCACATGGCAAGCTGTTCCTCTGAGCTGGTTATCGATGAGGAAAGGTCATGTCGGTCACACAAAGTCCCAGAACCCAGAGCACATGAAAGCTTGGGAGGATCCAGGTTCTCCTTCAGAGCAAAGGATTTCCTAACTTCATGGTTTGTGAGAAACTGGAAATGACTGCCAATAATAGCCGTGCCTCCAGAGATATTTGAGAAAACTAATAATTTCCCTGGAATGATTTAGGAGAACTCCAAAATTTCCAAACCAGGTGCAAGGTGGTGTGCAGCTGACGTGCTGGTAGACCAAAGCGTCTCTGTCACTTTGGCTCAGATGGTAAAGAATCCACCTGTAGCGGGAGACCCAGGTTAAATTCCTGGGTTGGGAAGATCCCCTGGAGCAGGGCATGGCAACCCACTCCAGGGGATTCGCTGTAGGGATGTTCCTTGTGACTGTGTCCATAATATTTCTATCATCCATAATGCAATTCACATTTCTGAAACTCTTCAAGGTTTGCCATTTGGGCAGAAAATAGAACTAACAAAATTGTTGCTAAAGTTTCTAAGGAAATGTTTCTAAGTTAGAAATACCTCCAATGACATGTCATCAATAATCTGTTACTTATCTAATACAAAAATAAGATCAGCTTCAAAAGACTGGCAGCCCATTCTCCCTTGAGGACTGGCAAGTTGAACTGCAAAGGAACCAGAGCATTAAGGTCTTACTAGATGGAGCTGAGTGCCTGGTTTTCACTAAATGTGAAGGTTACATTCCCTCACTCAGAAAGTAACATCTGCTCTACCAAGGGTAAGTAGGAACAGATGCTTTGTCATTCAGATGAAAATGAATTTTGCATTCTGGATTTAATTTATTGTTGCTGCAAATTTTAAAGACTAAACAAACTGCTCCTGCCAGTGCCCCCTCCTGGCAGTCGTGCTTAGCTGTCCTTGGAGCTGGACCAAGAAGCTCAGTGTCTGACTGCTTTCAGCTGCAAGAATCTGGAGACTAGATCGCACTTGATCCTTGGGATCCATGAAATCAGACAGGGCACTCTTGGAAGGAGCAGCTTGTTGACCACTAGAGCAGAGCACAGCTAGAGCAGCCGTGGGCTCACATGGCAAGCTGTTCCTCTGAGCTGGTTATCGATGAGGAAAGGTCATGTCGGTCACACAAAGTCCCAGAACCCAGAGCACATGAAAGCTTGGGAGGATCCAGGTTCTCCTTCCCCATGAGACTTTAAAGGGAGGTTATACTTATGGCCATTCAACCTCTTGTCTTTCTGTTTGTAAAGATCTCTCAATAAAAAACAGTGGGAAAAGAATCAAAGGCAGAAGGTAAAATACTAAATGCTAGTCTTCAGTGCATCCTGATTGCCTGGAATAAAAGGCACCAGCACAGGGTCTCTGCAAGTCATCAAATTGAAAAATGACATAACAAGCACCTATATACATCAGGTATACCTATATACCATTCAGTTCAGTCATTCAGTTGTGTCAGACTTGTTGCGACCCCATGGACTGCAGCACACTAGGCTTCCCTGTCCTTCACCATCTCCCGGAAGGATGCTCAAACTCAGGTCTATTGATTCAGTGATGCCACCCAATCATATCATCCTCTGTTGTCCTCTTCTCCTTCTGCCTTCTATTTTTCCCAACATCTGGACTTTTTCCAATGAGTCGTCTCTTCACATTAGGTGGCCAAAGTATTGGAGCTTCAGCTTCAGCATCAGTCCTTCCAATGAATATTCAGGGCTGATTTCCTTTAGGATTGACTGGTTTGATCTTGCAGTCCAAGGGACTCTCAAGAGTCTTCTCCAGCACCACAGTTCAAAGGCATCAGTTATTTGGTACTCAGCCTTCTTTATGGTCCAACTCTCACATCCATATATGACTACTGGGAAAACCATAGGTCTGACTATACAAACTTTTGTCAGCAAAGTGATGTCTCTGCTGTTGAATATACTGTCTAGGTTTGTCATGGCTTTTCTTCCAAGGAGCAAGTATCTTTTAATTTCATAGCTGCAGTCACCATCCTCAGTGATTTTGTAGCCCAAGAAAATCAAGTCTGTCACTGTTTCAACCGTTTGCTATTTGCTATGAAGTGATGGGACCAGATGCCATGATCATAATAGATCATAAAATATAACAACATTCTCTGAAACAATCAGTTGCTTCAAAAGGAGTGAGCTTGAGATGTTTGTAACAAATCGAGAAATTCCTGCTTGGAGGTCGCTCAAAGCTGAGGGTAGTAGCTACTGAGAGGTTTGATCGATGAGGAAAGGTCATCGGTCACACAAAGTCCCAGAACCCAGAGCACATGAAAGCTTGGGAGGATCCAGGTTCTCCTTCCCATGAGACTTTAAAGGGAGGTTATACTTATGGCCATTCAACCTCTTGTCTTTCTGTTTGTAAAGATCTCTCAATAAAAACAGTGGGAAAAGAATCAAAGGCAGAAGGTAAAATACTAAATGCTAGTCTTCAGTGCATCCTGATTGCCTGGAATAAAAGGCACCAGCACAGGGTCTCTGCAAGTCATCAAATTGAAAAATGACATAACAAGCACCTATATACATCAGGTATACCTATATACCATTCAGTTCAGTCATTCAGTTGTGTCAGACTTGTTGCGACCCCATGGACTGCAGCACACTAGGCTTCCCTGTCCTTCACCATCTCCCGGAAGGATGCTCAAACTCAGGTCTATTGATTCAGTGATGCCATCCAACCATCTCAGCCTCTGTTGTCCTCTTCTCCTTCTGCCTTCTATTTTTTTTCCAATATCAGGGTCTTTTCCAATGAATCGTCTCTTTGCATTAGGCGGCCAAAGTATTGGAGCTTCAGCTTCAGCATCATTCGTTCCAATGAATATTCAGGATTGATTTCCTTTAGGATTGACTGGTTTGATCTCCTTGCAGTTTTAGGGACTCTCAAGAGTCTTCTCCAGCACCACAGTTCAAAGGCATCAGTTATTTGGTACTCAGCCTTCTTTATGGTCCAACTCTCACATCCATATATGACTACTGGGAAAACCATAGGTCTGACTATACAAACTTTTGTCAGCAAAGTGATGTCTCTGCTGTTGAATATACTGTCTAGGTTTGTCATGGCTTTTCTTCCAAGGAGCAAGTATCTTTTAATTTCATAGCTGCAGTCACCATCCTCAGTGATTTTGTAGCCCAAGAAAATCAAGTCTGTCACTGTTTCAACCGTTTGCTATTTGCTATGAAGTGATGGGACCAGATGCCATGATCATAATAGATCATAAAATATAACAACATTCTCTGAAACAATCAGTTGCTTCAAAAGGAGTGAGCTTGAGATGTTTGTAACATGATGTTTATAGCATGCTCTGTGTAGAAATTCCTGCTTGGAGGTCGCTCAAAGCTGAGGGTAGTAGCTACTGGGGAGGAAGCTGTCTTTGCCATTCTCCTGGATACCCTCTTCATCTTCCACACACGTAATAAGGTTACGTGTTTGTGAAAGTGTGATTTGATAAAGCTTTCAAGACAGTAGGCAATATGTATCAAGAATTTTAATGATGATTATCCTCTTTTACCCAGCAAATCTACTTCAAGAAACATATTCACAATCATAATCAAAAGTGGCCAAAGATGAATACAAGAGCTCAAAACAACCATTGTTTATAATAACAAAAAAGAGAAACCATATGTGTTTAACAATATCAGATTTGTTAAATGCTACCTTCTCATGAATGACTATGGTAGTTATTTAAGATATTATTAATATTGTTTTTAAATTTGATCCCTTTTTTATTGGTCTTTTATTTATTTATTTTCACCCATCTTTGTTCTTTGGCCTGTGTGGGCCTCCCATTGCAGTGGCCTCTCTCATTGCAGAGCACCGGCTCTGGGCGCATGCGCTCCAGAGCACTGACATGTAATTGGACACATTACATGGGATCTTCCCAGACCAGGGATCAGATCAGGACCCCTTTCACTGCAAGGTGGACTCTTTACCCACTACACACATGTAGTATGAAAAGAAAATAGTTCCTAACATAAATTAATTATTAATCTAGGACTCTGTTGGTACAGTGGATAAGAATTCACCTGCCAATGCAAGGGCACATGGGTTACATCCCTGGTCAGGGAAGATTCCACATGCCTCAGAGCAACTAAACCCATGCACTGAAACTACTGAGTCTGTGTGCTGCAATGGCTGAAGGCCATATACCTAGAGCCTTTGCTTGCAACCAGAGAAACCACCACAATGAGAAGACACACCATAACTCGAGAACAGTCCCTGTTTGCCATAACTAGGGAAAGTCCATGACAGCAATGAAGAACCGGTGCAATCAAAGATGAAAATAAATAAATAAATGTATTAGTCTCAAGTAGGCATTGCTCACCTGAAACTATGATAGCATTGTGAACTGGTTATGGACTGTACTGTGCTTAGTCGCTCAGTCCTGTCTGACCCTCTGCGACCCCCTGTAGCCTGCCAGGCTCCTCTATCCGTGGGGACTCTCCAGGCAAGAATACGGGAATGGGTTTAATCACCTATACCCCACGACAAATAGAAAGTTAAAAATACATAAATAAAATAACCTTAAGTGTAAAAAGAGATCAGGCAGGCACTGTATTGTAAAAGCTAACTTTGTATTACTAGGTAGGCACTATAATGCTCACCATTTCATGGGCTTGTCCCAAGTTATGGAACTAACAATATAGCAAGTAACAGAAAGGGGATATGAACTTGGAACTACCATCCTCGCTCTTTCTTTTTCCTAAACGTTTTATTTTATATTGGAGTACAGCCAATTAACAATGTTGTGACAGTTTCAGGTAGACAGCAAAGGGACTCAGTAATGCATAACATGTAGGGTTTTTTAAACTTTTTTTCTATCTTTTAATTTTTATTTATTTATCTTTGATGGGCTGCACTGTGTGGTATGAGGGATCTTAGTTCTCCGACTAGGAATTGAACCCTCATCCCCTGCACTGGAAATGCAGAGTCCTAACCACTGGACCAGATCACCAGGCAAGTCTCGTAAACTCTATTACAATAAGACCCATCAAAACTTCCATATGATTGGTTAACCTCAAGTTATTTCCTTGATAATATACTTTGTAGTCTTAAATGATCTAAATTTAGAACACCATGTTTGTAACCATAATTTTAGTTTTAAGAGTAATAATTGTCTTTTTACATCTATTTTTATCTTCAGACCATGAGGTACTTGAAGTAGAAACTCCTTTACTAATTACTGCTACTACAATCACTATCAGTGTGACCATGAGAGTCATTTTTGGAGCATCCCTAGGGTCCAGGGAGCAGTCCATATGGCTCACTTGATACAAACTATATGAGGAAGTACTGCTACCTCCCATGTTACAGATGAGGCAACCGCAGGCAACTTTTCCTTTCCAGCACTTAACTCAATGCCTGGAAAAGCAATACATTTTTGATAAATGGTAATTAAGCTAACATATTTTGCTGTTGTTGTTTAGTCATTATGTCTGCCTCTTTGTGACCCCATGAACAGTAGCCTGTAAGGCTCCTCTGTCCATAGGATTTCCATGGCAAGAATACTGAAATGGGTTGTCATTTTTTTCAACCCAGGGATCGAAATCAGCAGGCAGATTCTTTACCACTGAGCCACCAGGGAAGCCCGAGCTAATATATGGTAGCTTAAAAGTCAATGGGTTACTGTCTTTCTTTTATGTCAGAAGAAAAACTAAATGAAAAGCAGGTATAAAGTAAAAACTCAGAGAAAATAGAACCAAGGCAACCTCAAGCTACTCCTACATACAAAAGTAGCCATACATTCCTGTAGGAAAAAGCTGAAAGAATCTGAGTGTTATGTGGTGCTCAAGGACCAGGACTCCATGAAAGAGGCAGAGAGTTTGTTTACCATCTTTCAATCCAGGAGAAGCAGGCCGATGTAACCGTGGGCCCATGTGTCTAAACCCAGAAGCAGTTTGGTTCAGACTGCGAACTTTACAGTCTGGCTTTCTACTGAAACATTTCAGGACGCATACATATTCCATGATGGTTTTTACTTTTTCAGTGAGTATCACACGGATAAAGAAAACTCCATTAACAAACAATATTGTGCTTTACTTCTCAGCTTAAGAAATTAGTGGGATTATGTTGTTGTTTTCTCATGGTTTTCTTCACTTCAAGTGTTGACACACTTTTAGATTTACAGTTTACTGTTCCAGACACGAAGGCAGAGAGAGGGCATTTGCGGCCTTTCCAAATATAGGACCTGAGTGTAACCCTTGTTCTATGATTACAACAGGGACATCCTGGACACCAAAACCTCAGTACAGTATTATATTACATAATATTTTCTCTATTAAAAGCAACAGACTATATAGTAATGATAATATTAGCTCATATTTTCTGAGCTATCTTGTTATATCATACAAACCTATAGGGTTAACAGGAATGTTTAGAATTATTATTTTTAATATTCATTTATGTGGCTGAACTGGGTGTTAGTTGAAGCATGAAGACTCCCAGTTGCTAACATATTTTGATAAATGGTAATTAAGCTAACATATTTTGCTGTTGTTGTTTAGTCATTATGTCTGCCTCTTTGTGACCCCATGAACAGTAGCCTGTAAGGCTCCTCTGTCCATAGGATTTCCATGGCAAGAATACTGAAATGGGTTGCCATTTTTTTCAACCCAGGGATCGAATTCAGCAGGGAGATTCTTTACCACTGAGCCACCAGGGAAGCCCGAGCTAATATATGGTAGCTTAAAAGTCAATGGGTTACTGTCTTTCTTTTATGTCAGAAGAAAAACTAAACGAAAAGCAGGTATAAAGTAAAAACTCAGAGAAAATAGAACCAAGGCAACCTCAAGCTACTCCTACATACAAAAGTAGCCATACATTCCTGTAGGAAAAAGCTGAAAGAATCTGAGTGTTATGTGGTGCTCAAGGACCAGGACTCCATGAAAGAGGCAGAGAGTTTGTTTACCATCTTTCGATCCAGGAGAAGCAGGCCGATGTAACCGTGGGCCCATGTGTCTAAACCCAGAAGCAGTTTGGTTCAGACTGCGAACTTTACAGTCTGGCTTTCTACTGAAACATTTCAGGACGCATACATATTCCATTATGGTTTTTACTTTTTCAGTGAGTATCACACGGATAAAGAAAACTCCATTAACAAACAATATTGTGCTTTACTTCTCAGCTTAAGAAATTAGTGGGATTATGTTGTTGTTTTCTTATGGTTTTCTTCACTTCAAGTGTTGACACACTTTTAGATTTACAGTTTACTGTTCCAGACACGAAGGCAGAGAGAGGGCATTTGCAGCCTTTCCAAATATAGGACCTGAGTGTAACCCTTGTTCTATGATTACAACAGGGACATCCTGGACACCAAAACCTCAGTACAGTATTATATTACATAATATTTTCTCTATTAAAAGCAACAGACTATATAGTAATGATAATATTAGCTCATATTTTCTGAGCTATCTTGTTATATCATACAAACCTATAGGGTTAACAGGAATGTTTAGAATTATTATTTTTTTAATATTCATTTATGTGGCTGAACTGGGTGTTAGTTGAAGCATGAAGACTCCCAGTTGAGGCATACAGGATTTAGGTCCCCGACCAGAGGTCAAACCTGTGTCCCCTGCACTGGGAACACAGAGTCTTAGCCAATGCATCACCAGGGAAGTAGAATTACTATTCCTATTTTATAGTTGAGGATACCAGGGAAGAGAGGTCCAGTGGCTTTGTTACTTTAATGGTAGAGCCAGAACTTTTCCCCATGCCTGTTTTCTGATTCTAGTCAAGTTCAACACAACCTAAAGCGGAAGCCTCTATGCTCTGGTGAGGATATTCCTCTGCCTCTTAATTACTCTCCTTCCCTTCTTCATGACATTTCCTTATCTCTTGAAGTGGAAATGATCTGTTAATTGCCTGTGTCCTCTGCCCAAGCCAGTGTATGAAAGACAGGCCCCCATTTCCTGTCCCCAGTGCTGAGCATTCTTCTGAGCACCAGCAGCTTTCCCTCACAGTTTGCCAAATGGTTCATTTTAAAATATACTAGAGAGGGCTTCCCTGCTGGTCCAGTGGGCAAGGACACCGCCTTGCAGTGCAAGGGGCGCAGGTTCAATCCCTGGCCTGGGAAGATCCCACGTGCCGTGCAGCAGCTGGACCAATGTGTCCAACTACTGAGCCGGAGCTCTGGAGCACATGCGCCTAGAGCCGGGACTCTGCAGCGAGAGAGGTCACTGTGATGGGAGGCCCACATGGGCCAAAGAACAAAGATGGATGAAAATGAATAAATAAAAGACCAATAGGGGGCTTCCCTGGTGGTCCAGTGGGTAAGGACACCACCTTGCAGTGCAAGGGGCGCCAGTTCGATCCCTGGCCTGGGAAGATCCCACGTGCCACGGAGTGGCTGGACCGATGTGTCCAATTACCGAGCCAGAGCTCTGGCGCACATGCGCCCAGAGCCGGTGCTCTGCGACAACAGAGGCCACTGCAATGGGAGGCCCACACGGGCCAAAGAACAAAGATGGATGAAAACAGAGAAATGAAAGACCAATAGAAGTGGCCCGCCCGCTCCCCTCCTTCCCCAACCCGACCCCCGCCCAAAAATAAATAAATAAATAAATCTTTAAAAAAAAAAAAAAGACCAATAGAAGTAGCCAAAAAAAAAAAAAAAGATAAAATATACTAGAGAAACAATTTAGTTAGGTAACATTTCATCACCTATAGCAGTAGTTTTCAAACGAATTTCCACACACTCCAGAGAATTAAAGGTGGATCCTCAAAGGCCCTTAAACGGCCTCGTAGCCAGAAGGTGGGAAAAAAGAAAGGCTTCAAGAGTTGAGTCTAGGGCTTCCTCTGGTGGTCCAGTGGATAAGGACACTGCCTTGCAGTGCAAGGGGCGCCGGTTCGATCCCTGGCCTGGGAAGATCCCACGTGCCGCGGAGCGGCTGGACTGATGTGTCCAATCACCGAGCTGGAGCTCTGGAGTGCCTGCGCTCGGAGCCGGCGCTCTGCGACAACAGACGCCATCGCGATGGGAGGCCCGCAGGAGCCAAAGAACAAAAGACGGATAAAAACAGAGAAATGAAAGACCAATAGAAGTGGCCCGCCCGCTCCCCTCCTTCCCCAACCCGACTCCCGCCCAAAAATAAATAAATAAATAAATCTTTTAAAAAAAAAAAGAGTTGAGTCTACTGCCTACAGAGTCCATCAGCCAGCAAGAAGACAGTGAACAGCTTAATAACGATGGAGAGCCACTTATCTAAAAATTATGACAAGACCATAGGCAGGCTCCCTGGAGAGGAAGTTTGTCATTACAAAGAACTCAAGATATAATACGATGATATCTTTGCTGTGACAGCCATGGGCATACCTGATGATGGATCTATCTGAGATTCCAAGGCTTGTTTCTATCAAAAACTTTCAACAGTTAAGAATTAATGATCCTTACTGTTTACAGTAAATATGTTTTTTTTAAATGTCCTAATGTCTAATGATTAACAGAGAGAGTGCAAAGAATCTCTGGAGAGAGGAAATATTCTTTGTGACGGGAGCCTGTTTTAATTAATCGTGACTACAAATGTTTCTCTGACCAGAGTGGAGCCTCTGGTGAACATACACAAGGCAAAGGGCACAAAACAAAAAGCATTAGATGTTTCATCAAGGCAACAAGATTACAAGAGGCACCATATCAACAAAGCAGAACTAGGGGACAGGGAAGAGCTGGCACCATTTTGATGATCATGTTTAATGTATATGCACTCACATGACATTCTACATCCTTTTTTTCTTTAAAAGAACAGTAAGAAACACACTTTAGAGATATTGTCATAATTCTTCCTTCTTGACTTTTTACTTGCCTTTAACTTTTTAAGCCCCTATGGCCATGACTCTGTACTGCTCTCTAATACTCCATCAATTGAAAAAGTAATGTCTGAAGATTAATTTTGGATGAACAGGTCATCAAGGGTACAATGTTTCTACAGCAGAAGAGTCTCCTGCCAAAGGTATCATGAGATCCAGCAGGCACAGAGTTGGAGTAACTGAAGTTAGTTTGTGGATCAGGAGAGGAAAGAAGACCTACTGTAACCCAGAGAGGGCAGATGAGCTGGAGGTAGGGGTCTAACAGGTTTTCCTGGGAGCCAGTTGGATAAAGTTACCAGGGAGTGAAGTATGTGAGGCTCTTCAGAATTATTGGGACATATATATAAAGAATTGTGATCAGAAGGAATTTCAGAAAATGTATAGAAATAATTATTAAATTGAATTTGAAAGCCAAATCCAACATCTATCAGAAGTTATAGATTTACACATAATGAGATTTGACTCATGAGTTTTTCCAAGTCTTGAAAAACTCCTAGAAGGGGTTCTGAATGGGAATGGATTCTGATGGCTTTAAGAGGATCACATATGTAGGAAGAGAGGATGAGAAGCAGTGTCTACTCACAGGGAATGGGGACACCCCTGAGTTTTCATGAAGGTCAGTCAAAATTAAATAAGAAGCCATTATTATACATTACATAAATCTTGTTCTAAAATTTCTCTAAATAAAATTAAACAGTACAATTAACAAAGCCTCAGGATAACAGTTGCAAACTCTATTGTTATTATCACCCTCCTGTCCTTGCATATATTTTTAAGCCTAGTGGGAGGGAAGCTTTTAAACTAAAAGTACTTAATTAAGTTGAAAAAGGGCATGAACTGATTCCATTTAAACCAGAGAGTCTCAAGAGTAATGATAACAATGGTCAATGTTTGAGGACCCACTATGCTCCAGGAATTGCATTACTCACTTTTTATTTATTTATTTAGTCTGTGCTGCACAGGTTTCTCTAGCTGTGGCATGCAGCCTGTGGAATCCTAATTCCATCCCCCCATCAGGGATCAAATCTGTATCCCCTGCAATGGAAGGTGGATTCTCAACTACTAGATCACCAGGGAAGCCCCTGTATTATGCACTTTATCCACAGTTTCCCCTAGATCTCACAATCACTCAAGGAGACAGGCATTATTTTTTCCCATGTAATAAGCTTGATATTGTCTAGATCTATAGTACACTGAAAAGGATGATATACTTCATCATGGTGGGAATAGTATGGGAAAAATGGGAACTTTCGAAGTGCTTCTGGTCACACCTAGCAAATAAACATCTATTAAATGACTAGATGATATAAAATTGTTGACAGTTCACAGGCTGTGAAGAATAGAAAGAAAGTATTAATGATTTACAGAGAAATTAGGACACACATGTGTAAAGAACCACCTGGGTTAAAACAAAACAAAACAAAACAAAATTAGAAAACCAAAACCAAAGAACTATGTTATTCCTTTTTGTATATCCGGTGTCAAACTTATAGTGGGAATTCCATCACTGATGAGTTCTTGAATAAATGAATGAAATGATTGAATCAATAAATGAAATCAGTCAACCAAGTGAATAAACACTAGAGTGTGAGGTAATGGTTGTAAGAACTAAAATAGTCTAGAGAAGAAAATGTCACTATGAACTTGGGTTGTGGCAAGATTTTCCTGAATGAAGTGAGATCTGAACTGGGGCTGAAGAAGTCAAAATAAAAAAACTTAAAAAAAAGTTCTAAAATTTCTCTAAATAAAATTAAACAGTACAATTAACAAAGCCTCAGGATAACAGTTGCAAACTCTATTGTTATTATCACCCTCCTGTCCTTGCATATATTTTTAAGTCTAGTGGGAGGGAAGTTTTTAAACTAAAAGTACTTAATTAAGTTGAAAAAGGGCATGAACTGATTCCATTTAAACCAGAGAGTCTCAAGAGTAATGATAACAATGGTCAATGTTTGAGGACCCACTATGCTCCAGGAATTGCATTACTCACTTTTTATTTATTTATTTAGTCTGTGCTGCACAGGTTTCTCTAGCTGTGGCATGCAGCCTGTGGAATCCTAATTCCATCCCCCCATCAGGGATCAAATCTGTATCCCCTGCAATGGAAGGTGGATTCTCAACTACTAGATCACCAGGGAAGCCCCTGTATTATGCACTTTATCCACAGTTTCCCCTAGATCTCACAATCACTCAAGGAGACAGGCATTATTTTTTCCCATGTAATAAGCTTGATATTGTCTAGATCTATAGTACACTGAAAAGGATGATATACTTCATCATGGTGGGAATAGTATGGGAAAAATGGGAACTTTCGAAGTGCTTCTGGTCACACCTAGCAAATAAACATCTATTAAATGACTAGATGATATAAAATTGTTGACAGTTCACAGGCTGTGAAGAATAGAAAGAAAGTATTAATGATTTACAGAGAAATTAGGACACACATGTGTAAAGAACCCACCTGGGTTAAAACAAAACAAAACAAAACAAAATTAGAAAACCAAAACCAAAGAACTATGTTATTCCTTTTTGTATATCCGGTGTCAAACTTATAGTGGGAATTCCATCACTGATGAGTTCTTGAATAAATGAATGAAATGATTGAATCAATAAATGAAATCAGTCAACCAAGTGAATAAACACTAGAGTGTGAAGTAATGGTTGTAAGAACTAAAATAGTCTAGAGAAGAAAATGTCACTATGAACTTGGGTTGTGGCAAGATTTTCCTGAATGAAGTGAGATCTGAACTGGGGCTGAAGAATTCAAAATATTGGAACTACAAAGAACTAAAGTCCCACTGGGCAACAGGAACATTGCAAAGGGGCATAGAACGTCTTTCCTGGTCCCCTATGAGGTCCAGAGTCATCCTCCTCTCCCTCTGCTGCTGCCTTGATGGCTTTTGCCCCGAGCTCATCTTCCCTGCTAGCGTCTGCCCTGCTTTGACCCTTCCCAGCTAGTTCTCAGAATCCCTTGACACTAGTATTCATTGGGTGAAGACACCTTTGGATTAACCAGGAATGCCTCTGTCATTTGGTGGTGAGTGTAAAAACAAACAGTGTTTGTCTTATGGATGATTAGAGGCTCTTGCAAGCAAAGGAATAAATTATTCAGTCACAGAAACGATGAAAATCTCCCAATCCTAAACAGCTGTGAAGAGGCCTTCCCATGGAAACGCTGGCACCTGAAGAACTTCTCGAGGCTTCCAGAAAGACATTCCTAGCAGGTCCTCATAACAACCTTTCAACTCCCCTTGTGTCTCTGCACCAAAGGCAAGGCCAATGTAAACACAAAGACATTTTCAGACTTTGGTGACAGGGGCTCAACACAAAACCTCAGGTTCCTCCATACACTGAAGCTTGTTTCTCAGGGATCAGAAAAGCATCTTCTAGCACAGATTTCCTGAATCACTTCTAGTGTGACTTCTGTCTGAGATTCCAGGAATTAGAGTCGCTTTGTAATTTGTCTCACGACAGGTGAAGAATAGTCCCTGATCAGAGCTATGACTTGCCTGGGTTTCAGAGAAGTTCACCCTTCCAGTCGTTGGAAAAAATTGTTGATCATGGTGACCCTCATTGGATTGATGCCTAGTTTGAAAAAGGCCCTGAGCACCACACCACTGTGTTTTGGAGTCAAGTCCTATTTAATTCTGTTTTTTTTTTTTTTTTTCCAGGAATAATATGAGATGCCAGGAGCTGTGCTCAGAAAGTATATCTGCTTTTCCAAAACAGAGCTCACTCTTGGAGGGGAGAGAGTGATTTCACTTTTCCCAGGTTAAGAGACAACTTCTGTTTTGCTACAGCCCATAAGGCAGCAGTACTGTCTCCAAGAGAAAAGATGAGCTACTGGGGTCTCACGAAAAAGACAACTATAAACAATTTCTTCAGAGTAGCATTCCAGCCTTCCCTGCTCAAGGCAGCTCACAGAAAATCCAAAGAAAGAGGTGAAGGAATAAGCATGGAGCAGGCAAGTTTAACGGGTTTCATGAGGCAGCAGGTGAAGGTCCAAATTCTTCGGTGAGAAGTAGTGTTTTTAGATGCTGGTGCCAGTCTTTAATAAAAGACTTTCTTGTGAGAGCTGAAAGTTTTTCCCTCTGGGATTTAAAAAACTCAGGCCTATAAATCCAATATTTTGAGGGCAAAAGTTCTGCCTTTTCTATTATATAATACGAAAAAAATATACTCTGTTACAGGCACAGACCAGTAATGCAGGAAAATGCTACATTTATCTGAAGGAAGTATTTTTGATCACCAAGGTCAGAGCATCTATTTACACTGATTATAAAACTCTGGCTAATTGCACTTCCTGTCCAGGGTATTATTTCCTGGTAAAAAGTAGGAAATAAGTCTCAGTACTTCGATAGTACTGCCTTCCCGAAATTAACAGATTGTCCACATGAGAGCCGTTGGCGCGTGCCAGCCCTTGAGCGAAGAAGGAGCAGGTTCGGGACCTGGCACGGTGCAGCCGAGTGGCACTGCTCCCAGAACTCTCATCCAATAAAGAGCCATTGTGGGATCTGGACCCTTCCATGCACAGGACAAACGACTCAAATGAAAAGCACAATGCACATGAGTGGAACCTGAAACTTGAATGGCGTGGTAATGACTTCCTTAGTGGAGATGCCATTATTTTTCACACAACTTCATTCTGCCATTCAGTCCTTGCCTAGTGTAATAGTATGGATTTCTATTTATCTGTTGATAAGGGAGAATGATTACTAGGAGAACCATTAAGCAATATAGGTTACTAGCATTGGGAGTGGGTGAAGAGAAGTGGAAAATTGTCAGAGAGGTGAAAAGGGATTGGCATTCACGAGCAAAATATCTCAAAAGATAAGCAAGTACCGATTCTCCCCATTGGGATCAATAAAGACTCTAGTTCAGCCATTAGGAACTTTGAGACTGTATCGAATGGTGTAAGAAGCTTAATCTAAAATAAGATCCAATAAATGAAAAAAATATATAAAATAACATCCAGGACTTTGCTGGGGGACTTAGGCGCAGGTTAAGGGCATCTAAACTGTGCAGCTGACACCTCATTGTTAAGCTTCAGGTGCTACAGGCCGGGGATCGAGTGCTTAGATTCACCTACTAAAGAGGCTGGGATGAGTCAGGGCGCTGATTCAGGCTGAACCATAGTCTCCATCTGGGTGACCCGGAGTGACTCGATATGCAATAGCCAACCTCACTACCAAAAGGATAAAAAAATAGATGCCACTCTCAGCCAAGTGTCTCAAATGAATAAATAGGAGAGGACAGCTGAATTAGACACCATGGATCAAATGAAAGCCACTCTTTCAGCTGGACCAACACACCGAATTCCATGTTCCTTAGTTTTAGAACTAGGTTTTCCTATCTCTGAGTCAATGATTTTTCAGCTAATCAGTTTTTGATGAGAGACATAGTCTGTTTCAAATAAGCCTCTTTCCTTATAATTTGAAGGTTGGAAGTGGCCACAATATCCTAACAGGGTCATCTGATCTACTTACTTTCTGACACATACAACTAACAACAGATTTATGTCCATATATATGTCCCATTTTAACAAAAACACCCCCCATATCTGTGAAAGGATGCCAGTATTTCAAGAAAAAGGCCACTGGATTCGGTGTTCTATTTTTGCTTTCATTCATCATATTTGATCAACGTGGTTTTGCCCCCCATAAATAATCTACAAAGATGTGTGTGCGTGTGTGCTCAGTTCTGTCTGACTCTTGTGATCCCATGGACTGTAGCCCTATAGGCTCTTCTGCCCATGGGATTTTCCAGGCAAAAATACCAGAGTGGGTGGCCACTTCCTGCTCCAGGTGGTCAGCCCCGCCCAGAAATCAAATGCACATCTCTTGCATCTCCTATAATATCTGACAGATCCTTTACCACTAGTGCTACCAAGACAGTTATTTTATGTCAGCTTCTTTCGATTTGCAATTATGCTTTTATAGTAGGTAGCTTATATCTGATTGAAAATACAAACAAATGTTTTCTTCAGTAACTCAGCATTAAATTTTCCCATACTATCCACTCACCAGAATTAAGCAAAATGATGGATTTGAGGCACACAAATTCCTCTCCTTGGAGATTCATCATACGGAACCGAGACGATGTAGCCAGCAACATGTCAAAGATCTCTATCATGCCCTCCACACATTTTCCCTGGTTCCTATGAAAAGACAGAAAAAAAAATTAAAGGACAGAAAAACTTCCAGAAGACATGACGACGTTCACATTCATAAAAATCTACTGGTTACAAATCTGTAACAAAAAACCACAGTCCATTCTCTTCATGGAACAGGAACATTCACTTGAATTCTAGAAGGCAAGATAAAAAATATTTTCCATCAATAAAGCATTTTCATTTCAAATTCTTAGAAGAGATACATTCTTCATTCCCTAAATCTTTCACGTTAAATGTGAAGTTCTTCAACCTATAGATAATTAAACATGATTTGAATTCAGGTAAATAACTTTTTAAACAAACATTGATTAATCTCAGACTATATTCTAATTATTGTGCTAATAATGAGAAGAAAAATAGGGTCTCTATCTCAATATGCTCAAAGCAATACAGTTAGTTTTAATAAATGTATATAAAATACTTTGGAAATACAGGAGAAACTATGAAAACTATGAGCTGCAGTTGTGTTGGAACCACTGATGTTGCCTAGGATGACACACAAAAAATGAGCTAAGTAGATGGCATTTAAGTGGACACTTTAAGAAAATGTAGGATTTCATTGAGCAGAGGTGTGAAACCCCGATAGGAAGAGCGCCTAAACATGGAAAGGAGGGAGAGTGTAAAAGACCTTGGAGGGAGAAAGAGAGAGAACAGTAATCTGGGAAAGAAGATGGAAGATGTTTTACCTCATTATAAGCAGGTTAAGCTTTTCCCGTGTACAGCAGAACTTCGTCATCAAGGATTTAACATTACTAGTTGCAACTATTAAATAAGCAAACCCT
The DNA here is from genome assembly GCA_022376925.1 of Tragulus kanchil. NCBI lineage: Eukaryota > Metazoa > Chordata > Mammalia > Artiodactyla > Tragulidae > Tragulus > Tragulus kanchil. Next base: position 145,730,684 of record JAIOJX010000026.1, read on the forward strand.
GACTATTCCTTTGAAGGACTGATGCTGAAGCTGAAGCACCAATACTTTGGCCAGCTGATGTGAAGAGCCAACTCACTGGAGCTGGGAAAGATGGAGGGCAAGAGGAGAAGAGGGTGACAGAGGATGAGATGGTTGGATGGTATCACCTACTCAATGGATATGAGTGTGCAAACTCCAGGAGACAGTGAAAGATAGGGAAGCCTGGCATGCTGCAGTCCATGGGGTTGCAAAGAGTCGGATATGACTTAATGACTGAACAACAACTATTAACATGTCATATTTTCAAAAGAAAAGATTAGCATTTTTTCCCCAGAGGGTTAGTGCAGAAACTAAATGCAGAGAAATTCCTTGTAAAAGGAATTCATTCATCTTGCTATTCATAAGCTGAATTTGGGCATGATGGGCTTGGGGGATAGGAAGAAGCTAAGGTATTTTATGTATATGCAAACATATGTTTGTGATATATAAAATTTTAAAACAGAACAGTAAACATACTGTCAGCACCTTGTTTTGTTCTTAACTGACATATTTTACAGTTCTTCAGCAACTGTTTTTAACAGTTGCACCACTTCTTACTAATGAAAATAATATTATTTCTTTAATACCTTCTTTGTGGTTTGACATTTAGTTTAATTTCAAGTACTGCGCTGGTCCAAACATTTCATGCAATAAGTTATGTTTATGTCTAGACACACATATAAATAGCTATAGGATAAATTTTTAGAAGCTGAATTGCAAGATTGGAGAAATTATGCATTTTTAATTTAGACAAATAGTTTAAATATTGCTTCTAAAGAGTTTGTACCATTAGGCTGTTAATAGGAGAATATATTGGTATAAGCTATTTCTCTGCTCTGCCTGCTTTTTTTCTTTGCCCATATTTTTTGTTGGGTTGTTGGTTACTTTCACATTGATTCTTAAGAGCTCTTTATATATAACAGTAGTTAGCTTTTTGTTCTATGTGCTTATTTTCTCCTTAATTGTCATATTTTTCTTTTGTTTCTAGTGTTTTCTTCTGCAAAACTGAGTACTACATAAACAAATTTATCAGACTTGCATTTGTGTCTTTAGAATAGTATGTCTTACTTGAAAAGGTCATCTTCCCTTCCAATAACACATTAAAAACCACCTTATGTTTTCTTCTAATATAGTTCCATGCTTTTATGCTTAAATCTTTAATTTTCTGGGATTTATTTTATAACAACTTTATTGAGATAAAATAACATATATCATTCATCTATTTAAAGTGTACAATTCAAATGGAGTTCATCTACAAAGTTGTGCAATCACCGTTTGAGATTTACTTTGGCGTAAGATGTGAGACAAGGATTCAGTTTAGTATTTTTTTTCCAGCCAGCTACTTAGTCTTCTTAACATCATTTATGGAATAAGCCATCTTTTTTCACAGTGACTTAAAATATGCTGGGCACTTTCGATAAACCCATTACTTCCTACAATTGCCTTCTAAGGGTAGTCTTGTTTTCTCCATTTTCCAAATGAGGAATTTAGGACTCAGATTGGTTATGTGAAGCCACACTGCCTACCAATCAAAAGAAAAGTGTTTCAACAAGATTTTCCTTGTCTTCCTTTCTTGCTCTATTTTAAGTCATTCAAAATGACTTACTGAGGACCCATTATATACCAGGCTCTGTGCTAACATTAGAATATAGAGAAGAAAACCATGGACCTCATCAATAAAGACATTGGGATGTGGGGGCGGGGGGGGGTGGTTTGAGATAAATTAGAAGTTTGGGATTAGCTGATACATACTACTATATATATAACAAAACACAAGATCCTACTGTATATGTAGCACAGGAACTATACTCAATATCCCACAAGAAACTATAATGGAAAAAGAATATGTATCTTTATACTATAATATGAAAAAGAATATGTATGTGTATATATATAACTGGATCACTTTGCTGTACCCCAGAAACTAACCCAACATTATATACCAATGATACTTCAATACAAATTTCAAATAAATAAAGAGATTCAGAACAAGGTCAAGACAGACAAGAAAAAGATGAGTGTAGGATACACAACAGGATACATGCCCCAGAAAAGGTGTCTTACATTTAATATTAGTCTCCTCAAACTTAGCCCACATCAATACTGAACCAACTGTCCTAGAATTCTCAGTTAAAGGTAAATGAGTGTTTTTTTTTTTAATTTTGGCCTCTTTTTATTGATTTTTTAGTTATTTATTTTTCATCCATCTTTATTCTTTGGCAGTAAATGAGTTTTTATGCAAAGCGATTAGAGTGTTATGTAGCACACTGTAGGGGCCCTATTTAAGTCTATAGACATAGTGATAAACAGGTAGACCTATAGACATCAGGGTCGAGTCTGGCCTTTTTGCTCGAAGTAGTCAGAAAGCAATTTTCACAGTGCATTTCGCATTGTGGAAATCTGGAGGGGAATCTTGAAAGGATACATTGCTCCATGAGAAGTATGAGCTGGTGGTCACATCCAAAGGTGAGTGGGCCTCAAGCCCAAGTGAGCCTTAAAGTAGAAGTGGCCTTAAATATAGAAGTGAGGTTTCCTGTCCCATAGCTGAATTTTTCTCAACTGACACATTTTCTTTCTAGTGAAAAAATAAACAAGGAGAGGGGGAAATGTTTGGAGGATAAAGCTTTAAAAATAACAACTCATAGCCAAAATAGAGAAATGTTCCTTTCTCAGTATAAAGTCTCTGCTTACTTAACAGACTGCACGCCGGCAGGGGACGGCTTTTCAGTGTGGGAAGGAGGCTGCGTTCCCCTGCGGTGAGCAAAAGTTCAGTTCAGAAACTGAGATAGTGAAATCTTAACAGTTCGCTTTTTTTCTCATCCCCTTTCAACAGTCTCCCACGTTTTCTCATGAGGAGCTTGTTCTTCACTCTTCCAGCGAGAGTGTATTCTTCTCAGCCTCTTCTCACTGGATGATATCCTGTTATTTCTAAGCAGCAATTATTACCCGGCCACAGCACAATGCTGCCACTTCAGCACACATTAGGACTAAGCCCTCCTCTGTGGCGCACGCCCACACCTCTCAGTTCAGGTCTCAATGTGTGTCTGTGTGTGTGTGTGCGTGCACATGCATGTTTTCCTTTAGAGGATGTGGAGGGAGTGTACATTAAGTATAAATCACTCAGACAATTTCATAGAAGGACCCTGGGTCTTATCTTCCAAGCACACAAAAGTGCTTCAAGTTTGCTGGTGTGATTTTCACCTCTGAGGGCTCCTGGGAGAATATTTACTGCTGTGAGGCTGCAATTTTCTCAGCTGTGCTCTAGCAGTCTAGAAGAACTTTACATTGATGTCGCCATAAAAATGAACTCACTATCTTCCAAAGGGAAAACCTCCTTTGGTCTCCACACTTCAGCCAATGCATTATTTGTGTAATAAATAAAATGCATGCATTCTGAGAGCCCAGATGATATTCTGAGTGAATCACTAGCCTGCCATCTGCGTGCAAGTGACTGATTACATGGTATCTGAGGGTCTCCCATTGGCATTAGGACCAGGTGAAAAGGTTGAAAGTGAGCTAGTGGACAGATGCTTTGTCACTGTAAGATTAGGTACAAATCAACATAGATTTGGAAGGTTACAGACACTTGTCACCTGCCTGACATAAAGGTAGCATTTACTGTCCACTGATATCATTACACATTCAGGTCTGGGATTCATTTTCAAACCCTGCCAAAATTTAGATCAGTTCAGTTCAGTTCAGTCACTCAGTCGTGTCCAAACCTTTGCAACCCCACGGACTGCAGGACAGCAGGCTTCCCTGTCCTTCACCACCTCCTGGAGCTTGTTCAGGCTCATGTCCATTGAGTCGCTGATACCGTCCAATAATCTCTTCCTCTGTCATCCCTTTCTCCTTCTGCCTTCAATCTTTCCCAGCATCAGGGTCCTTTCCCAAAAGTCATCTCTTTGCAACTGCTGAAGCAACTGCTTCAAGGAGCCAGTCTGATCCCCTTTTCAGAGAGTTGTTCTTGAGGAGCGCACTCTTCCAGCGAGAGTGTATTCTTCTCAGCCTCTTCTCACTGGATGATATCCTGTTATTTCTAAGCAGCAATTATTACCCGGCCACAGCACAATGCTGCCACTTCAGCACACATTAGGACTAAGCCCTCCTCTGTGGCGCACGCCCACACCTCTCAGTTCAGGTCTCAATGTGTGTCTGTGTGTGTGTGTGCGTGCACATGCATGTTTTCCTTTAGAGGATGTGGAGGGAGTGTACATTAAGTATAAATCACTCAGACAATTTCATAGAAGGACCCTGGGTCTTATCTTCCAAGCACACAAAAGTGCTTCAAGTTTGCTGGTGTGATTTTCACCTCTGAGGGCTCCTGGGAGAATATTTACTGCTGTGAGGCTGCAATTTTCTCAGCTGTGCTCTAGCAGTCTAGAAGAACTTTACATTGATGTCGCCATAAAAATGAACTCACTATCTTCCAAAGGGAAAACCTCCTTTGGTCTCCACACTTCAGCCAATGCATTATTTGTGTAATAAATAAAATGCATGCATTCTGAGAGCCCAGATGATATTCTGAGTGAATCACTAGCCTGCCATCTGCGTGCAAGTGACTGATTACATGGTATCTGAGGGTCTCCCATTGGCATTAGGACCAGGTGAAAAGGTTGAAAGTGAGCTAGTGGACAGATGCTTTGTCACTGTAAGATTAGGTACAAATCAACATAGATTTGGAAGGTTACAGACACTTGTCACCTGCCTGACATAAAGGTAGCATTTACTGTCCACTGATATCATTACACATTCAGGTCTGGGATTCATTTTCAAACCCTGCCAAAATTTAGATCAGTTCAGTTCAGTTCAGTCACTCAGTCGTGTCCAAACCTTTGCAACCCCACGGACTGCAGGACAGCAGGCTTCCCTGTCCTTCACCACCTCCTGGAGCTTGTTCAGGCTCATGTCCATTGAGTCGCTGATACCGTCCAATAATCTCTTCCTCTGTCATCCCTTTCTCCTTCTGCCTTCAATCTTTCCCAGCATCAGGGTCCTTTCCCAAAAGTCATCTCTTTGCAACTGCTGAAGCAACCTACACTGACTTCAAGGAGCCAGTCTGACTTAACTCAATATGGGAGGAAACGGATGAGTCAATGGAGTCAGCGCTGGGAATTTGACTGCAATAAGACAAGATTAGTCTATATACCTGAGGTACTCCTGAGGCTGTGAGACACATGTTTTGTTTTTTGGTGGGGTGGGGTGGGGAGGGAATGGGGTGGGCGGGCCACTTCTATTGGCCTTTCATTTATCTATTTTCATCCATCTTTGTTCTTTGGCCCACGTGGGCCTCCTATTGCAGTGGCCTCTCTCGCTGCAAAGCACCGGCTCTGGGCCCATGCGCTCTCCAGAGCTTCGGCTCGGTAGTTGGACCCATCCGTCTAGCCGCTCCGCGGCACGTGGGATCTTCCCAGGCCAGGGATGCAACCAGCACCCTTTGCACTGCAAGTCAGTGTCCTTACCCACTGGACCACTAGGGAAGCCCCCACATGTTTTCTTGTTATTATTTTATTTTACTTATTTTTTTTTTACAGAGTTTTGTTGCTCACTGTGAGACATTGACCTGAACCCTAAAGAACAAGATTTATTTTTAAAAGCAGCAGAGCTTTCGGCATAACTCAGGAGTAGTTTACCAAACAGGCCAGCCCATGAGTCCTGCTGTGAGACACATCAGCCTGCGGTGATGAACTCTCCCGATCACATAGTCTAGTGTTCAGAGCACCTCAGACTTGCCTTGAGGGGGAAAACCCCATTCTGCTCCTTACCTTCTCCCAAAGCAGTCCATTTACACTTAACTCATGTGGGAAAGAAACAGGTCTGGAATGAACTTTTCCTCGTGGAAGTTTATCCTCTATGGAAATGAACACTTGTTTTTCAGAAGCCCTTAAGGGCTTCCACAGGCTCTAATGAGGATGTGTAGATCAAACCTGCACTTGTACATATTAAAAAGTAATCTTTAAATGTAAAGTCACCCCCTAGACTTTGTTGCTGCTGTTTTGTTGCTAGGTCAAGTTCGATGCTTTTGTGACCTCCTGAGTTTCGCTGATACCGTCCAATAATCTCTTCCTCTGTCATCCCTTTCTCCTTCTGCCTTCAATCTTTCCCAGCATCAGGGTCCTTTCCCAAAAGTCATCTCTTTGCAACTGCTGAAGCAACCTACACTGACTTCAAGGAGCCAGTCTGACTTAACTCAATATGGGAGGAAACGGATGAGTCAATGGAGTCAGCGCTGGGAATTTGACTGCAATAAGACAAGATTAGTCTATATACCTGAGGTACTCCTGAGGCTGTGAGACACATGTTTTAATTTTTTTTTGTGGGGGCGGGTTAGGGAGGGAATGGGGTGGGCGGGCCACTTCTATTGGCCTTTCATTTATCTATTTTCATCCATCTTTGTTCTTTGGCCCACGTGGGCCTCCTATTGCAGTGGCCTCTCTCGCTGCAAAGCACCGGCTCTGGGCCCATGCGCTCTCCAGAGCTTCGGCTCGGTAGTTGGACCCATCCGTCTAGCCGCTCCGCGGCACGTGGGATCTTCCCAGGCCAGGGATGCAACCAGCACCCTTTGCACTGCAAGTCAGTGTCCTTACCCACTGGACCACTAGGGAAGCCCCCACATGTTTTCTTGTTATTATTTTATTTTACTTATTTTTTTTTTACAGAGTTTTGTTGCTCACTGTGAGACATTGACCTGAACCCTAAAGAACAAGATTTATTTTTAAAAGCAGCAGAGCTTTCGGCATAACTCAGGAGTAGTTTACCAAACAGGCCAGCCCATGAGTCCTGCTGTGAGACACATCAGCCTGCGGTGATGAACTCTCCCGATCACATAGTCTAGTGTTCAGAGCACCTCAGACTTGCCTTGAGGGGAAACCTCATTCTGCTCCTTACCTTCTCCCAAAGCAGTCCATTTACACTTAACTCATGTGGGAAAGAAACAGGTCTGGAATGAACTTTTCCTCGTGGAAGTTTATCCTCTATGGAAATGAACACTTGTTTTTCAGAAGCCCTTAAGGGCTTCCACAGGCTCTAATGAGGATGTGTAGATCAAACCTGCACTTGTACATATTAAAAAGTAATCTTTAAATGTAAAGTCACCCCCTAGACTTTGTTGCTGCTGTTTTGTTGCTAGGTCAAGTTCGATGCTTTTGTGACCTCCTCCGTCTGTGGGGCTGCCTTCCAGGCTTCTCTGTTCATGGGATTTCTCAGGCAAGAATACTGAAGTGGGTTGCCATTTCCTTCTCTAGGGCTTATTCCCAACCTAAGGATCAAACCCCATGTCTCCTGCACTGGCAGGCAGGTTCTTTATACTGAGCTACCAGGGAAGCCCTCACCCTAGCCTCTCTTTGTATAAGTGAACACTGATAGATGGAGACAGAAACACTAGGAGATTAACACAAGGCATTCAATTTAGCTGTCCTGAAAAACTGCAATATGGTTAGAAAAAAGTTACAAATTAAGACGCTGTTTAATATTAATAGTGTTAACTCATACATATGTGGAATCTAGAAAAATAGGACAGAAATAGAGATGCATTCGTACAGAATGGATACATGGACAGTACCAGGGGAAGGAGAGGGTGGGACGAACTGGAAGGTTAGGTTTGACATATATATATATATACACTACCATGTGGAAGACAGATGGCTACTGGGAACCTGCCGTAGAGCAAGGAGAGCTGAGCTTGGTGCTCGTGGTGACCTAGACAAATGAGGTGAACAGGTGGGAGGGAGGTCCAGCGGGGAGGGGATATATGTATACACACAGCTGATTCACTTCATTGTACAGCAGAAGCTAACACAACATGGTAAAGCAATTATACTCCAATAACAGAATCAAGAGCTTCTGTATCTTTGATGCAATAAAACCTCCCAGCACATGCTCTGACATGCAGTGACACCATAACTATTTGTATGATCAAGAGGTTTACATGTACAACCATTTGATGCGTGGAACAAAATGCTGAAGATGGCTAATTGTAAGGTATATATTTTAAAAGATATATACATTTGAATGACTGTGTCTTAAAGCTGATTATGTGAGAGGAACGTGTTTTAGACCCTTGAATCTGACTGCTAGATCCAAATCTTGAGACCACGCTTTACTAATTAGATCAAACCTGCACTTGTACATATTAAAAAGTAATCTTTAAATGTAAAGTCACCCCCTAGACTTTGTTGCTGCTGTTTTGTTGCTAGGTCAAGTTCGATGCTTTTGTGACCTCCTCCGTCTGTGGGGCTGCCTTCCAGGCTTCTCTGTTCATGGGATTTCTCAGGCAAGAATACTGAAGTGGGTTGCCATTTCCTTCTCTAGGGCTTATTCCCAACCTAAGGATCAAACCCCATGTCTCCTGCACTGGCAGGCAGGTTCTTTATACTGAGCTACCAGGGAAGCCCTCACCCTAGCCTCTCTTTGTATAAGTGAACACTGATAGATGGAGACAGAAACACTAGGAGATTAACACAAGGCATTCAATTTAGCTGTCCTGAAAAACTGCAATATGGTTAGAAAAAAGTTACAAATTAAGACGCTGTTTAATATTAATAGTGTTAACTCATACATATGTGGAATCTAGAAAAATAGGACAGAAATAGAGATGCATTCGTACAGAATGGATACATGGACAGTACCAGGGGAAGGAGAGGGTGGGACGAACTGGAAGGTTAGGTTTGACATATATATATATATACACTACCATGTGGAAGACAGATGGCTACTGGGAACCTGCCGTAGAGCAAGGAGAGCTGAGCTTGGTGCTCGTGGTGACCTAGACAAATGAGGTGAACAGGTGGGAGGGAGGTCCAGCGGGGAGGGGATATATGTATACACACAGCTGATTCACTTCATTGTACAGCAGAAGCTAACACAACATGGTAAAGCAATTATACTCCAATAACAGAATCAAGAGCTTCTGTATCTTTGATGCAATAAAACCTCCCAGCACATGCTCTGACATGCAGTGACACCATAACTATTTGTATGATCAAGAGGTTTACATGTACAACCATTTGATGCGTGGAACAAAATGCTGAAGATGGCTAATTGTAAGGTATATATTTTAAAAGATATATACATTTGAATGACTGTGTCTTAAAGCTGATTATGTGAGAGGAACGTGTTTTAGACCCTTGAATCTGACTGCTAGATCCAAATCTTGAGACCACGCTTTACTAATTATATCACTTGGAACCAATTACTTATGCTCTGTGTGCCTGAATGAGCATAAACCCACAGTGGACTGTAAGTTGAATAAGAAATCAGTAAGTCATTAATATACATAGTAGCTAGTTTATGTGGATCAATAATGAAATAATGAAAATTTACCCCCCTAATGCCAAGTATCAAGAAGCAGATATAGCAAGTCAGAGAGCCCTGTCTGCAAATTATCGGATAAAATCACAGTCTGAAAGAACTTGGAAAGCAGACCAGTCACCTGGAGGAGTGGACAGTGAGTTCGAGTGGTGATGTCTATCTAAAAAAACATGTGAACTCAGGCAAGAATTGAGTGGTTCTCAAGCAGAAACGAAAAAGAGTGGGAAACCCCAAAGATAAATAGTTTCACAAGTTCAGAAAAGTCAAATGCTCCAAGCTATGAAATGTTAAAAGAGACAAAGTCAAAAAGCATTCTGTGTTTGGAAGGCCCGGTAAGCCTTCTCAATTTATGAGGTTTAGATTTATAGTGTTCTGAGCATCTCAGGTGGTAAGGACAACATAAAGAGAGTATTACCCCTTCATCCAAGCCTGTTTCAAATAGCCTCAATACTGTCACCAAAAAAATCATGAAGGAAAGGCCGAAGGACAAAGAAAACAAATGAGAACATCAGACCTGAGCACTGTGTCGAGGAAAGTCTGCATGTGGTTATAAGCAGGTGCAACAGAAGGAAAATGGAACAGAAGCCTACTTTTTCTTTCTTTCTTTCTTTGTTTTTTTTTAAGACAACTGTATTACCAAAGGTAGCACAAGCTTGAACTAATGCACAAAAGCCTTTGATTGTTCAAGTCTCTAATTCTAAAATTTCCATACAACAAAATAAAAAGTGTATTGCCACCTTAGGTAAGCATCCCATGTAAGCATGTTCCTTGTAAGTGAACTTCCCATGTGGGGACTTGGGATCCTTCTAACCTCCAGCTCTTCCCTGTAGAGGTCCTTTGAGTCCTCTTCATTCAAAGAGCAACTGGAGAAAGGACTTGGGCAGATTCAGAAGGTGTGTCAATAGGATGTGCTGTGAACACTGCAGAGCCCACCAAAAGGACAAACATTCTCATGCTCACATCAGCTGTAGCCAACGTGGATGATGGAAAGAAAGAACCTCCCAGATGGAGCAGTCCAGGTTCTCCAAGAAGAATGGAAAGTTCCTTCTCCCCAGAGAGCAAATTTAGGAACTAATTAAAGAATTTTCAGGCTCATCAGAGTGGAAGCCTCCTCATTCTGTCTAGTGGGCTTCCCAGGTGGTTCTAGTGGTAAAGAACCTGTCTATTACCAATGCAGGAAACCTAAGAGATGCAGGTTCGATCCCTGGGTTGGGAAGATCCACTGGAGGAGGGAATGGCAACCCACTCCAGTGTTCTTGCCTGGAGAAGCCCATGGACAGAGGAGCCTGGCCAGCTACAGTCCATAGGGTAACAAAGAATCAGACACAACTGAAGCAACCTAGTGTTCAAGCATATTCTACCCAGTAAGAGGTTATGACTGACATGAAAGAGTATGTGAAAGGAAAATCAAAATGGAGCCAGTATTACTAAGACAGCGATGGAGCCAGGACACCATGGAGGAAGTGGGATTTGTGTACATGTCAGCCTGGATGGAATCTGACCTGTGACCACTCACTGTCTCATGGTAGACATCCAGAACCTAGTAGCCTAGAAATTTAAGCAGTATTACCCCTTCATCCAAGCCTGTTTCAAATAGCCTCAATACTGTCACCAAAAAAATCATGAAGGAAAGGCCGAAGGACAAAGAAAACAAATGAGAACATCAGACCTGAGCACTGTGTCGAGGAAAGTCTGCATGTGGTTATAAGCAGGTGCAACAGAAGGAAAATGGAACAGAAGCCTACTTTTTCTTTCTTTCTTTCTTTGTTTTTTTTAAGACAACTGTATTACCAAAGGTAGCACAAGCTTGAACTAATGCACAAAAGCCTTTGATTGTTCAAGTCTCTAATTCTAAAATTTCCATACAACAAAATAAAAAGTGTATTGCCACCTTAGGTAAGCATCCCATGTAAGCATGTTCCTTGTAAGTGAACTTCCCATGTGGGGACTTGGGATCCTTCTAACCTCCAGCTCTTCCCTGTAGAGGTCCTTTGAGTCCTCTTCATTCAAAGAGCAACTGGAGAAAGGACTTGGGCAGATTCAGAAGGTGTGTCAATAGGATGTGCTGTGAACACTGCAGAGCCCACCAAAAGGACAAACATTCTCATGCTCACATCAGCTGTAGCCAACGTGGATGATGGAAAGAAAGAACCTCCCAGATGGAGCAGTCCAGGTTCTCCAAGAAGAATGGAAAGTTCCTTCTCCCCAGAGAGCAAATTTAGGAACTAATTAAAGAATTTTCAGGCTCATCAGAGTGGAAGCCTCCTCATTCTGTCTAGTGGGCTTCCCAGGTGGTTCTAGTGGTAAAGAACCTGTCTATTACCAATGCAGGAAACCTAAGAGATGCAGGTTCGATCCCTGGGTTGGGAAGATCCACTGGAGGAGGGAATGGCAACCCACTCCAGTGTTCTTGCCTGGAGAAGCCCATGGACAGAGGAGCCTGGCCAGCTACAGTCCATAGGGTAACAAAGAATCAGACACAACTGAAGCAACCTAGTGTTCAAGCATATTCTACCCAGTAAGAGGTTATGACTGACATGAAAGAGTATGTGAAAGGAAAATCAAAATGGAGCCAGTATTACTAAGACAGCGATGGAGCCAGGACACCATGGAGGAAGTGGGATTTGTGTACATGTCAGCCTGGATGGAATCTGACCTGTGACCACTCACTGTCTCATGGTAGACATCCAGAACCTATGCTAGAAACTCAAAATATTGATAAGATTCTTACCCTAAAGCAACTCATGACAGCCAATCACTTAAGAATAAATATTTCTTTTCTTGTGTCAGAGTACAGCCTGGCAACTTCCACCTTTATAAACCCCTGAGCCTTTTCAGAACATGTTTAGTTTTATCTGAATCTGTTTCTTCTGAATTGTAATTCTTAAGACCTGAAATAAAGCATTTGGTTTTTTGCAGTCTTGACACTGACTATGGTCTGACAAGCGACACCGCCTATTCCTACCTCCTTGTTTCTCAACTGGACTTTTCATTGCAGTTCTCTCACCCTGACTCCACTGTGTGATCCTGAATATACTTGTGAATTGAAGGTACTAAACTAGGAGGAGCCACAACCATGCTGGACAGAGGGGACCCTACGGCACTGAGAAATATGTGTCCAGGATGGACTTGAAACCAGGTATGCAGATGGAAGCAGCTCTGAATTCTCTCTCCTGGGGAGGAGCAGTGTGAATTCTGGGTATGGGAGGCATGGATATTCGGTAACCAGAAGTGAAAGACTGCTTTACTGACCACAGCACACTTTCTTCCCCTCCCAAGCTTCCTCCTAGACACAAACATTTCCCAATGTTCCCTGAAGTTAAGAGTGGACATGGAACTGGGTTTTGGCTAGCGGAAGGTGGGGAGAAACAACTGGGATCACTTCCATGAAAAAGTGGATAAAAAACAGACACATCTCCCCAGTCCCTGCCTGAATATACTGCCTGGACACAGAGCACTCCCAGAACCTAGTAGAGGACAGAGTCTGATGTTAGAAGGGTCCTGGGTCCTTTAGTTGGAAGGTCACCTGCTATGGAAAATGTCTGCATTGGATAGTAACCTGAGTAAGAAAGACTTTCATTGTGTTGAACAGTTGACATTTTAGGGAAGACCATGACAATATTTAGCCTCTACCCCCTGACTCAGAATAGATGCAAGGGTCTGATTCCTCTGTTCTCCAAGCCACTTGGGACACAACTGATACACAGATATACTTAGGATGCAAAGATGTGCTCTTCTAAGACAGTTACAATTAATGACTGACCAAAGGGATATAAAAAATGTATCTCTGTGGCATCATACTTTAGAGAAACCAGATACTTCCAGCTGGGATGATTAGGAAAGAGGTCGAAGACTATGCACCATAAGGATGGAGGAATTAAAGGCTACAGAGGCTGCACTCCTGGAGAGGGAGCCTCCACAATACAATACTGCTGGTGACATCCATCCAAGGAGGAGAGAAATCAAATAATTGAAATGCAGAATTTTATGAGGACTTCCAAGGTGGTTCAGTGGTAAAGAATCTGCCTGCCAAGCAGGAGACTCGGGTTTGATTCCTGAGTCTAGATGATCCCCTGGAGAAGGAAATGGCAACCCACTCCAGTATTCTTGCCTGGCAAATTCCATGGACAGAGGATCCTGGTGGGCTACAGTCCATGGGGTTGCAAAGAGCTGGATATGACTTAGCGACTAAACAACAACAAGAATCTTACAAACACTGAGATCAACATAGCCCAGGATGAAGTGACTTATTCAGAGTTGACCAAAGGTCTGAAGGTTTTCAAAAAATTACCAAGCTCTCATTTGCTTTTGACTCTTCAAAGATCTCCCAAGTCTGAAGCCTCTTCTGAAGATGACTCTGAACAAATGCAATGATCTGACATGTGCAAGGATAGACAGAAGGAGAAGGAGAGCAAATGACCTTCCCGCCACAACCTCCTGTCTTTGGGCCAAAGGTTTTTGTATGAAAAGGGATGTTACGAAGGGTAAACAGACACATCTCCCCAGTCCCTGCCTGAATATACTGCCTGGACACAGAGCACTCCCAGAACCTAGTAGAGGACAGAGTCTGATGTTAGAAGGGTCCTGGGTCCTTTAGTTGGAAGGTCACCTGCTATGGAAAATGTCTGCATTGGATAGTAACCTGAGTAAGAAAGACTTTCATTGTGTTGAACAGTTGACATTTTAGGGAAGACCATGACAATATTTAGCCTCTACCCCCTGACTCAGAATAGATGCAAGGGTCTGATTCCTCTGTTCTCCAAGCCACTTGGGACACAACTGATACACAGATATACTTAGGATGCAAAGATGTGCTCTTCTAAGACAGTTACAATTAATGACTGACCAAAGGGATATAAAAAATGTATCTCTGTGGCATCATACTTTAGAGAAACCAGATACTTCCAGCTGGGATGATTAGGAAAGAGGTCGAAGACTATGCACCATAAGGATGGAGGAATTAAAGGCTACAGAGGCTGCACTCCTGGAGAGGGAGCCTCCACAATACAATACTGCTGGTGACATCCATCCAAGGAGGAGAGAAATCAAATAATTGAAATGCAGAATTTTATGAGGACTTCCAAGGTGGTTCAGTGGTAAAGAATCTGCCTGCCAAGCAGGAGACTCGGGTTTGATTCCTGAGTCTAGATGATCCCCTGGAGAAGGAAATGGCAACCCACTCCAGTATTCTTGCCTGGCAAATTCCATGGACAGAGGATCCTGGTGGGCTACAGTCCATGGGGTTGCAAAGAGCTGGATATGACTTAGCGACTAAACAACAACAAGAATCTTACAAACACTGAGATCAACATAGCCCAGGATGAAGTGACTTATTCAGAGTTGACCAAAGGTCTGAAGGTTTTCAAAAAATTACCAAGCTCTCATTTGCTTTTGACTCTTCAAAGATCTCCCAAGTCTGAAGCCTCTTCTGAAGATGACTCTGAACAAATGCAATGATCTGACATGTGCAAGGATAGACAGAAGGAGAAGGAGAGCAGACCTCTCTCATGTTCAGCTGCCCCTCTGTGCACCTGAGACCACGTAAACCTCCTGTCTTTGGGCCAAAGTCTGTGCTTTATACATGAATGTACTTTTACTATCACAGACTACATGTCAAGGCAAATGAGTTAAGAACACATAATGATAACTAGCAAAAATGTCATTCCTCTTAGAAAGGATAGTGTTTAGGCAGAGGAAGGAAAAGTGGAATATAATAAAAACCAATAGGGAGCAATTTTAAGAATATGGTCAAAAGATCATCATCTTAAAGTTATTCTGAGAAAAGGGAGGTAAAAACTATGCTGCATGATTCATTTAGAAGAACTGGATTTCAAGTGGTCCATTACCTTGAGGACAGTTGTTATGAGACTGAAGAAAAGCCAGTGCTGTCTTCATGGAGAATTGGAGGATTAAATGCATGGAGCAATTTAGGAGCATTTTAGAAATGTAAAGTTCTCAGAAGTCACATTCCAAGTCAAGCAGACTTTGCTGAAGAAGTAGGAGAGTTTAACAGTGGAAAGAAGGTTTTCAGCTCTCTACTTTTCTCAGCTTCAGTCCATATGGAGCTCTGCCGCTATTGTTTTCCTTAGAAACATAAGGGAGTCTACCAAGAGAAGCCAATCAACATTAGTGACCAGGAAATGGACTTCCAATAAATGGAGACAAAAGCCAGAAAGATTCTTCTACTATAAGGAAGTCCGTGTTCATTAAAATCAAAGAAAGGAATGAGGCTTTTTTTAGGCAGTGTCTTAAGGCTACATTCAACTCAAGAAAAAATCATTCTTTAGGACTTCCTTGGTGGGCTACAGTCCATGGGGTTGCAAAGAGCTGGATATGACTTAGCGACTAAACAACAACAAGAATCTTACAAACACTGAGATCAACATAGCCCAGGATGAAGTGACTTATTCAGAGTTGACCAAAGGTCTGAAGGTTTTCAAAAAATTACCAAGCTCTCATTTGCTTTTGACTCTTCAAAGATCTCCCAAGTCTGAAGCCTCTTCTGAAGATGACTCTGAACAAATGCAATGATCTGACATGTGCAAGGATAGACAGAAGGAGAAGGAGAGCAGACCTCTCTCATGTTCAGCTGCCCCTCTGTGCACCTGAGACCACGTAAACCTCCTGTCTTTGGGCCAAAGTCTGTGCTTTATACATGAATGTACTTTTACTATCACAGACTACATGTCAAGGCAAATGAGTTAAGAACACATAATGATAACTAGCAAAAATGTCATTCCTCTTAGAAAGGATAGTGTTTAGGCAGAGGAAGGAAAAGTGGAATATAATAAAAACCAATAGGGAGCAATTTTAAGAATATGGTCAAAAGATCATCATCTTAAAGTTATTCTGAGAAAAGGGAGGTAAAAACTATGCTGCATGATTCATTTAGAAGAACTGGATTTCAAGTGGTCCATTACCTTGAGGACAGTTGTTATGAGACTGAAGAAAAGCCAGTGCTGTCTTCATGGAGAATTGGAGGATTAAATGCATGGAGCAATTTAGGAGCATTTTAGAAATGTAAAGTTCTCAGAAGTCACATTCCAAGTCAAGCAGACTTTGCTGAAGAAGTAGGAGAGTTTAACAGTGGAAAGAAGGTTTTCAGCTCTCTACTTTTCTCAGCTTCAGTCCATATGGAGCTCTGCCGCTATTGTTTTCCTTAGAAACATAAGGGAGTCTACCAAGAGAAGCCAATCAACATTAGTGACCAGGAAATGGACTTCCAATAAATGGAGACAAAAGCCAGAAAGATTCTTCTACTATAAGGAAGTCCGTGTTCATTAAAATCAAAGAAAGGAATGAGGCTTTTTTTAGGCAGTGTCTTAAGGCTACATTCAACTCAAGAAAAAAAAAATCATTCTTTAGGACTTCCTTGGTGGCCCTGTGGTTAAAAATCCACCTTCCAACGTCAGGAACTAAGATTCCACATGCTGCAGAGCAACAAAGTCCATGGGCTCTAGGGTCCTTGTGCCACAACTGGAGAGAAGCCTGTGCACCACAACGGAGATCCTGTGTGCTGCAATTAAGACCCCATGCAGCCAAATAAATAAATATTTTGATAAAAAGCCATTCCCTTTCAGAGACTTGCCTTGCTGACGCAGTAACTCACTGATGACCGAAGTGTTGGAATGACTGGCCATCCACAAGTATCTAAATATAGACTCAATCCTTTCCAGAAGGAACACTACTCGTGCCCCTTCTCCCCATCATGCCCTGACACAAGGCCAAGAGGACTTTCAGCCACCACTCCTCTCTCTTCATTTCAGTCTCTAAGGGTGGGTGGGGGACAGGCATTAGCCTGGCAAGAGTTGCTGTGAGCCCACCTGCCATCCTGGCAACACAGTACTGATAATTGATATGTCTATTACTCACCCAGAAGGATCCAGACCCTTTCTGTTCATACCAGTGCAAATTGTTGGCATGAAAATTACACAGGAACCATTACAGTGGCCTATCTGAAGAATGTGTTTGTATATTAGCTTCAAACACTTAGTCATCTAGCGTCCAATTATTTTGATTAAGTTACCTGTCATAGAGTAGTAAGACTACAGAATTTGTTGCTATTTACCTTTCTCACATTAGTAGATTGATAGAAGAGTTTTGAAGTCAAGAGATATTTTCTAATAAACAGAAAAAGCCTTAACATGCATTCTTTTCATATATTTTTGGGTGCTAACATATCAAGAAAGAAGGTTACATTTGGCTATTATAGGTGCTTCTGTCAGAATGTCTAAAGCACACTTCTGGGTTGAGAATGGTTTCCCAAAAGGAGATGGAATGCTGTACTTCTATAGATAATGATCCACTTGAGTTTGCTTTTTTAGTGTATACAGTTTAAGAGCTAAAATAAGTCTCTAGGAAAATATTCTCTAATGGTTGTGTCTATTCAGGTATCCAACTGAAAAGAGATTCAATCAATCTTTTAATATACACACATCAAGTATGCAAAACATCAGGAAGAATTTTCTGGTTATTCACTTTTCATTTGAATATGCTGGAATTACACAAAGAAACTAGGTGGTTTTTCTCCCATGTACTTTGATGAACACATTTCATTAACTGAGATGAAGGCAAGTAAATTAACAGAGGGGGTATGGTTTATATGAGAGCAAAATTTCTACTTTTGATCAACCAATCATTTTTTTCTAAACACTTTACTCTTCATTAACTTGATTTCAGTTAAACACTCTTTTCTAGTCTATTGCATAGAGTCTGCCTTGTGGTGCAAGGGGCACGGGTTTGATCCCTGGCTGGGGAAGACCTCATGTGCCATGGAGCAGCTGGACTGGTGCGTCCAATTATGAGCCAGTGCTCTGGAGCGCATGTGCCCAGAGCCGGTGCTCTGCTACGAGAGAGGCCACTGCAATGGGAGGCCCCCACACGCCAAAGAATAAGGATGGAAGAAAAATAAATGGATAAAAAAACCAATAAAAGAGGCCAAATATTTTTTTTTTTTTTTTAAAGGCACACAGCAAAATAAAATAAAACTGTTAATTGCTATTAGTGCCAAGAAGGAAGAGTACATGGTCTTAAGAGAGAGCGACAGAGGACTACCTTAACTCAGGGGAAAGATGGGTGTCAGACAAGACCTTTTGAAGAGGTGATGCTTAATTGAAACCTAGAGAATTAGGAATTAGGAAAAGATTTGGGAAGAATGAACCAAGGAGAGAGAAATGTATGTAGGTTTGGGAAGCTCCACCTCCTTCCCCACGCAAAAAAAAAGATAGAATGCTGTAACATGCATTCTTTTCATATATTTTTGGGTGCTAACATATCAAGAAAGAAGGTTACATTTGGCTATTATAGGTGCTTCTGTCAGAATGTCTAAAGCACACTTCTGGGTTGAGAATGGTTTCCCAAAAGGAGATGGAATGCTGTACTTCTATAGATAATGATCCACTTGAGTTTGCTTTTTCAGTGTATACAGTTTAAGAGCTAAAATAAGTCTCTAGGAAAATATTCTCTAATGGTTGTGTCTATTCAGGTATCCAACTGAAAAGAGATTCAATCAATCTTTTAATATACACACATCAAGTATGCAAAACATCAGGAAGAATTTTCTGGTTATTCACTTTTCATTTGAATATGCTGGAATTACACAAAGAAACTAGGTGGTTTTTCTCCCATATACTTTGATGAACACATTTCATTAACTGAGATGAAGGCAAGTAAATTAACAGAGGGGGTATGGTTTATATGAGAGCAAAATTTCTACTTTTGATCAACCAATCATTTTTTTCTAAACACTTTACTCTTCATTAACTTGATTTCAGTTAAACAC
This sequence comes from Tragulus kanchil, assembly GCA_022376925.1. NCBI lineage: Eukaryota > Metazoa > Chordata > Mammalia > Artiodactyla > Tragulidae > Tragulus > Tragulus kanchil. The sequence goes on from JAIOJX010000026.1 coordinate 145,749,792, forward strand.
TCTTTTCTAGTCTATTGCATAGAGTCTGCCTTGTGGTGCAAGGGGCACGGGTTTGATCCCTGGCTGGGGAAGACCTCATGTGCCATGGAGCAGCTGGACTGGTGCGTCCAATTATGAGCCAGTGCTCTGGAGCGCATGTGCCCAGAGCCGGTGCTCTGCTACGAGAGAGGCCACTGCAATGGGAGGCCCCCACACGCCAAAGAATAAGGATGGAAGAAAAATAAATGGATAAAAAAAACAATAAAAGAGGCCAAATATTTTTTTTTTTTTTTAAAGGCACACAGCAAAATAAAATAAAACTGTTAATTGCTATTAGTGCCAAGAAGGAAGAGTACATGGTCTTAAGAGAGAGCGACAGAGGACTACCTTAACTCAGGGGAAAGATGGGTGTCAGACAAGACCTTTTGAAGAGGTGATGCTTAATTGAAACCTAGAGAATTAGGAATTAGGAAAAGATTTGGGAAGAATGAACCAAGGAGAGAGAAATGTATGTAGGTTTGGGAAGCTCCACCTCCTTCCCCACGCAAAAAAAAATGTTTGATGAGTTTGAGACACTAGAAGAAGGTCAATATTCTGGAACTCACTGTGATCCCAACACAGTGGTCCTGAAGAAACTCAAGAGGCAGCTGCAGAAACATGGCACTCAAGCTTTGATTGGGAGGTAGGGGTAAGAGGTTGGTGGGTGGGTAAGCTTCAGCCCCAGGGCAAGAGAGGTCTTTGTAGTTTTAAGAGAATTCTGAGGAGAACTTAAGTGTGACGAAGATTTGTGTTTTTCAAAGATCAGACTCAGAGGGGGCATTTTTCCTCAAGTCTTTATGAAAAGAAAGGAAGTGAAAGTGTTAGGCGTTCAGTTGTGTCCAACTCTTCTCGACCCCATGGACTGTAGCCCACCAGGCTCCTGTGTCCATGGGATTTTCCCAGGCAAGAATACCGGAGTGAGTTGTCATGCCCTCCTCCAGGGGATCACCCTGACCTAGGGATCGAACTCAGTTCTCCTGCATTGCAGGCAGATTCTTTAGTGTCTGAGCCACTAGAGAAGACCCAAGTCTCTATAGCAGGATGAAAATAAAATTCACATTTCTTACCCTGGCCATTCTAATTGCAAAAGTTCATACGCAAAAAAAAAATAAAATAAAAAATCACCAAATGCTGCTTTGTGGTACAAAAATAAAATGCAACATTATCACTTATGGTCATTGAAATGTCTGAATAAAAAGCAATTCCTTTATTACCCCCTTTCTTTCTTTCGGCACTCCTGGTTTACAAGACCAGTGCACTAATCCCTAAGCTATAGGGCCTCTCCATTTTTTTATAGAAAACCTTAACCCATTTACTATGCTTTAAGACAAACGACACATACTCAATACAGATGCCAGGAACTAAACTAATGACCTAATAGTTCTCATGGGAATTCTAGAGTCATTCATTTAATTATGATTTATTAAGCTCTAATTTAGATCCCAAGCACTCTGCAAGTTAGTCAAGGTCTCCAGTTTCCTGGAGCTTGGTAAAGGCAGATAAAGAAAAGTAAGTAATAAACAGGACAATCTCCAACTATGGGAAGTGCTTTTCTAGGAACTAAACCAGGGAGATGCAAGTAGGGTGTAAGGTCAACTTCAGTGAGCCTGTCCTCCAGTAGGTAACATCTGGACTGAGACTCAAGTGACAAGATATTTGAGATTACCCAGAGACTATTTTTAGAAGAGAAAATTTTCAAGTGTTTTTCATCAAGGTAGTCATTTTAATGATTAGTTTTGAGGCTAGGAAAAAATTATTCTGGCTTTGCAGCTCAATAAGGCAGATCAAGACAGACAAAGCACTATGCCAAACAATCTAAGGAACTGCAATTGAAAAAGGAGAATTAGAGGTGGTCAGAACGCTGCCTTCCTCTTAGATGCTTCAGTCTTTTCAAGTTAAAGTTGGACCTACAACCATTAGGAAAAGGGCCTTCCCTGGAAGCCAGTTCACAAACTCAGTTCATGAACAGTCCACAGAAGGTGGTAGGACTTCTTAGCTCACATTGGAACTGATCCTGTTTGACAGAATACATCTTTCTTTAATGTTTACAACTCACATGGAGCTCTTTTGTTTAGTACATTTTTAAACTTTTATGTTTTCTTTTAGATTATCTCTGCCTTGACTTCACCATATGATTTCTACTTTCTAACTTCATTTATTTCAGTCTAAGTTTTAGTCAAAAAAAAAATACAGATATAAAACATTAATCTGAAGAAGAGTAATTGACACTGAACTCCCATGAAAGAATCTGCCTGCCAATACAGGAAATGCAGATTTGAGCCCTGGGTTGGGAAGATCCACTGGAGAAAGAAGACAATGTGTTCTTGTCTGGGAAGTCCCACGGACAGAGGAGCCTGGCAGGCTACAGTCTTTGGGTCACAAAAAGTCAGACAATGACTGAGTGACTGAACAACAAAAACAAACTGGCACTGAAAGCCGTTTCCAGTGTGCTGGGATATGTATGTGTGGAGTTAAATACTTAAAAAAAATTTTTTTTGGCCACTGCATGAGGCATGTGGGATCCTAGTTCCTCCACTAGCAATTGAACCTATGTCCCCTGCAGTGGAAGTGCAGCGTCTTAACCTTTGGACTACCAGGGAAGTTCCAATACTATTGTGTTCCTGATTGGAATTGTTTTGTTTAGTTCTTGCATATAGGGACTGATCTGTTTTTACAATTGTCTTTTGACTCCACAGTAGGTAGCATTATGTAACTAGTGAAGAGCACTGTACCAGAAGTGGCCTTGCGTTTTTGGCACCCCTCTGTCAGTAACTGGCTGTACAACCTTAGGCAAATCACTTAACCTTCCATTTCCTTGTCTGTAAATAAGGAGGCTGGAGTGAATCAACGGTATTCAAACCATTTTTAGTAGTGGTATTCTTATGAAATGAAATACTATGTGACACTTAAATTATAAAACAGAACAAAGTGTATCTTCCTTGGAAGAACTCTAAGGGTCCCCCCAAAACCACACGTTCTTCCTTCCACCGTGGCAACTTCTTAGTCACCTCTTTGGAAAGACCCACAGAAGTGAATTTCAAAGCAGTTCCCTAGGTCTTAAATGTTATTTCAGTTCTAAATGCAAACAGGAGAAGTCTCCAAAATCTTACTTCACAGAATCAACATTTTATATATAATAACCACTATGGGAAGGTAAAAGTGTTCACTTGACCTCTTTAATTACGATACTAAGCTCCACTTTGGTGATTATCTCTGCCTTGACTTCACCATATGATTTCTACTTTCTAACTTCATTTATTTCAGTCTAAGTTTTAGTCAAAAAAAAAATACAGATATAAAACATTAATCTGAAGAAGAGTAATTGACACTGAACTCCCATGAAAGAATCTGCCTGCCAATACAGGAAATGCAGATTTGAGCCCTGGGTTGGGAAGATCCACTGGAGAAAGAAGACAATGTGTTCTTGTCTGGGAAGTCCCACGGACAGAGGAGCCTGGCAGGCTACAGTCTTTGGGTCACAAAAAGTCAGACAATGACTGAGTGACTGAACAACAAAAACAAACTGGCACTGAAAGCCGTTTCCAGTGTGCTGGGATATGTATGTGTGGAGTTAAATACTTAAAAAAAATTTTTTTTGGCCACTGCATGAGGCATGTGGGATCCTAGTTCCTCCACTAGCAATTGAACCTATGTCCCCTGCAGTGGAAGTGCAGCGTCTTAACCTTTGGACTACCAGGGAAGTTCCAATACTATTGTGTTCCTGATTGGAATTGTTTTGTTTAGTTCTTGCATATAGGGACTGATCTGTTTTTACAATTGTCTTTTGACTCCACAGTAGGTAGCATTATGTAACTAGTGAAGAGCACTGTACCAGAAGTGGCCTTGCGTTTTTGGCACCCCTCTGTCAGTAACTGGCTGTACAACCTTAGGCAAATCACTTAACCTTCCATTTCCTTGTCTGTAAATAAGGAGGCTGGAGTGAATCAACGGTATTCAAACCATTTTTAGTAGTGGTATTCTTATGAAATGAAATACTATGTGACACTTAAATTATAAAACAGAACAAAGTGTATCTTCCTTGGAAGAACTCTAAGGGTCCCCCCAAAACCACACGTTCTTCCTTCCACCGTGGCAACTTCTTAGTCACCTCTTTGGAAAGACCCACAGAAGTGAATTTCAAAGCAGTTCCCTAGGTCTTAAAAGTTATTTCAGTTCTAAATGCAAACAGGAGAAGTCTCCAAAATCTTACTTCACAGAATCAACATTTTATATATAATAACCACTATGGGAAGGTAAAAGTGTTCACTTGACCTCTTTAATTACGATACTAAGCTCCACTTTGGTGATGATCTTAAAATACTGCTATTCTTAATACCAATGAAGTCACCTAGGTTGTAATTTAGCTCCACTACCAATCCCCAAAATGACAACAGAATAACAATGAAAGCCAACATCTACTCTGTTCTCACTATGTCATAATAAACATTGTAGCTCAGCCGGTAAAGAATCCACCTGCCATGTGGGAGACCTGGGTTCAATCCCTCAGTTGGGAAGATCTCCAGGAGAAGGGAAAGGCTATCCACTCCAGTATTCTTGCCTGGAGAATCCCATGGGTTGTCCATGAGTCACAAAGTGTCAGACATGACTGAGCGACTTCACTTAAGCACTTGAACTGACTCCTTGAATCCTTATAAAACTCCATGGAGGGCTTCCCTGATGGTCCAGTGATTAAGAATCCACCTTACCAAGCAGGGGACACCAATTCAATCCTTTGTCCAGGAAGATTCCCACATGATGCAGAGAAACCTAGACCGTGTACCACAACTACTGAGGCCCATGTGGCTCCAGCTCTTCTTCTGCAACAAGAGAAGCCACCGCAAATAGAGAGTAGCCCAAGCCTCAACTAGAGAAAGCCCTCATACAGCAACCAAGACAAAGCACAGCCAACAATAAATAAATTAATAAATAAATCTTTTGAGAAGATTCCACGGAAAGAAACAGAGGCACAGAGAAGTTAAGTGACTACCCAAAGTCACAGTTAGTGGGTGGTCTACCTGAAACCTTGCCCCAGGGCTTGGGCTCTCAGACTCCACACTGAATAGCCCTTCCACCACCATCTCCTTTCCAGTTAGGCTCACTTCCCTGTGCCTTTACCTCTGCTGTACCCCCTCCCACATTCTACCCTCTCAGAGGCCTTCCTGGAGCTCCCCTTGAACCAGCATACCTGAACATGAGCCTAGAGAAGATCCTGCTGCTTTGAAACTTTACAAATTCCTACAACTCCCAAAACCACACGTTCTTCCTTCCACCGTGGCACTTTTTTTAAAACCCCAAATTTTAAAGCAGTTCCCTAGGTCTTAAATGTTATTTCAGTTCTAAATGCAAACAGGAGAAGTCTCCAAAATCTTACTTCACAGAATCAACATTTTATATATAATAACCACTATGGGAAGGTAAAAGTGTTCACTTGACCTCTTTAATTACGATACTAAGCTCCACTTTGGTGATGATCTTAAAATACTGCTATTCTTAATACCAATGAAGTCACCTAGGTTGTAATTTAGCTCCACTACCAATCCCCAAAATGACAACAGAATAACAATGAAAGCCAACATCTACTCTGTTCTCACTATGTCATAATAAACATTGTAGCTCAGCCGGTAAAGAATCCACCTGCCATGTGGGAGACCTGGGTTCAATCCCTCAGTTGGGAAGATCTCCAGGAGAAGGGAAAGGCTATCCACTCCAGTATTCTTGCCTGGAGAATCCCATGGGTTGTCCATGAGTCACAAAGTGTCAGACATGACTGAGCGACTTCACTTAAGCACTTGAACTGACTCCTTGAATCCTTATAAAACTCCATGGAGGGCTTCCCTGATGGTCCAGTGATTAAGAATCCACCTTACCAAGCAGGGGACACCAATTCAATCCTTTGTCCAGGAAGATTCCCACATGATGCAGAGAAACCTAGACCGTGTACCACAACTACTGAGGCCCATGTGGCTCCAGCTCTTCTTCTGCAACAAGAGAAGCCACCGCAAATAGAGAGTAGCCCAAGCCTCAACTAGAGAAAGCCCTCATACAGCAACCAAGACAAAGCACAGCCAACAATAAATAAATTAATAAATAAATCTTTTGAGAAGATTCCACGGAAAGAAACAGAGGCACAGAGAAGTTAAGTGACTACCCAAAGTCACAGTTAGTGGGTGGTCTACCTGAAACCTTGCCCCAGGGCTTGGGCTCTCAGACTCCACACTGAATAGCCCTTCCACCACCATCTCCTTTCCAGTTAGGCTCACTTCCCTGTGCCTTTACCTCTGCTGTACCCCCTCCCACATTCTACCCTCTCAGAGGCCTTCCTGGAGCTCCCCTTGAACCAGCATACCTGAACATGAGCCTAGAGAAGATCCTGCTGCTTTGAAACTTTACAAATTCCTACAACTTTCTTTCTAACATGTTCCAAAGTTTGTTCAACGGTCAAGGACATATGGTGCCAGTTCTGGGACTAAGATTTGGCAGCTTGGCACCAAATTCAGGGATGGAAGGTCCCATGCACTTCCATCTTCTTCCTGTCCCTGGAGGGTGAACCATTCATCTTCCCTAAGCACATACCCATAGGCAGCACTGACAACCTCTATGAGTGGGTAGCCGTGCCTTTCTCCAGGGGATCTTCCCAACCCAGGAATCGAAACCTGGTTCTACTGCATTGCAGGCAGATTCTCTACCATCTGAGCCACCAGGGAAGTCCCATTTGGCACTTAGCTACTGGTCACTGACACAGTTTAAGCCTTATATATTCATATAACTGTCTTACTACAACCCATACTCCTAATAGATTATTTGTTATCAGAGGACTGGGTTGTGTCTTATTTTTCTCCATATTTCTAATAACCAGGTAAATGTTGGTATAATTAATCAACATTCTTCATCAATAGTGGAGTGAAAAAAATTTTGGCATCACTGACTCTATTAACATTAGTTTGAGCAAACTCTGGGAGATGGTGAAGGGCAGGGAAGCCTGTTGTGCTACAGTCCACGAGGGTCGTAAAGAGTCAGACATGACTTAGGACTGAACAACAACAAAAGCACATTGATGCTGGAGTGAGAAGTCTTGCTTCTGTCACCAGAGAGCCTTACAATTGTAGGCAGATACATCAATAGCCACAAACCTCATTTTCCCAGAGGAAGTATGAACATGATAATATCTATCTTAATACTCTCAAAGAGACATTTCAAGGATAATGAGAGAATGCAGAGGAAGCACAAGTATGATACACTGTAGAATTATAATTATTACTTAACACATAACTTTATTTTCTAGAAGGTTGATTCTTTTTTTGAAGCAATGAGAGGAAAAGGTTACAGCTTATGATTGCTTATTAGAGACTGAAATAAAAATTAAGAATAATTCACAGAGTTTCATTAACAAGACATAACATCATCAATGTCACCTCAAAGGTGAGATGAACTTATTCTACTCCAACCAGAGCCATGTGTGCTGGCATTTTCTGGAGAGACATGAGAAATTGTCTATTTGTCCTTTATGGATAAGTCCATCTTTCTCATCATCTTTATCAAAAAGAGCAAGGTTTTGTTTCTCATTTTGTTGTTCATTTGCTTTTATGGTACTTTCTTTTCTGTTGCCTCTCTCTCCTTATTAAATATTCCCAAGTCTTCAGGCTGCAGTACATGTCAAAATTATATCTTTCATCTGACACAATAACCTAAACTGGGCCAATGGCAGCACTCTAATTTACCAGAAACTTCTTGAAGAAACTAAAGTAGGGATAAGAATATCATCTCATCAATGACTGCCACTGCAACATATTGTTCTGGGAATGACTGGTAAATAAGACTGCAGCCCATCTCTGGGCTTTTAGAAGAATATTTTTATCTTTTCTTTCCCTGCTTGATGCATCTCCAAGGACTTCGTGCTGCACTCTGACCCCCCCCAGGCCTCAATGATGGTTAAAATTGATTCTGAACCAAGATAAAACAGTTCCTTCCGATAGCCTGGAGAGTTCCAGTTGGCTGAAGCTAATGAAGCCCTAGAAGCAGGCTATTCCTATTCTGCCTATACTTTATTGGAAATGTTTTTGAGTCTTATTGTGCTGTAGTTACATACTATAGGAAATTCAACCATCATCCATTTTAAGGATTGAGCCCATGACTTTTACTAAAGCATTTTAATTCCATTTTCCTGAACACATATCTCTAAATGCATCTTTGAGGGCCCTTTTACATTTAAGAAAACTTGCTTCTGTCACCAGAAAAAAAGCCTTACAATTGTTAGGCAGATACATCAATAGCCACAAACCTCATTTTCCCAGAGGAAGTATGAACATGATAATATCTATCTTAATACTCTCAAAGAGACATTTCAAGGATAATGAGAGAATGCAGAGGAAGCACAAGTATGATACACTGTAGAATTATAATTATTACTTAACACATAACTTTATTTTCTAGAAGGTTGATTCTTTTTTTGAAGCAATGAGAGGAAAAGGTTACAGCTTATGATTGCTTATTAGAGACTGAAATAAAAATTAAGAATAATTCACAGAGTTTCATTAACAAGACATAACATCATCAATGTCACCTCAAAGGTGAGATGAACTTATTCTACTCCAACCAGAGCCATGTGTGCTGGCATTTTCTGGAGAGACATGAGAAATTATCTATTTGTCCTTTATGGATAAGTCCATCTTTCTCATCATCTTTATCAAAAAGAGCAAGGTTTTGTTTCTCATTTTGTTGTTCATTTGCTTTTATGGTACTTTCTTTTCTGTTGCCTCTCTCTCCTTATTAAATATTCCCAAGTCTTCAGGCTGCAGTACATGTCAAAATTATATCTTTCATCTGACACAATAACCTAAACTGGGCCAATGGCAGCACTCTAATTTACCAGAAACTTCTTGAAGAAACTAAAGTAGGGATAAGAATATCATCTCATCAATGACTGCCACTGCAACATATTGTTCTGGGAATGACTGGTAAATAAGACTGCAGCCCATCTCTGGGCTTTTAGAAGAATATTTTTATCTTTTCTTTCCCTGCTTGATGCATCTCCAAGGACTTCGTGCTGCACTCTGACCCCCCCCCAGGCCTCAATGATGGTTAAAATTGATTCTGAACCAAGATAAAACAGTTCCTTCCGATAGCCTGGAGAGTTCCAGTTGGCTGAAGCTAATGAAGCCCTAGAAGCAGGCTATTCCTATTCTGCCTATACTTTATTGGAAATGTTTTTGAGTCTTATTGTGCTGTAGTTACATACTATAGGAAATTCAACCATCATCCATTTTAAGGATTGAGCCCATGACTTTTACTAAAGCATTTTAATTCCATTTTCCTGAACACATATCTCTAAATGCATCTTTGAGGGCCCTCCACAAAGCAATTCCATTTCACATTTAAGAAAACGTAGAGTGATGCAGGTTCCAGATTGAGCTGGTGATGGATGTAAAGGGGCACCCGTTCTGGGCGGTGTAGGTTTCTCTCTGCTTCTTTACTTCATTTTCAGCCTAATATTTGATTCATACAACAAAATTTTTATATGTTTTATAAAACATAATGAAAAAATAAATACCCATTTCTCCAGCAATCCATCATATTTTTATTTTCTTTAAAAAAGTTGTTCATTTTAGAGAGATCAATTTTAGCAATATTTCTTTTATGGTTAGTACATTTGTGTCCTGTTTAAGACTCTTAAACAGGGCACAAAAAGTACAGTGTTTCTTGAATTCTCAAATTCATTCTCAAATGTGAAATGGATAGTTTCCTGTGCATGTGTTACTTGCTCATTCATGCCTAACTCTTTGCAACCCCATTGAATATAGACCACCAGGCTCCTCTGTTCATGGATTCTCCAGGCAAGAATACGGAGTGGGTTGCCATTTCCTTCTCCAGAGTATATTCCCAACCCTGAGATTGAACCTGGGTCTCTTGCACTGCAGGCAAATCCTTTACCATCTGAACCACCTGGGAAGCCCTAGAAAACCTTAAATTTTATTCCTAGGCTCCTCTATCCTTCACAATCTCGCACAGTTTGCTCAAACTCATGTCTATTAAGTCAATGATGCCATCTAACCATCTCACCTTTTGTCGGCTCCTTCTCCTTCTGCCTTTTATTTTTCCCAGCATCAGGGTCTTTTCTAACGAGTCAGCTCTTCACATCAGGTAGCCAAAGTATTGGAGCTTCAGCTTCAGCATCAGTCCTTTCAATGAATATTCAGGGTTGATTTCATTTAGGATTGACTGGTTTGACCTCCTTGCTGTCCAAGGGACTCTCAAGAGTCTTCTCCAACACTACAGTTCAAAGGCATCAATTCTTTGGCACTCAGTCTTCTTTATGGTCCAGATCTCACATCCATACATGATTACTGAGAAAACCATAGCTTTGACTATACAGACCTTTGTTGACAAAGTGATCTCTCTGATTTTTTATATGTTGTCTAGTTTCTTCCAAGGAGCAAGTGTCTTTTAATTTCATTGCTGCAGTCTACATTCACAGTGATTTTGGAACTGAAGGAAATAAAGTCTGTCACTGTTTTCATTGTTTGTTCATCTATTTGCTGTGAAGTGAATTGACTGGATGCCATGATCTTAGCTTTTTGAATGTTGAGTTTTAAGCCAGCTCTTTCCCTCTCCTCTTTCACCATCATCAAGGGACTTTTTTTCTTTTTTGGTTGCTTCTATCAGTCTTTCATTTATTTTCATCCATCTTTGCTCTTTGGCCTGTGTGGGCTTCACATCTCAGTGGCCTGGTTTGTTACAGAGCACCAGTTCTGTGCACATGCACTCAGTAGTTGGACACATCAGTCCAGCTGGCTCTGTGGCATGTGGGATCTTCCCAGGCCAGGGATTGAACTGGAGCCCTTTGCACTGCAAGGTGGTTTCCCTACCCAATGGACCACCAGCGAAGCCCCATCAAGAGACTTTTTAATTCTTCTTCACTTTCTAACATTAGGGTGGAGTCTTCTGCATATCTGAGGCTATTGGTATTTCTTCCAGAAATGTTGATTCCAGCCTAGCATTTTGCATGATGTACTCTTCTTATACATTAAATAAGCAGGGTGACAATATACAGCCTTGACATACTCCTTTCCCAATTTGGAACCAGTACATTGTTCCATGTCTGGTTCTAACTGTTGCTCCCTGATCTGAATATAGGTTTCTCAGGAGGCAGGAAAGGTGGTCTGATATTCCCATCTCTTTAAGAAGTTTTAACAGTTTGTTGTAATCCACACAAAGGGTTTACTGTAGTCAATGAAGCAGAAGTAGATGTTTTTGTGGAATTCCCTTGCTTTGTCTATGGTCCAACAGATAGTGGCAATTTGATCTCTGGTTCCTCTACCTTGTCTAAATACAGCTTGTACATCTGAAAGTTCTCAGTTCACATAGTAGTGAAGCCTTGCTTGAAGGATTTTGAGCATTACCTTGCTAGCATGTAGATTGAGTGCAATTGTGTAGTAGTTTGAACATTCTTTGGCATTGATTGCCTTTCTTTGGAATTGGAATGATAATTGACCTTTTCCAGTCCTGTGGTCACTGTTGAGTTTTCCAAAGTTGCTAACATATTGACTACAGCACTTTAACTGAATCATCTTTCATGAATTGAAATAGCTCAGCTGGAATTTCATCATCTCCATTACTTTCGTACATAGTAATGTTTCCTAAGGTCCACTTGATTTCACACTCCAGGATGTCTGGCACTAGGTGAGTGATCATAGCATCATGGTTATCCTGGTCATTAAGGCCTTTTATCATACTGTTCTTCTGTGTATTTTTCCACTTCTTCTTAACATCTTCTGTTAGGTCCGTACATTTCTGTCCTTTATTGTGCCCACATTTGCATGAAATGTTCCCTTGGTATCTCTAATTTTCTTGAAGAGAGCTCTAGTCTTTCCCATTTTATTGTTTTCTTCTATTTCTTCGCATCATTCATTAAGAAGGTCTTCTTATATCTCCTGTTATTCTTTGGAACTCTGCACTCAGATGGATATAGCTTTCCTTTTCTTCTTTGTCTTTATCTTCTTTTCTCAACTATGTGGAAGGCCTTCTCATACAACCATTTTGCCTTTTTGCATTTCTTTTTCTTGGGGTTGGTTTTGATCACCACATCCCATACAATCTCTGACTACAGTTCTTCATGGTACTCTATCAGATCTAATCTCTTGAATCTATTTGTCACTTCCACTGACAATCATAGAGATTTGATTCAGGTCATACATGAATGGCTAGTGGTTTTCCATATTTTCTTAGATTTAAGTATGAATTTTGAAATAAGGAGTTCATCATCTGAACCACAGTCATCTCCCAGTCTTGTTTTTTCAGACTGTATATAGCTTCTTCATCTTCAGCTGCGAAAAATATAATCAATTTGATTTCAGTATTAATCATCTGGTGATATCCATGTGTAAAGTTGCCCTTTGTGTTGCTGGAAGAGGATATCTGCTATGACCAGTGCGTTATTTTGCCCAAACTCTTGGCTAAAACTTGTTATCCTTTGCTCTGCTTCATTTTGCACTTCAAGGCCAAACTTGCCTGTTACTCCAGGTATCTCTTGTCTTCCTACTTTTGAATTCCAGTCCCCTATCATGAAAAGGACACCTTTTTTATTTTTATTTTTTGCACTAGTTCTAGAAGGTCTTGCAAGTCTTCATAGAACAGTTCCACTTCAGCTTCTTCGGCATTAGTGGTTGGGCATCAAATTGGATTACAGTGATATTGAATGTTTGCGTTGGAAATGAGTGGAGATCATTCTATTATTTTTGAAATGGCACCCAAGTAGTGAATTTCAGACTCTTGTGTTGACTATGAGGGATACTCCATTTCTTCTAAGAGGTTTTTGCCCACAGTAGTAGATATAATGGTCATCTGAATTAAATTTGCCCATTCCTGTCCATTTCAGTTCACTCATTCCTAAAATGCTGATGCTCACTCTTGCCATCTTCTGTTTGATCACTTCCAATTTACTTTGATTCATGGACCTAACATTCCAGGTTCTTATGCAATATTGTTATGTGCAGCATTGAACTTGACTTTAACCACCAGACACATCCACATCTGAGATTTTTTTCTGCCTTGGCTCAGCCTTCTTCTGTCCTTCTGGAGGTATTTTTCTGCTTTTCTCCAGTGGCATATTGGACACCTATCTACCTGGGAGATGGGGGGCTCATCTTTCCATGTCAGGTCATTTGCCTTTTCATACTATTCTTTTCAAATTGTGTCTACAGAAGTCCTGTAATTTATTAAATTTATTCCAAAATACATTATACATCCTGTCACTGCTGTAAAAGCAAATTTTATGCATATATATCACCACATCCCATACAATCTCTGACTACATTTCTCATGGTACTCTATCAGATCTAATCTCTTGAATCTATTTGTCACTTCCACTGACAATCATAGAGATTTGATTCAGGTCATACATGAATGGCTAGTGGTTTTCCATATTTTCTTAGATTTAAGTATGAATTTTGAAATAAGGAGTTCATCATCTGAACCACAGTCATCTCCCAGTCTTGTTTTCAGACTGTATATAGCTTCTTCATCTTCAGCTGCGAAAAATATAATCAATTTGATTTCAGTATTAATCATCTGGTGATATCCATGTGTAAAGTTGCCCTTTGTGTTGCTGGAAGAGGATATCTGCTATGACCAGTGCGTTATTTTGCCCAAACTCTTGGCTAAAACTTGTTATCCTTTGCTCTGCTTCATTTTGCACTTCAAGGCCAAACTTGCCTGTTACTCCAGGTATCTCTTGTCTTCCTACTTTTGAATTCCAGTCCCCTATCATGAAAAGGACACCTTTTTTATTTTTATTTTTTGCACTAGTTCTAGAAGGTCTTGCAAGTCTTCATAGAACAGTTCCACTTCAGCTTCTTCGGCATTAGTGGTTGGGCATCAAATTGGATTACAGTGATATTGAATGTTTGCGTTGGAAATGAGTGGAGATCATTCTATTATTTTTGAAATGGCACCCAAGTAGTGAATTTCAGACTCTTGTGTTGACTATGAGGGATACTCCATTTCTTCTAAGAGGTTTTTGCCCACAGTAGTAGATATAATGGTCATCTGAATTAAATTTGCCCATTCCTGTCCATTTCAGTTCACTCATTCCTAAAATGCTGATGCTCACTCTTGCCATCTTCTGTTTGATCACTTCCAATTTACTTTGATTCATGGACCTAACATTCCAGGTTCTTATGCAATATTGTTATGTGCAGCATTGAACTTGACTTTAACCACCAGACACATCCACATCTGAGATTTTTTTCTGCCTTGGCTCAGCCTTCTTCTGTCCTTCTGGAGGTATTTTTCTGCTTTTCTCCAGTGGCATATTGGACACCTATCTACCTGGGAGATGGGGGGCTCATCTTTCCATGTCAGGTCATTTGCCTTTTCATACTATTCTTTTCAAATTGTGTCTACAGAAGTCCTGTAATTTATTAAATTTATTCCAAAATACATTATACATCCTGTCACTGCTGTAAAAAGCATTTATAATTATATTTGCATATATATTCAATTATAATTTTTATTTCTTGCTAGCATAAAAAATAGATTTGGGTTTTGTATATCGATTAAATCTTCTAGTAAACATTTTGATGGGATTGAATATCAGAAAGAGAGCAAGGGAAGCTTTTATCTAGAAATGTTTTAAACCAGATATATCACATCTGTCTAAATTGCTCACAGTTTAAAAAAAAAACCCAGAATTTTTAATTTTATGAGTGGAAGCTGTAAGAATAGAAATTAGGCTCATAGATTTTCTATCTACCTAACAAAATATAAAATCTGAGTAACCTGAAATCTAAATGGCTTCTCCTGAGTGAACTATACCATATACATAATAATTATTGCTTCAAAAACCGAAACACATTTTATTGAAGAAAAAGGATCTTTTTGGGCTTCCTTGGTGGTCCAGTGGGTAGAGACACCGTGTTGCAGTACTAGGGGCACTGGTTTGATCCCTGACCTGGGAAGGCCCCACATGCCATGGAGCAGCTGGATCGATGTGTCCAACTACCAAGCTGGAGCTCTGGAGCGCATGCCCCCAGAGTTGGTGCTCTGCAGTGAGAGAGGCCACTGTGATGGGAGGCTCACACAGGCCAAAGAACAAAAAAATAAATGAAAGGCCAATAGAAGTGGCCATTAAAAAAAAAAGGGTCTTTTGAAAGCTCCTGCTGATGGTTCAGAGCCCTTGTAATGAAGAATGATGTTGTACCTTAATCTTTCTGATAAAGTTAAAAGTACTGGAGAAAATAATCAAAGCTTTGAAAAATAATTGCCATCTTCTGTTTGATCACTTCCAATTTACTTTGATTCATGGACCTAACATTCCAGGTTCTTATGCAATATTGTTATGTGCAGCATTGAACTTGACTTTAACCACCAGACACATCCACATCTGAGATTTTTTTCTGCCTTGGCTCAGCCTTCTTCTGTCCTTCTGGAGGTATTTTTCTGCTTTTCTCCAGTGGCATATTGGACACCTATCTACCTGGGAGATGGGGGGCTCATCTTTCCATGTCAGGTCATTTGCCTTTTCATACTATTCTTTTCAAATTGTGTCTACAGAAGTCCTGTAATTTATTAAATTTATTCCAAAATACATTATACATCCTGTCACTGCTGTAAAAAGCATTTATAATTATATTTGCATATATATTCAATTATAATTTTTATTTCTTGCTAGCATAAAAAATAGATTTGGGTTTTGTATATCGATTAAATCTTCTAGTAAACATTTTGATGGGATTGAATATCAGAAAGAGAGCAAGGGAAGCTTTTATCTAGAAATGTTTTAAACCAGATATATCACATCTGTCTAAATTGCTCACAGTTTAAAAAAAAAACCCAGAATTTTTAATTTTATGAGTGGAAGCTGTAAGAATAGAAATTAGGCTCATAGATTTTCTATCTACCTAACAAAATATAAAATCTGAGTAACCTGAAATCTAAATGGCTTCTCCTGAGTGAACTATACCATATACATAATAATTATTGCTTCAAAACCGAAACACATTTTATTGAAGAAAAAGGATCTTTTTGGGCTTCCTTGGTGGTCCAGTGGGTAGAGACACCGTGTTGCAGTACTAGGGGCACTGGTTTGATCCCTGACCTGGGAAGGCCCCACATGCCATGGAGCAGCTGGATCGATGTGTCCAACTACCAAGCTGGAGCTCTGGAGCGCATGCCCCCAGAGTTGGTGCTCTGCAGTGAGAGAGGCCACTGTGATGGGAGGCTCACACAGGCCAAAGAACAAAAAAATAAATGAAAGGCCAATAGAAGTGGCCATTAAAAAAAAAGGGTCTTTTGAAAGCTCCTGCTGATGGTTCAGAGCCCTTGTAATGAAGAATGATGTTGTACCTTAATCTTTCTGATAAAGTTAAAAGTACTGGAGAAAATAATCAAAGCTTTGAAAGAGTTGCACACTTCACAAACAGAAAATGCAGAGATGATAGGCTCTGGCAACAGAAAATATATTAAACAAGAACTGAGATATTTTGGAAATAAATCTTAAAGGAAAAACATTTAGAAACATAGACTGAATTAAGGAGGGTATAACAGCAATTGACACTATGGACAGCAAAGCGAGGGAAATAAGGGATGAAAAAATAAACAGTGAAAAAATAATAAAAGGATTTAGAATAAAGTTATAAATGTAGAATACAGTAAAGGTTCCCCATTGTACATATAAATGATCTCCTCAATAAACAAAACAAAGCAATATAGCAAAACAGACACTGATAACTATAAATCAAGAAAGTCAAGAATAAACGAAGATCTCAATCAATGTATTCAAAAAGACATACCATATACCTGGGGAAAGTGACTTAAAATGATCAACACAGAGACATAGCTTAATAAAAGTATTGAAATTTCAGTCTATGAAAAAATGAACTATATCTAAGTATTCAGATTAAAAGTCCAAATCATTAAGGAAAGTCAGACTGTCACCCAACTTCTTGACAACAGCATTTCACACTAAAAAAACTAAGAAACAATTATTTAAATGTACTTGAGAAATACATAAGCAAGTATATAAAAATCAATGGGATATAGTTAAAGCAAGACTAGAGCTCTGAGAAAATTATTTGATTAATTACCTGCATTATAAAATAAAAATAAACAAGCTAAATATCAACTCAAAAACTAGAGCATTACAAAGTTAACTGACTGAAATAAAAATGAAGGGGTAAATAAATCTAAAAATTTAACAGTGAGTTAGAAAGTAGAAAACCAGCAGTACCAATAAAAAAATAATAAGGGGAAAAGAATTGACAAAATGGGGAAACCACTAGCTGACTTAAGTTCTAAAAAAAGATAAATACACAAAATAAATTATAAGGTTGAAGTAACCATCAACCCAGAGAAAAAATTTTTTAAATCATCAGAAACTACTTTCCCCAACTCAATGCAATAAATTTGAAAACATAGACTAAATTGATAACTTTAGTAGAAAATTTATATTCCAAAACTGACTCTAGAAGATATTAAACTGTAGAGACCAATTACTAAAAAAGAATGGAAGTTTCCAGAAAGTGCCCCCTTGGAGGGAGCCACCAGGTTCAAATGGTTTCAAAAATGAATTCTACCAACATTTCATATTGTAAAGACTAAGTAATTCCAATGCTACTCAAACTTTCTTGAGTATAGAAAAGTAAAGAAAAATTACACACTAGTTTTATGAGGCATGCATAACACTGATAACAAAAACCTATAAATACTACACAAGAGAAAATTTCATAACAAACTTTCTCATTAATTTTGATGCAAAATGACAATAATCTTCATTCCTAACAAAAAGACAGGGTAGTTCAGGAGGGGACGTGTGTATACCTATGGAGCATTGGTCAATGAGTAACAGTTATCGAAAAAATGATCAATTCAAAGACATACCATATACCTGGGGAAAGTGACTTAAAATGATCAACACAGAGACATAGCTTAATAAAAGTATTGAAATTTCAGTCTATGAAAAAATGAACTATATCTAAGTATTCAGATTAAAAGTCCAAATCATTAAGGAAAGTCAGACTGTCACCCAACTTCTTGACAACAGCATTTCACACTAAAAAAACTAAGAAACAATTATTTAAATGTACTTGAGAAATACATAAGCAAGTATATAAAAATCAATGGGATATAGTTAAAGCAAGACTAGAGCTCTGAGAAAATTATTTGATTAATTACCTGCATTATAAAATAAAAATAAACAAGCTAAATATCAACTCAAAAACTAGAGCATTACAAAGTTAACTGACTGAAATAAAAATGAAGGGGTAAATAAATCTAAAAATTTAACAGTGAGTTAGAAAGTAGAAAACCAGCAGTACCAATAAAAAAATAATAAGGGGAAAAGAATTGACAAAATGGGGAAACCACTAGCTGACTTAAGTTCTAAAAAAAGATAAATACACAAAATAAATTATAAGGTTGAAGTAACCATCAACCCAGAGAAAAAATTTTTTAAATCATCAGAAACTACTTTCCCCAACTCAATGCAATAAATTTGAAAACATAGACTAAATTGATAACTTTAGTAGAAAATTTATATTCCAAAACTGACTCTAGAAGATATTAAACTGTAGAGACCAATTACTAAAAAAGAATGGAAGTTTCCAGAAAGTGCCCCCTTGGAGGGAGCCACCAGGTTCAAATGGTTTCAAAAATGAATTCTACCAACATTTCATATTGTAAAGACTAAGTAATTCCAATGCTACTCAAACTTTCTTGAGTATAGAAAAGTAAAGAAAAATTACACACTAGTTTTATGAGGCATGCATAACACTGATAACAAAAACCTATAAATACTACACAAAGAGAAAATTTCATAACAAACTTTCTCATTAATTTTGATGCAAAAATGACAATAATCTTCATTCCTAACAAAAAAAGACAGGGTAGTTCAGGAGAGGGGACGTGTGTATACCTATGGAGCATTCGGGTCAATGAGTAACAGTGAACAACAAAACTCTGCAAAAAATAAAACAAAACAAGAAAAGACACCTAATAACATATTTAACTTATATGCAGAGTACATCACATGAAATGCAGGGCTGGATGAAGCACAAACTGAAATTAAGATTGCTGAGAAAAATAGCAGTAACCTTAGATATACTGATGACACAGCCTTACAGCAGAAAGCAAAGAGAAACTAAAGAGCTTCTTGATGAAGATGAAAGAGGAGCATGAGAAAGCTGGCCTAAAACTCAGCATATGAAAAATGAAGATCATGGCATCTAGTCCTATCACTTCATGGTAGATAGATGGGCAAACAATGGCAAGAGTGACAGACCTTATTTTCTTGGGCTCCAAAATCATTGTGGATGGTAACTGCAGCCATGAAATTAAAATATGCTTACTTCTTAGAAGAAAAGCTTTAAGAAACCTAAGCAGTGTATTAAAAAGCACAGACATCACTTTGCTGACAAAGTTTATACTATTTTATATGATATTAGAAGTATTATTTAAAACAACTAGGTAATAAAAACATTTAGATGCTTAGATCCCTAAGCATAGGAAGAGATAAAACTAATCTCTGTTTTCAGGTGATGTTTTTGGAAATTAGAAAACCATGGAAGTTAAAGAAAAACTAAACAGTAAGAGAATTTGGGCTTCCCCTGGTGGTCCAGTGGGTAAGGACACCGCCTTGCAGTGCAAGGGGCACCAGTTCCATCCCTGGCCTGGGAAGATCCACGTGCTGCGGAGCGGCTGGGCTGATGTGTCCAATTACCGAGCCGGAGCTCTCGGGCACATGCGCCCAGAGCCGGCGCTCTGCGACGACAGAGGCCACCTCGATGGGAGGCCCACAAGAGCCAAAGAACAAAGACGGATGAAAATAGAGAAATGAAAGACCAATAGAAGTGGCCCACCAGCCAATCCCCCTGCCTCCCTACCCCACCCCCCAAAAAGATAAATAAAAAAATAAATAAATAAATAAAGTAACCTTAAATATTAAAAAAAAACAAACAAACAGTAAGAGAATTTAGCAAAGCACTAATATATTATAATAATATGTTTACATCAATTATCTACATACAGACAATATGTGTATTTATTTACACTTATATTTACCTATATATATTAACTAGGCATAATCTTTAAAATATGTGCAAATATAAGTAAAGATATCTGAAAACACATCTGAAAGACACAAAGACTTAAACAAATGGAAAGGCACAACTTGTTCTTATATCACAAACCATAAAGATAATCATCTTAACACCATAAAGACACTAATATTCCCTAAGTCAATTTATATCTAACATGATCCCAATAAAACTACCAATAAATCTAAAGGTAGAATAGAAAAAGGACAAGGAAAATTCACCTGTAAAACCCTGAAAAATCAAAAGGCAATTTTGGAGAGATATCCCAACAAGAATGGAAACACGCTTTGGAGCTGCCATATATGAAGCTATGTGATGTTGATTCATAAAGAGATAAATCTCAGCAAATAATTAAAATTTCATAAAAGGACAAGTTTATAAAAAATTCAGCATGTAATTAATAATAAAATATTGATTTTATGGTGTTGGGAAAACTGAAAAGTTATCTGGAAAAATACAGAAGTCAATCTTTATTTCATACTGTAAATGAGATAAATTCCTGAACAAAAGGTATGAGAATAGAAAGTACTAGAAGCAAGTAGAAGTGAATATAATTGTATCTTTAGAGTAAAAGAACCTTTTAATAAAAGATTAATATATTTATGTTATAAAACAATTTACAAACTTTTCCACATGGCAAAATCCTCCATGAACAGTTTAAATACAGATGAGAAACTGAAAAAATATGTTGACAATTTACATTGAAAAAAACTATCTCTAACATACAGAACCCCTAATAATTTTTCTAAAAAAGCAAACTGATACAAAATGGACAAAAATATGAATATACAATTCACAGAAGATGAAATGAAAAGGCTCTCAACCTAAATAAGATGCTTCATTTCATTTAGAAATAACATGGAAAGGTAATTAAAACCATTCTAATATACTTCTTACCTATCAGATTGGCAAAAATCTAAAAGTATGATAACATAATTCTGTTGGAGGGGCTGTGGCAAAAACAGGCCCTCTTATACATGGCTGATGAAAAAGCACAATAACACAACACCCAGTAAATTCTACAATATCTACTAAAATTATGTATGCATTCACCTTTTGACCCAGTAATTCCATTTCCAGGAATCTATCACAAAGATACTGGTGCATGCATGTTCAGTGGTAGAAGTCTCACCTGTCACACAGGAGGCCTGGCCCGTGCAGCCACAGCATTCTCTTTGGGCTTCCCTAATGGCTCGATAAGAATCTACCTGCAATGCAGGAGACATGGATTCGATCCCTGGGTTGGGAAGATACTCTGAAGGAGGAAATGGCAACCCACTCCAGTATTCTCACCTCAAAAATTCCACAGACAGAGTAGCCTGATAGGCTACAATCCAAGGGGTTGCAAAGAGTCAGACATGACTAAGCACAGCACAGCATCACAAAGATAGACTGGGGAAAAATTCAAAATGACTTATTCACAAAGTTACTTATTCTTGATTTCATTTTATTGCTGTTTATTGCATATGATTGGAAAGACTCAACATGTCCATCAATAAGAGATTCTACACAATGGAATATAAGATAATTATGAAAAGGAAAAAGGAAGATCTTTACACACATTCATGCAGTAACCTCCAAAGCAATATATAGAAGCATACGTAATGCGTTACTATTGTGTATAGGATGCAAATATGACTACATACAATCACACATACATATGTATTCCACTCTCTTCCAATCTTAATTCAAACTTGACATTACAGGAAAGCCCAGTGGAAAGGTTAGCAGTGCAACTTAGACTCTTTGAATATACCTGATTACAATTTACATTGAAAAACTATCTCTAACATACAGAACCCTAATAATTTTTCTAAAAAGCAAACTGATACAAAATGGACAAAATATGAATATACAATTCACAGAAGATGAAATGAAAAGGCTCTCAACCTAAATAAGATGCTTCATTTCATTTAGAAATAACATGGAAAGGTAATTAAAACCATTCTAATATACTTCTTACCTATCAGATTGGCAAAAATCTAAAAGTATGATAACATAATTCTGTTGGAGGGGCTGTGGCAAAAACAGGCCCTCTTATACATGGCTGATGAAAAAGCACAATAACACAACACCCAGTAAATTCTACAATATCTACTAAAATTATGTATGCATTCACCTTTTGACCCAGTAATTCCATTTCCAGGAATCTATCACAAAGATACTGGTGCATGCATGTTCAGTGGTAGAAGTCTCACCTGTCACACAGGAGGCCTGGCCCGTGCAGCCACAGCATTCTCTTTGGGCTTCCCTAATGGCTCGATAAGAATCTACCTGCAATGCAGGAGACATGGATTCGATCCCTGGGTTGGGAAGATACTCTGAAGGAGGAAATGGCAACCCACTCCAGTATTCTCACCTCAAAAATTCCACAGACAGAGTAGCCTGATAGGCTACAATCCAAGGGGTTGCAAAGAGTCAGACATGACTAAGCACAGCACAGCATCACAAAGATAGACTGGGGAAAAATTCAAAATGACTTATTCACAAAGTTACTTATTCTTGATTTCATTTTATTGCTGTTTATTGCATATGATTGGAAAGACTCAACATGTCCATCAATAAGAGATTCTACACAATGGAATATAAGATAATTATGAAAAGGAAAAAGGAAGATCTTTACACACATTCATGCAGTAACCTCCAAAGCAATATATAGAAGCATACGTAATGCGTTACTATTGTGTATAGGATGCAAATATGACTACATACAATCACACATACATATGTATTCCACCTCTCTTCCAATCTTAATTCAAACTTGACATTACAGGGAAAGCCCAGTGGAAAGGTTAGCAGTGCAACTTAGACTCTTTGAATATACCTGATTATAAAGTTTCAACTTAAAAAACAAATACTTTACATATTCAAAAAATTAAATTAAAAATATAAAAATGAAAATCAAGTTGACATGAATAATTCTTGCTCAATATATATCAAGATGTTGACATAATCTCAGAGAGAAAGGTTACAATTAGTGTCTGTAAGATATAATATTTGGACTTCCCAATGGAATGTAGTTCAAAGACAAATTGAGTCACTTAGAAATCTTCAACTACATTCAATGGTGTTTGTTAGTTATATCCAATTTTATCCATTGAAAAAGTCAAGAAGCAATGACAACTTTAAAGCAGTGCTAAGCATCAAGTGCCAAGACTGAATTCTAATTATCATTTTTGCTAAAACAAGTGCCCCTTGTACAAATGGCTGATTCCAGTTCAGGAAGAGGAAATACGAGACTAGGAGATGTTATTATGCTATCCTGCAAGGAGGTATCAAAGATGAATGAATTATATCAAAGTGAAACAAAAAGTCAACATAAAGAAATTCTCTTAGCCAAAAATGGGACACTTTGAGCCTCAAAAGATGAAGATAAATCAATCAATGGATACACACTGAAAAAAATAAAATCTATGAATCATAATGCAACTAAATTTTTTTTTTCATTGGACATCACTGGATTGAACTGGGACACCAGGTCCCTTGATGCTGTGCTATTCAGGATGAGAGTTCCACTACCTTTCACCACCAAACATCTGAAAAAACTAGTTTATATTTCCTTTCTCTAATTTTCCCTGCCCAAGTTCTCTTTCATACATTATACTTTCATCTAACACATTTATACTCTGGTTTTACTTCCCCTACCTTTCACATTTTTACTAAAAGTGCTCTCTTCTCTTTAGGAACCGCAATTATCCCCCAAGTAGCCAATCCTTAGTCCCTTCCTTATTCACTCCTGCCCACCCCTCTCTAGTATTTGATATAACTCATCATGCTTTTTCTTTTGGAAGTCATCCTTCCCTTGGAATCAGGGAAATCTGTGCTCCTACTTCTTGAATGACTCTGCTTCAGACCCCAGGCTGGAATTCTCTTCTACTTAAAACTCCTAAAGTTGAATCTTCGAAGAGGTCTTTCCTCAGCCTTTTGGACACCACTTTCTCCATTGTCTTGCCTACTTATCACATTCATTCCACATTTTTTTTTTAGAAAGGGATTTATTCAGATTCAGAGAAAGTACACTCCACAGACAGAGTGTGGGCCATGGCAGAGCAAACTCAGTGGCCTCATTCCACATTTTTAACTAACGAGATGATTCAAATCTTTTATCTCCAGCTTTTAATTTCCATCTCTTTTGAGCTCCAACTTTCTGCAGCACATAGTCTTCAACATGTCTTCCTGGTAACTTAGGCCCAACATGCATAAGGAAAAATTCATCACAGTTTCCTAACACCTGCTCTTTTTACTTCTGTCTTCTATCAACAGCATTGCCATCCTTTCAATTCTGAGGACCACAAATCTTGAAACCTTCTTCAACCCCACACTTTCTGCCACACCCACAATGAATTAAGCACTGCCTTAGGCTCTGATCTCCTGAGAGGTAAAAGATGAAGATTAATCAATCAAATAAAGAAATTCTCTTAGCCAAAATGGGACACTTTGAGCCTCAAAAGATGAAGATAAATCAATCAATGGATACACACTGAAAAAAATAAAATCTATGAATCATAATGCAACTAAATTTTTTTTTTCATTGGACATCACTGGATTGAACTGGGACACCAGGTCCCTTGATGCTGTGCTATTCAGGATGAGAGTTCCACTACCTTTCACCACCAAACATCTGAAAAAACTAGTTTATATTTCCTTTCTCTAATTTTCCCTGCCCAAGTTCTCTTTCATACATTATACTTTCATCTAACACATTTATACTCTGGTTTTACTTCCCCTACCTTTCACATTTTTACTAAAAGTGCTCTCTTCTCTTTAGGAACCGCAATTATCCCCCAAGTAGCCAATCCTTAGTCCCTTCCTTATTCACTCCTGCCCACCCCTCTCTAGTATTTGATATAACTCATCATGCTTTTTCTTTTGGAAGTCATCCTTCCCTTGGAATCAGGGAAATCTGTGCTCCTACTTCTTGAATGACTCTGCTTCAGACCCCAGGCTGGAATTCTCTTCTACTTAAAACTCCTAAAGTTGAATCTTCGAAGAGGTCTTTCCTCAGCCTTTTGGACACCACTTTCTCCATTGTCTTGCCTACTTATCACATTCATTCCACATTTTTTTTTTAGAAAGGGATTTATTCAGATTCAGAGAAAGTACACTCCACAGACAGAGTGTGGGCCATGGCAGAGCAAACTCAGTGGCCTCATTCCACATTTTTAACTAACGAGATGATTCAAATCTTTTATCTCCAGCTTTTAATTTCCATCTCTTTTGAGCTCCAACTTTCTGCAGCACATAGTCTTCAACATGTCTTCCTGGTAACTTAGGCCCAACATGCATAAGGAAAAATTCATCACAGTTTCCTAACACCTGCTCTTTTTACTTCTGTCTTCTATCAACAGCATTGCCATCCTTTCAATTCTGAGGACCACAAATCTTGAAACCTTCTTCAACCCCACACTTTCTGCCACACCCACAATGAATTAAGCACTGCCTTAGGCTCTGATCTCCTGAGAGGCTAAGAGGGATCCAGTTACAAGCTCAACTTGACACAGTATTAAGCTTGCCTGTGAAACTTGGAGATACAGAAGAAGCCCCTTTCTTATCAGGAGTATGAGTAATCTTTCCTTATTATTGTAACATGTCTGTGACATTATATTTTTTAATGATAAAGTCATAATGGATCTTAGAATCTGTGCTAATGGAGAATGGTCATTATATAAACAGATTAAGCAACTGATTCTCTGCTGTGGCGTAAGACCAAAGGAAAAACTGATAGAGTACTTTTCATCTCTCTGGCATTTGGTAAAATAAAAACACAGGTAAAATACTGAATAAGGATGCATAATGACTGAAGTGCCTCTTGAAGCATCACAAGAAAAATATGATCCTTAGTTGTCCAGTTAGGAGCCCATAAGGAGAAGTCAATAATACCAAAGATGAGACTGGAACTCAATTATAGATCATAAGGGCATATAACCATGACATTAACGATAAAGACAATTACACAATCACAACTTTAAGAAATAGAAATAGACATGCTAACTTCATTGCTTTTAAGCAAAATTTTAAATTCCTAGCCAATCATAAAATTAAAAGTTGTAATCATAGAAAAATATCCAAGCAATACTAATACCTTGTCATAAGGAATATTTCAAAGATGTGTAAATTGTGGCTCTCTACCACAGAGACTTGATACATCTCTGCTAAAACCCTATGCTTCCCTTCTGCCAGACCCAAAGGACCAATATATGGAATGATCTTTTAGAGCTATCTATATTAACATGTACTTTTAGACAGGATAAATGTATACTGAGTATAGTTATGATGGCATGGAAATGTAAAGAATGAATCAATTTATAAATGTAGGCATAAATCAGGGTTTGATCTTCCCTTAGAATTCATAGCTGTTAGAAAGTAATAGATACAATGGAAAACAAAGAATCATAGGAGATTACTGTGAACAATTACATACCAACAAATTGGACAACCCTGAATAAATGGATAAATTCCTAGAAACATAAACTCACCAAAACTGAATCATGAAGAAAGAGAAAATCTGAACAAATCAATTATTACTAAGGAGACTAAACCAGTAATCAAAACATCCCAACAAGAAAGGGACTAAATGGCTTCATTGGTGAATTCTACCAAACATTTAAAGATGGACGAATACCAAACTCTTTCAAAAAATAGAAGATGAGGGAATAGTTCCATAAATCACTTTATAAAGTCAGCTTCACCCTAGTACCAAAACCAAAGACAATCAAGAAAAGAAAATTACAGGCTAGTATCTCTGATGAACAGAGATGCAAGAATCCTCAACAAAATATTAGCAGACCAACTTCAACAATACATTAAAAGAATAATATACTATGGTCAAGTGAGGTTTATTCCAGGCATGTAAGGATGGCTCAACATTCATAAACCAATCAATATAATATACCACATTAACATAATGAAGGATGAAAATTATATGACCATTTCAATAAATGTAGAGAAAGGGTCTGCAAAATTCAATATTCATTTATATAAAATAGACAGCCAATGTGAACCTGCTGTAAGACTAAGGGGAAATTAAACAGGGGCTCTGCAACAACCTAGAAGGGTGGGACAGGAGGGAAATGGGAGGGAAGAGGCATGTGTACACCTATGGCTGATTCAGGTTGATGTGTAGCAGTAAACACAAAACTCTGTAAAAGTAAAAAAAAAGGAAAACTCTTAATAAAGTGGGTACAGCATCTCAAGATAATAAAGGCTACCTATGACTAGCCCATGGCTAACATTATACTCAATCGTGAAAAGTTAAAAGCTTTTCCTCTAAAATCAGCAATATGGAATGATCTTTATAAATGTACATAAATCAGTGGTTTGATTTTTCCCTTAGACAGGATAAATGTATACTGAGTATAGTTATGATGGCATGGAAATGTAAAGAATGAATCAATTTATAAATGTAGGCATAAATCAGGGTTTGATCTTCCTTAGAATTCATAGCTGTTAGAAAGTAATAGATACAATGGAAAACAAAGAATCATAGGAGATTACTGTGAACAATTACATACCAACAAATTGGACAACCCTGAATAAATGGATAAATTCCTAGAAACATAAACTCACCAAAACTGAATCATGAAGAAAGAGAAAATCTGAACAAATCAATTATTACTAAGGAGACTAAACCAGTAATCAAAACATCCCAACAAGAAAGGGACTAAATGGCTTCATTGGTGAATTCTACCAAACATTTAAAGATGGACGAATACCAAACTCTTTCAAAAAATAGAAGATGAGGGAATAGTTCCATAAATCACTTTATAAAGTCAGCTTCACCCTAGTACCAAAACCAAAGACAATCAAGAAAAGAAAATTACAGGCTAGTATCTCTGATGAACAGAGATGCAAGAATCCTCAACAAAATATTAGCAGACCAACTTCAACAATACATTAAAAGAATAATATACTATGGTCAAGTGAGGTTTATTCCAGGCATGTAAGGATGGCTCAACATTCATAAACCAATCAATATAATATACCACATTAACATAATGAAGGATGAAAATTATATGACCATTTCAATAAATGTAGAGAAAGGGTCTGCAAAATTCAATATTCATTTATATAAAATAGACAGCCAATGTGAACCTGCTGTAAGACTAAGGGAACTTAAACAGGGGCTCTGCAACAACCTAGAAGGGTGGGACAGGAGGGAAATGGGAGGGAAGAGGCATGTGTACACCTATGGCTGATTCAGGTTGATGTGTAGCAGTAAACACAAAACTCTGTAAAAGTAAAAAAAAAGGAAAACTCTTAATAAAGTGGGTACAGCATCTCAAGATAATAAAGGCTACCTATGACTAGCCCATGGCTAACATTATACTCAATCGTGAAAAGTTAAAAGCTTTTCCTCTAAAATCAGCAATAAGAAAAGGATGCTTTCATCACTTCTATTCAACATAGTGTTGGAAGTCCTAACCAGACCAATTAAGCAAGGAAAAAAGAGAAAAAGTATCCAAATCAGGAAGGAAGAAGTAAAACTAACACTATTTGCAGAAGACATGATATTCCCAAAGAATACTGGAGTCGGTGGCCATTCCCTTCTCCAGGAAGTCTTCTGAACACAGGGGACTGAACCTGCATCTCCCACATTACAGGCAGATTCTTTACCATCTGAGCCACGAGGGAAGCCTCATACTA
Source organism: Tragulus kanchil (assembly GCA_022376925.1). Classification (NCBI taxonomy): domain Eukaryota; kingdom Metazoa; phylum Chordata; class Mammalia; order Artiodactyla; family Tragulidae; genus Tragulus; species Tragulus kanchil. Next base: position 145,778,537 of record JAIOJX010000026.1, read on the forward strand.
CATACAGAAAATCTAACGACGAAAAAACTGTTAACATAAATGAATTATGAAAAGTTGCCAGATTCATTCAATATACAGAAATAAATTGAACTTCTATGTTGACCTTCTATATATTAATAAGAAACTATTTAGAAAGGGAAACTAAGAAAATAATCCCATTTACAATACAATCAAAAAGAATAAAATATCTATGAATAAATTTAGCCAAGGAACTGAAAGACCAGTATACTGAAAACTAGAAGACATTGATTAATGAAACTGAAGGACACATAAACAAGTAGAAACATATTCCACACTTATAGATTGGAAGAATTAATATTGTAAAATGTCCAGGCTACTTAAACAATCTACAGATTCAATGCGGAATTTCAATGGCATTTTTCACAGAAAGAGGACAAACAGCAGTAAAATTTGTATTGGACTACAAAAGACCCCAAGTAGCCAAAACTATCTTGAGAAAGAAGAACAAACCTGGAGTCATCATGTTTCATTGAGTGAATGAATAAAAGTCACTCACTCATTCATGTCCAACTCTGTGAGCCTTTGGACTGTACCCTGCTAGGTTCCTCTGTCCATGGAATTCCCCAGGCAAGAATACTGGAGTGGATAACCTTTCCCTTCTTCAGGGGATCTTCCCAACCCAGGGATCAAACCCAGGTCTCCTGCATTGCAGGTGGATTCTTTACCCTCTGAGCCACCAGAGAAGCCCAAGAATACTGGAGTGGGTAGCCTATCCTTACTCCAGGAGATCTTCCCAACCCAGGAATCGAACCTGGGTCTCCTGCATTGTAGGACGATTCTTTACCAGTGGAGGTACCAGGGAAGCCCTCATGTTCTCTGATTTCAAACTATACTATAAACCCATAGTAACCAAGACAACATGGTAATGGCATAGAAACAGACACATAAATCAAGGGAAAAGAATAGATAACCCAGAAATAAGTCCACACATATGCAGTCAATTAATTTATGGCAAAGGAGTCAAAATATACGATAGAAAAAGGACACTCTTTAATAAATATTGTTGAAAAAACTAATCAGCCACATGTAAAATGATTAAACTGGACCACTATCTTATACCATGCACAAAAATGAACTCAGAATAGATGAAAGACTTGAACACAAGACCTGAAACTATAGACATACGTGGTTAGCTCTTTGATGGGTCTTGGCAATATTCTTTTTTTGGATTTGACACCAAAAGAAAAACTAAACAAATGAGATTACATCAAGCTAAAAAGCTTTTATACAGCAATGGAAGCCATTAACAAAAGGAAAATTCAACCTACCTAGTAAATGGCAGAAAACAGTTGCAAATCATGTATCTGATATGGAGTTAATATCCAAGTGTATAAACACCTCATACAACTCAAGAGCAAAACAAACAATCCAATTAAAAAATAGGCAGAGGATCTAAATAGACATTTTTCCAAAGAAGCTATCCCAGTGGTCAATAAGCATATGAAAAGGTGCTCAAACACCACTAACCATCAGGGAAATGGAAATCATAACCAGGAGATATCACCTCACACCTGTCAGAATGGCTATTATCAAAAAGAGAAGAAATAACTAGTGTTGGTGAGGTTGTGGAGAAAAGGGAACCCTTTTTATACACAGTTAGTGAAAATCTAAACTGGTGCAGCTACTATGGGACAGAGAATGGAGTTTTCTTAAAAATATAAAAATAGAACTACCATATTATCTAGAAATTCCTCTTTTGGCCATGTATCCAAAGAAAATAAAAGCATTATCTTGATAATATATCTTTACCTCCATGTTCATTGCAGTATTATTTACAATAGCCAAGACATGGCAGTAACTTCAGCGTCCATCAATGGATGAATGAATAAAGAAAAAGTGTACATATATATATATAGATATAGATATATATACAGATATATATATATAACATATGGAAGGAAATATTATTCAACAATAAAAAAAGAATGAAATTCAATCCTACCAGATGTGATAACATAGATGGACTTTGAGGACATTATGCTAAGTGAAATAAGTCAGATAGCAAAAGACACATCACAGTGAAATCTTATTTTTTTAAAAAAAATCCACCAAGCTCAAAGATACAGAGAACAAATTGGTGGTTGCCAGAGGTGGGGTAGGCAAAATGGGTAAAGATAGTCAAAAGGTACAAACTTCCAGTTATAAGATAAATGAATTCTGAGGATAGTAATGTACAGCATGGTGACTATAGTCAATAAAATTTATGGTATATTTGAAAATTAGTAAGAGAGTAGACCTTAAAATTCCTCACTATAGGAAAGAAATTGTAACTATTTCTGGTATGGGTGTTAACAGACTTATTATGGTGATCATTTTATAATATACACATAAATCATATGTTGTACACCTATGTTGCACAATGTAATGGTATGTCAATTATATCTCAATTTAGAAAAGAAAGTGATGAAGGAAGGTAAACTAGACCGGACTGATGTGGAGTGTGGAGATTTGCTCCTGATATTTTGCTTTTGCCTGTATTCATTTGTGCACCACATTATTTCTCTTATTTAGACAGTGAATTCCCTGAGGCCAGGTCTGCCTCTGACACATATTTTCATCTTCTGCAATATCAGGCAGAACCCTAGAGACCTGGTCATACTCAGCAAATATCTATTGAGTTGACTTAAACTGACTCTTAACTAACACAGACTTGAAGCTGTGTTACCCACGTTTATCACAGGATTCTAACTGCACTCATTAAAACAAATGACGATTTTTCGAATGACAACTACGGAAAGGCAGCTATGATTAAAACATATGTGATGGGGGATTACAAGATTATCTCTATGGAGCATGTGTGACTTACATAACATCAAGACATTTCAGAATTAAACCGTCAAAAATATTATATGGGGTTTCCTTGGTGGTCCAGTGGGTAAGGACACCACCTTGCAGTGCAAGGGGTGCCGGTTTGATCCCTGGCCTGGGAAGATCCCATGTGCCGTGTAGCGGCTGGACCAATGTGTCCAACTACCAAGCCAGAGCTCTGGAGCGCGTGTGCCCAGAGCCAGTGCTCTGCAGCGAGAGAGACCACTGCAATGGGAGGCCCACACAGGCCAAAGAACAAAGATATATGAATGAAAGACCAATACAAGTGGCCTATATATATATATATATGCATTATCTGGATTACATTTTAGATCAATTAGCAATGCTTAACTGTTAACAACATATGGCAAGTACAAAAACAATGCAGTAGGTCAACACGTAGGAAAAGTCAAATCAGCCTCTTACACAGAGAACAAATTGGTGGTTGCCAGAGGTGGGTAGGCAAAATGGGTAAAGATAGTCAAAAGGTACAAACTTCCAGTTATAAGATAAATGAATTCTGAGGATAGTAATGTACAGCATGGTGACTATAGTCAATAAAATTTATGGTATATTTGAAAATTAGTAAGAGAGTAGACCTTAAAATTCCTCACTATAGGAAAGAAATTGTAACTATTTCTGGTATGGGTGTTAACAGACTTATTATGGTGATCATTTTATAATATACACATAAATCATATGTTGTACACCTATGTTGCACAATGTAATGGTATGTCAATTATATCTCAATTTAGAAAAGAAAGTGATGAAGGAAGGTAAACTAGACCGGACTGATGTGGAGTGTGGAGATTTGCTCCTGATATTTTGCTTTTGCCTGTATTCATTTGTGCACCACATTATTTCTCTTATTTAGACAGTGAATTCCCTGAGGCCAGGTCTGCCTCTGACACATATTTTCATCTTCTGCAATATCAGGCAGAACCCTAGAGACCTGGTCATACTCAGCAAATATCTATTGAGTTGACTTAAACTGACTCTTAACTAACACAGACTTGAAGCTGTGTTACCCACGTTTATCACAGGATTCTAACTGCACTCATTAAAACAAATGACGATTTTTCGAATGACAACTACGGAAAGGCAGCTATGATTAAAACATATGTGATGGGGGATTACAAGATTATCTCTATGGAGCATGTGTGACTTACATAACATCAAGACATTTCAGAATTAAACCGTCAAAAATATTATATGGGGTTTCCTTGGTGGTCCAGTGGGTAAGGACACCACCTTGCAGTGCAAGGGGTGCCGGTTTGATCCCTGGCCTGGGAAGATCCCATGTGCCGTGTAGCGGCTGGACCAATGTGTCCAACTACCAAGCCAGAGCTCTGGAGCGCGTGTGCCCAGAGCCAGTGCTCTGCAGCGAGAGAGACCACTGCAATGGGAGGCCCACACAGGCCAAAGAACAAAGATATATGAATGAAAGACCAATACAAGTGGCCTATATATATATATATATGCATTATCTGGATTACATTTTAGATCAATTAGCAATGCTTAACTGTTAACAACATATGGCAAGTACAAAAACAATGCAGTAGGTCAACACGTAGGAAAAGTCAAATCAGCCTCTTACACAGGATTAATTCTTTGCTTGGAATAATGCTTTTTCCTCTGGAGTGATTTTAGACTAAGTGGATCCTTATTGTTTATAGGTTTATTCCTCTTGAGGAGTTAAAGACATGTGGTTTAGCGGGCTTTATAATGTTGTGCTGCTCAATTACTTTGGTTTTTAAGTATAAATTATGATTTGAATGTTTTGTTTTTCATCTTTTTTTAGTAGAATCTCTACAAGCTCTTTCATGACTGAAGATCTTGTTAGTCAAACTTATTTTTTTCCCAAAACTCTAATATGTGTATGTGTATTTAGCCTTTTTATTGAGGTATAATTCACATATCACACAACTAATCTCCTTAAAGTATATAATACAATTGAATTTTATTCCACTAGGTTTTTTGATTCTTTTCTCTCTTTTGGCCTCAACGTTTCCTCCTCTGCAGTTTACAATCTCACATTTCCAAGGTTTGTTAGAATGCTACACCAAAATCTTTTATGAACCAACTAGATGGCATCTGCTGTTGAGTAATTAAGACTTCAGAACTGGAAAGAACCAATGCATCCAGAGACAGAATATAAATTGATAAAATCCTTTCCTCCCTGTATTTTCAGATAATAAACAAAAAATAGAAGATAACCCAACATATTACTGTACAGATTAAAGAAATTACTTAAATTTTGGCTTCTCTTTCTTTATCCAATTCTACAAGGTAGAGCAAAATGAAAGTTATGAACTGGACTTCCCTGGTGGTCCAGTGGGTAAAGGGTCTGCCTTGCAGTGCAGGGGCACCGGTCAGATCCCAGGCCCAAGAAGATCCCACGTGCAGCAGAGCAGCTGGGCCGGTGTGTCCAATTATGAGCCAGAGCTCTGGAGTGCGTGTGCCCAGAGCCGGTGCTCTGCAGTGAGAGAGGCCACTGCAATGGGAGGCCCACACAGGCCAAAGAACAAAGATGGATTAAAATAAATAAATAAAAAACAAGCAATAAAAGTGGCCAAAAATTTTTAAAACCTTATGAACTAAGTTCTTGAGATATGAATGGGCCAAATAGAGATGCCAACCAAGACACACCTGGAGAGTTATGAGGGAATCCAGTAAAGCCACTGGAGTCAGCAAAACTGTCTGACTAGGACTGACTAGGACTGACTTCACAAGTGAGCCCCTCACTCCCCAGCCCATCCACCTGCTGCCCCTGGTACTACAACATCCCCCTGCAATAGCGGACACATTTTTCAGAGAAGAGAAACCTAAAATGGGAATATAAAGGGAGGTCCTTCTCTTTATCCGCAAGAAACCGTTAAACAAATTATATTCTGAATTTATCAACTTATTCCAGAACTTTCTTTTTTCACTCTTCCAAGTTTAAAAAAATATCTGCAAAGAACTGACATTAAGTTTTACACAGGAAAAAAAATAATAAAGCCCAGTAAAAGCATTGCTGGAAGCATTGTTTTATTTGCATGTTTTCATTTGCATGTTTTTCTGAAGTATTTACAATAAATAATAACTTAAGCATGTTCTTACTTCTAGAAAATGACTTGTTTTTCTATTTAAAATGAATTTATGGTCTGAAAACAGTCAGCTATTTAGTAAAAGAAGCAAAATATCCTCTCCCAGGGCAGCAACCTGTTTTTCTCTTAAGGAAGAGAATTTATTCCTATTCCATGCCTACAAGTCAAAGAGCTTTCTGTTGTCCAATATTATTTCCTACAGGCAGAGCCTCTTGATGCAGGAGCGACGGAAAGAGCCAGATCAACAACCCTCTGGCCAGACGGTTGGTAGAGGGAATATTCTGCTTGTTGAATTAAGCTTTGCTTTTTAAATGGATGACTAGGGTTTTTTTGTGTGTGTGTGCTGTTTTCTCTGAGAGTGAATAGGAATCGAGAGAGAGTGCTTTGGCTTCCCTGAGAAATCCACAAATATTTCTCAGAATTTGTTAGCACGGATGGCGCCAGCAAAACAGAATCAGACAGTACTTTGGAAAATAGATGGTCTTACTGAACTGGCAATTCACATTGTTTCCTCTAACATCACATTTGCCTTCCAGTGATAGTAAACTTTACTCCTGCAAAAACAAAGAGATCCCACAAGTAATGACATACATTGAACCCTTTTGCTTCTGTTTTCGGTCTCAGTTTTTCCAGCGTGAGCACTCAAACAGGACTCAACGAGGAGGTGCATTCCTAGTTGACGCAGAGGACATATTTTGTGTTTTCTGGTGCCAAAACACACCAAAGGATTAGGTGCTAGAATGGAAAATGAGTTTCCTCCATTTCCTGATTACTTTCACAGACGTTCTTATTATCTTTAACTCTCCCCTTGTAACACACACACACACACACACACACACACACACACACACACACACACACTGAGAGAGAGTACTGAGTTCTCCATTTAATATCTTATAATAAGCTTTCTTTCTCGGTTTTCACAGGAAGAGATGATTGCCTTAAGTGCTTGGAATTCAGTCTTGCAGGCTACGGGGAAGAAGTGGAAGTTGTGGGTAGGCTATGGCAAGGATAAAATTAGCCTTTGAGCACATGACTACCAGGAAAGTTACAAACTACCAGAATCAAGATATCATGGCCTGTCATCAGGGAGTAAATCAAGCAATAACTTTTTTTAAGTGGACACAAGATAGGAAATATGTCCTCTGCTGACAAATGTGAGGTGGCATAACATGTTCTTACTTCTAGAAAATGACTTGTTTTTCTATTTAAAATGAATTTATGGTCTGAAAACAGTCAGCTATTTAGTAAAAGAAGCAAAATATCCTCTCCCAGGGCAGCAACCTGTTTTTCTCTTAAGGAAGAGAATTTATTCCTATTCCATGCCTACAAGTCAAAGAGCTTTCTGTTGTCCAATATTATTTCCTACAGGCAGAGCCTCTTGATTCAGGAGCGACGGAAAGAGCCAGATCAACAACCCTCTGGCCAGACGGTTGGTAGAGGGAATATTCTGCTTGTTGAATTAAGCTTTGCTTTTTAAATGGATGACTAGGGTTTTTTTGTGTGTGTGTGCTGTTTTCTCTGAGAGTGAATAGGAATCGAGAGGGGTGCTTTGGCTTCCCTGAGAAATCCACAAATATTTCTCAGAATTTGTTAGCACGGATGGCGCCAGCAAAACAGAATCAGACAGTACTTTGGAAAATAGATGGTCTTACTGAACTGGCAATTCACATTGTTTCCTCTAACATCACATTTGCCTTCCAGTGATAGTAAACTTTACTCCTGCAAAAACAAAGAGATCCCACAAGTAATGACATACATTGAACCCTTTTGCTTCTGTTTTCGGTCTCAGTTTTTCCAGCGTGAGCACTCAAACAGGACTCAACGAGGAGGTGCATTCCTAGTTGACGCAGAGGACATATTTTGTGTTTTCTGGTGCCAAAACACACCAAAGGATTAGGTGCTAGAATGGAAAATGAGTTTCCTCCATTTCCTGATTACTTTCACAGACGTTCTTATTATCTTTAACTCTCCCCTTGTAACACACACACACACACACACACACACACACACACACACACACACACACTGAGAGAGAGTACTGAGTTCTCCATTTAATATCTTATAATAAGCTTTCTTTCTCGGTTTTCACAGGAAGAGATGATTGCCTTAAGTGCTTGGAATTCAGTCTTGCAGGCTACGGGGAAGAAGTGGAAGTTGTGGGTAGGCTATGGCAAGGATAAAATTAGCCTTTGAGCACATGACTACCAGGAAAGTTACAAACTACCAGAATCAAGATATCATGGCCTGTCATCAGGGAGTAAATCAAGCAATAACTTTTTTTAAGTGGACACAAGATAGGAAATATGTCCTCTGCTGACAAATGTGAGGTGGCAACTCAGCAGATTTTTATATTTCTATAGTCACAAAAACCCGCTTGCCAGTGCTAACATTTGAGTAATTACAAGGAAAGACTGGGATACATTATATCCCCTTAATAGCCTTGAAAGCACAAATGCCTGGATTCACAAAGAAGGTTTGAGAAAACAGAACATCATTCTAATCTATCACAGATATACCCCTGTCTCCAGTTAGCAATTGAAATGACCTTCAGAAGATGTGGCTTCTCCTGACTCTGACATAAGTCATCTGGGGGTCCTTTGTCAGTGCAATTAGCAAATATTTATCAGGGATCATGAAGACTCTGTTCATTGGAGGGAACAAAAAAAAAACGAACAAGATCTGGTTCCTGCCTACAAGGAGTACATGAGCTGGAAGGGAAGATAAGACATGCAATCATAACTCACAGGTGGCAGAAGGAGAAGAGAAGCAGAACCAAACCTAGCAAGAACTTAGACAAAGGAGAGGCTACTTCCTGGTTGAAAAGGAAAGAGTCTGAAGAAAGATGTTCCAGAAGAGTGATATCTAAAGAGGGTCTTAAAGAAGTCCCAAGATTCTGACAAGGAATCTTAAAGGTGCAGGGCCTTTCAGAAACAGTAGGAAAAAACCTTGAAGAGTGAAGTTAAATTCGCAGCTCTTAGGCTGAAGTCAGGGTCCAGGTGTTTTCAGCCCAAACAAAAGCTCGTCAGGCTCACTTAATTCCCAGAACTCCTTTTTGGACTCACAGCCACTGGCCTTCCTCATTACATCCCTGGACTGGCTCTGCATATGGCCAGGCCTATGACTCTTGCAACAGGGAATTCATAATTATCAAAAGATGAAGACTAGATGCTGCTTTCTAAAGAAGGGGAAGAACCTATGAAAGTTGAGTAAGGAAGCATCAGGATCACAGCTATGCCTTAGAAAGAAATCTCTGGCAGCCTCTATGGGAGAGAATGAAGGAAAGAGGGCCAGTGGCCGAGGAAGACAGAGAGTGGCGGCCAGGCCACACAGTGGGAGGGCTGTCTTGGACCAGTGCTAGGGGAGGAATGGAGACAAAGGGGCGTGTGCATTTCAGAAACAGAGAAGGAAGGACTTAATTAACTGGATAATCTGGTCGGGGGCGGTGTATGGGATCCATGGTTAATTTGAACTTGACAACTTCAGTGTCTAGGTGAATGTCAATGCCATTAATAGAGAGGAATATAGACCAGGAGAAACCTTGATGAGGAAGATTCAGTGAGGGCTAGGGACGATTCTGTGTTCCTCTCCCACCACACACAGGGGACACTTAGAAATGTCTAGAGACATTTGGGGTTGTTATTTCTTCAGAAAGGGATGCTTCTATGACAGTAACTAGTAGATTGAGTCCAGGGATGCTGCTAAACATCCTAAGACACACAGGATAGTTCCCCATGAGATTCTGAGAACAAAGAATCCAACTAAAAATATCAATAGTTCCTGCCTTTACAAGGAGTACATGAGCTGGAAGGGAAGATAAGACATGCAATCATAACTCACAGGTGGCAGAAGGAGAAGAGAAGCAGAACCAAACCTAGCAAGAACTTAGACAAAGGAGAGGCTACTTCCTGGTTGAAAAGGAAAGAGTCTGAAGAAAGATGTTCCAGAAGAGTGATATCTAAAGAGGGTCTTAAAGAAGTCCCAAGATTCTGACAAGGAATCTTAAAGGTGCAGGGCCTTTCAGAAACAGTAGGAAAAAACCTTGAAGAGTGAAGTTAAATTCGCAGCTCTTAGGCTGAAGTCAGGGTCCAGGTGTTTTCAGCCCAAACAAAAGCTCGTCAGGCTCACTTAATTCCCAGAACTCCTTTTTGGACTCACAGCCACTGGCCTTCCTCATTACATCCCTGGACTGGCTCTGCATATGGCCAGGCCTATGACTCTTGCAACAGGGAATTCATAATTATCAAAAGATGAAGACTAGATGCTGCTTTCTAAAGAAGGGGAAGAACCTATGAAAGTTGAGTAAGGAAGCATCAGGATCACAGCTATGCCTTAGAAAGAAATCTCTGGCAGCCTCTATGGGAGAGAATGAAGGAAAGAGGGCCAGTGGCCGAGGAAGACAGAGAGTGGCGGCCAGGCCACACAGTGGGAGGGCTGTCTTGGACCAGTGCTAGGGGAGGAATGGAGACAAAGGGGCGTGTGCATTTCAGAAACAGAGAAGGAAGGACTTAATTAACTGGATAATCTGGTCGGGGGCGGTGTATGGGATCCATGGTTAATTTGAACTTGACAACTTCAGTGTCTAGGTGAATGTCAATGCCATTAATAGAGAGGAATATAGACCAGGAGAAACCTTGATGAGGAAGATTCAGTGAGGGCTAGGGACGATTCTGTGTTCCTCTCCCACCACACACAGGGGACACTTAGAAATGTCTAGAGACATTTGGGGTTGTTATTTCTTCAGAAAGGGATGCTTCTATGACAGTAACTAGTAGATTGAGTCCAGGGATGCTGCTAAACATCCTAAGACACACAGGATAGTTCCCCATGAGATTCTGAGAACAAAGAATCCAACTAAAAATATCAATAGTGCAGAAGTTGAGAAAGTCAGGTCTAGAGGTGCTAGGAACTGCACATCTGGAATATTAGAAAGTAGGAATGAAGATCTAAAGAGATGCCTCTCCAAAGAGGACATACAGATGGCCCAAAAGCACATGAAACGATGCTCAACCTCGCTTGTTATTAGAGAAATGCAAATTAAAACCACAATGAGATACCACCTCACACCCGTCAGAATGACCATCATCAATAAATCGACAGACAATAAATGCTGGAGAGGGTGCGGAGAAAAGGGAACCCTCTTGCATTGCTGGTGGGAATGTCAATTGATACAGCCTCTATGGAAGACAGTATGGAGATTCCTTAAAAAACTAAAAATAGAAGCACCCTATGACCCAGCAATCCCACTACTAGGCCTATATCCTGATGAAATCAAAACGGAAAGAAGCACCTATACCCCAATGTTCATTGCAGCTCTCTATACAATAGCCAGAACATAGAAGCAACCTAGATGTCCATCGACGAATGAATGGATACAGAAGCTCTGGTACACATATACAATGGAATACTACTCAGCTGTTAAAAGAAATGCAGAAGACTCAGTCCTAATGAGGTGGCTAGCTCTAGAACCTATCATAAAAAGTGAAGTAAGTCAAAAAGAGAAAGACAAGTACAGTATACTAACTCATATATATGGAATCTAGTAAGATGGTCATGATAACACATGCAGTGAACTCATGGAACAAAGAATAAACATAAGGACATTGTGGAGAACAAACAGTGAGAGGGAGGCATAGAGGAAGTAACATCGAAATCTATACTGGCATGTGTGCAAAAGAGAGCTATTGTCATTGTGCTAAGTGAATAGGAGTGCCTACAATTACTTGGGGCGATGGTCTGGAGGGGTGGGAGGGGGGAACTGGGTGGGTGGGGGAACAGGGATATGCATATGAAATGTCTAGAGACATTTGGGGTTGTTATTTCTTCAGAAAGGGATGCTTCTATGACAGTAACTAGTAGATTGAGTCCAGGGATGCTGCTAAACATCCTAAGACACACAGGATAGTTCCCCATGAGATTCTGAGAACAAAGAATCCAACTAAAAATATCAATAGTGCAGAAGTTGAGAAAGTCAGGTCTAGAGGTGCTAGGAACTGCACATCTGGAATATTAGAAAGTAGGAATGAAGATCTAAAGAGATGCCTCTCCAAAGAGGACATACAGATGGCCCAAAAGCACATGAAACGATGCTCAACCTCGCTTGTTATTAGAGAAATGCAAATTAAAACCACAATGAGATACCACCTCACACCCGTCAGAATGACCATCATCAATAAATCGACAGACAATAAATGCTGGAGAGGGTGCGGAGAAAAGGGAACCCTCTTGCATTGCTGGTGGGAATGTCAATTGATACAGCCTCTATGGAAGACAGTATGGAGATTCCTTAAAAAACTAAAAATAGAAGCACCCTATGACCCAGCAATCCCACTACTAGGCCTATATCCTGATGAAATCAAAACGGAAAGAAGCACCTATACCCCAATGTTCATTGCAGCTCTCTATACAATAGCCAGAACATAGAAGCAACCTAGATGTCCATCGACGAATGAATGGATACAGAAGCTCTGGTACACATATACAATGGAATACTACTCAGCTGTTAAAAGAAATGCAGAAGACTCAGTCCTAATGAGGTGGCTAGCTCTAGAACCTATCATAAAAAGTGAAGTAAGTCAAAAAGAGAAAGACAAGTACAGTATACTAACTCATATATATGGAATCTAGTAAGATGGTCATGATAACACATGCAGTGAACTCATGGAACAAAGAATAAACATAAGGACATTGTGGAGAACAAACAGTGAGAGGGAGGCATAGAGGAAGTAACATCGAAATCTATACTGGCATGTGTGCAAAGAGAGCTATTGTCTTTGGGCTAAGGGAATAGGAGTGCCTATAATCACTGGGGGCGATGGTCTGGAGTGGTGGGAGTGGGGGAACTGGGTGGGGGGGAACAGGGATATGCATATGAATGATCTGGGAACATACATGTCGGTGAACAACAAAACTCTGTAAAATCTTTAAAATAAAGAATTACACACAAAAAAAAAGCAAAGAAGGAATGGAGAGAGATGAGAACTCTTAGTCATTCACACTGCAATGAGAAACAGGCAGGGGGTGGGGGGAGTTAACCATGGGGAGAGCATGTGGGAAAGAAAGACAAGCAGGTGGATGATAAAATCCTAGGCAACATCACCTCATTGGCAAAATGAGTTCACTGGAATGAGGTGACGTCACAAACCCTTTCATATCTAAAACACAACAACTGAAGATTGCTCTCAGGAAGTGTGGACCCAAGGAGATAAACATGGACGAGGTAGTAAATCATGAAAGATCAATTCAGTCATAAATGTCCACCTTCAAGATACCTTCCAGTCTGTAGTGGGGAAACATTATATGATGTCTGTGATTTTCATCTGCAAATTAACTGTAACTCAGCCACAGAACTACATGACAATAACAGAAGAAGACATTTTAAGATGAGAAGAAAAAGGAGGAAGAGGAGGAAGGAAAAAAGAAGGAAGAGACAGGTGAAAAATAAGGCAGGAGGAAAGAAGTGGAGGAGAAAAATGACAAGAGAAACAAGAGAAGGGAAAGGAAAGAAAGAAAAGAGAAGGGGAAAAGCCATGTAGAGACATCCTTCTCTAAAAGAGTTGACACGACACTGTGCAAGGAGATTTCTATGGAGCAGGACCAGTGGCCATTCTCAATCATTCCACAGAATCGTGATATGGGAATATATTCCATGGAAAGAAAGAGCTGTTTCTTGAACAGCTTCATCACTGTTTTTCAAAAGCTGTAATAACACAAAATGATGAAACAATATCCAACACTAATGCATTTCTCTGGTATTTAAATAAATAAATGTTGCCAGAACTCTGTTCCAGGAGGGTTGGCAGGTGTAAAGAAGGAAGCTGGAGCAGGACAGGAGATGGCAGGCAGGCAGTGTGGTACTCCAAAAGGAAAGAATGCACAGAGATGCATCGAGAGCAACCTGGAAGCCTTGGACTTATGAGCAGAGGCATAAAAAGTCTGCAAGAAACTTTATAACATGGTTCTTTCCCATTCAAACGGTTCTGCCATCCATAAAGATAAGGCACACCTGGAAACAAAAGGTCACAGCAGCAGACCAAAGAAGGCATCACTGATGAGGAGGGAATGTGAAGAACATGTGCCCAGGGCAGGAGGCCACATGATTATGCCAGAGCCCAAAAGACCTTGAATTCCAATCCTGGCTCTACTAGATCATTCCATGCTTTCACAAGTAGCAGAATGTGTCTGTAACTTGGCTTTCTTTCTGGTAAAACAGGAATTATAAGGCTTTCAGGAGTGGTTAGGAAGCCTTATAATAAGGCTTCCCAGGAGCAAGTGGGAATTCCCTGGTGGCTCAGCTGGTAAAGAATCCACCTGCCATGCAGGAGACCCTAGTTCAATTCCTCAGTGGGAAAGTTGAAGGGATAGGCTACCCGCTCCAGTACTCTTGGGCTTCCCTGGTGGCTCAGATGGTAAGGAATCTGCCTGCAATATGCGAGACCTGAGTTCAATCTCTGGGTTGGGATGATCCCCTAGAGAAGGGAAAGGCTACCCATTTCAGTATTCTTGCCTGGAGAATTCCATGGGTTGCAAAAAGTTGGACACTACTGAGTGATTTCACTTTCACTTTTCAGGAGTGAAATTACTCAGTTATGTCCAACTTTTTGCAACCCGATGAAATATACCCTGCCAGGCTCCTCTGTCCATGAAATTCTTCAGGTAAGAATACTGAAGTGGGTTACCATTTCCTTTCTCAGGGGCTTGAACCCAGGTCTCCTGCATTGTAGACAGATTCTATTCTGTCTGAGCCACCAGGGAAGCCCCCCTCCCAGGAGTCCCATGATGATTAGAAGAGATCACATATTTAAAGCCTTACGCATGGCAGCTGGTGCTGGGTAGAAACTCTGTCAGGGGTAGCTGTTGTTAAATAATGTCTAAATCCAATTACTCTAAGCAATGACTGAATAAGACTCACATTCCAAGTCTACCCAAATAGAACACATGAAATCAGGTAGCACATTTGAAAACTGAAATCTTTTTCAAATTTTCTAAAATTTAACAAACTGAAATAAATATCTTTCTGTGTATAGTCTGCAAGAAACTTTATAACATGGTTCTTTCCCATTCAAACGGTTCTGCCATCCATAAAGATAAGGCACACCTGGAAACAAAAGGTCACAGCAGCAGACCAAAGAAGGCATCACTGATGAGGAGGGAATGTGAAGAACATGTGCCCAGGGCAGGAGGCCACATGATTATGCCAGAGCCCAAAAGACCTTGAATTCCAATCCTGGCTCTACTAGATCATTCCATGCTTTCACAAGTAGCAGAATGTGTCTGTAACTTGGCTTTCTTTCTGGTAAAACAGGAATTATAAGGCTTTCAGGAGTGGTTAGGAAGCCTTATAATAAGGCTTCCCAGGAGCAAGTGGGAATTCCCTGGTGGCTCAGCTGGTAAAGAATCCACCTGCCATGCAGGAGACCCTAGTTCAATTCCTCAGTGGGAAAGTTGAAGGGATAGGCTACCCGCTCCAGTACTCTTGGGCTTCCCTGGTGGCTCAGATGGTAAGGAATCTGCCTGCAATATGCGAGACCTGAGTTCAATCTCTGGGTTGGGATGATCCCCTAGAGAAGGGAAAGGCTACCCATTTCAGTATTCTTGCCTGGAGAATTCCATGGGTTGCAAAAAGTTGGACACTACTGAGTGATTTCACTTTCACTTTTCAGGAGTGAAATTACTCAGTTATGTCCAACTTTTTGCAACCCGATGAAATATACCCTGCCAGGCTCCTCTGTCCATGAAATTCTTCAGGTAAGAATACTGAAGTGGGTTACCATTTCCTTTCTCAGGGGCTTGAACCCAGGTCTCCTGCATTGTAGACAGATTCTATTCTGTCTGAGCCACCAGGGAAGCCCCCCTCCCAGGAGTCCCATGATGATTAGAAGAGATCACATATTTAAAGCCTTACGCATGGCAGCTGGTGCTGGGTAGAAACTCTGTCAGGGGTAGCTGTTGTTAAATAATGTCTAAATCCAATTACTCTAAGCAATGACTGAATAAGACTCACATTCCAAGTCTACCCAAATAGAACACATGAAATCAGGTAGCACATTTGAAAACTGAAATCTCCATTTTCTAAAATAAACAAATTAATTTTTGTGAATTCATAAAACTGGAAATGGCCTTCAGAATTCTGGTCAAATTTCTTTATTTACTGATTGAAAAACTGGAAGAGGAAATGAAAAGACTACCGTGCTTTGGATGTACATGAACCAAAAAATGATTTTAATTAAAGGAAAGTTACTCATCATTTTTATATAATACAACATGAATGTAGAGTTAGAAAATTACAGGCCATAATGTTATGTGTGTGCATGCTAAGTCACTTCAGTTGTGTCTGACTCTGTGCGACCCTGTGGAATGCAGCCCTCCAGGCTCCTCTGTCCATGGGATTCTCCAGGCAAGAATACTGGAGTGCGTTGCCATCCCCTCCTCCAGGGGATCTTCCTGACCCAGGGATCAAACCTGCATCTCTTACATCTCCTGCATTGGTAGGCAGATTTTTTAACACTAGCACCACCTGGGAAGCCCTCATAATGTTATACACACACAAATACATGTGTATATATACACACAATAATATAAACACATATACAATATGTGCTGTACATTGTATATACAGGTATATAGACAACACATATTATACACATTGTATATGACACATGTGTGTAATACATAACACATATTATTTACATTGATATAACACATATACAACACACATTACATATTGTATATACATGTATATTTTAGAACCTGGGGAGACATCAGGCAGAGAGTTATCTTTAGCTTTCTGTGAACTCTATTACCCTACCTCAACCAAACTCTCCCATTTGTAAACACATCTGCTAAAGTTCTTAGAAGTTTCACGGAATGCCAAACAAAGGAGCCACAGGATTAAACTGGTAATTGTCAGGAATGTGCTTTCCCCAAGCTACAGCCAGGTCACTCACCTGTCCAGGAGCAGGGTAGGAGCAAAGAGGAGCTTCCTGGATGCTCCATGGAGCGCCAGACAAGACCAATCATGAGGATCTCTAGCCAGGCACATTCCAGCAGGTGGACCTGATCTGGGTGCTGGGTAGAAACTCTGTCAGGGGTAGCTGTTGTTAAATAATGTCTAAATCCAATTACTCTAAGCAATGACTGAATAAGACTCACATTCCAAGTCTACCCAAATAGAACACATGAAATCAGGTAGCACATTTGAAAACTGAAATCTCCATTTTCTAAAATAAACAAATTAATTTTTGTGAATTCATAAAACTGGAAATGGCCTTCAGAATTCTGGTCAAATTTCTTTATTTACTGATTGAAAAACTGGAAGAGGAAATGAAAAGACTACCGTGCTTTGGATGTACATGAACCAAAAAATGATTTTAATTAAAGGAAAGTTACTCATCATTTTTATATAATACAACATGAATGTAGAGTTAGAAAATTACAGGCCATAATGTTATGTGTGTGCATGCTAAGTCACTTCAGTTGTGTCTGACTCTGTGCGACCCTGTGGAATGCAGCCCTCCAGGCTCCTCTGTCCATGGGATTCTCCAGGCAAGAATACTGGAGTGCGTTGCCATCCCCTCCTCCAGGGGATCTTCCTGACCCAGGGATCAAACCTGCATCTCTTACATCTCCTGCATTGGTAGGCAGATTTTTTAACACTAGCACCACCTGGGAAGCCCTCATAATGTTATACACACACAAATACATGTGTATATATACACACAATAATATAAACACATATACAATATGTGCTGTACATTGTATATACAGGTATATAGACAACACATATTATACACATTGTATATGACACATGTGTGTAATACATAACACATATTATTTACATTGATATAACACATATACAACACACATTACATATTGTATATACATGTATATTTTAGAACCTGGGGAGACATCAGGCAGAGAGTTATCTTTAGCTTTCTGTGAACTCTATTACCCTACCTCAACCAAACTCTCCCATTTGTAAACACATCTGCTAAAGTTCTTAGAAGTTTCACGGAATGCCAAACAAAGGAGCCACAGGATTAAACTGGTAATTGTCAGGAATGTGCTTTCCCCAAGCTACAGCCAGGTCACTCACCTGTCCAGGAGCAGGTTAGGAGCAAAGAGGAGCTTCCCTGGATGCTCCATGGAGCGCCAGACAAGACCAATCATGAGGATCTCTAGCCAGGCACATTCCAGCAGGTGGACCTGATCGTGGAGGGCCAAATCCACAAATCCTGAAACAACACAAGAAAATCCTGCTGACTCAGGTGAAGAGTAATTGCTGGTGAAATGAATCCAACCAGGGACTTGAACGGTTAGGGTCTATTTTTTATTAGATGGAAAAACATAAAATAGAAGCATAATAGGAAAGTCAAGTAACTATTTTTTAAGTCTTGTATATCAATGAACGTTAATGTGGCATTTTCTTAGTGCCTTAGCATCACCTCTACAGAAATGTACTAACTTATGCAACCCACGTGACTTTCTATAAAGTTCTGAACTTACATAGTGTTACAATGTATATGTTTTTTATTTAGACATTTCTAATAGCCTTATGTGATTCATATAGTTCATCTCTGCTTCAGTTGAAGATACTTAGGTACAAGAAATTTAAATTACTTGCACTAAACCAAATAGGAATTGAAGCACAGGCAGAACCAAAGTAAATTTCTATCTCTTTGCTTCATCACTAAGTCATAGTCTTTTTATCACACCACTCAAAAGAAAGACTAATACAACAGCATAAGTAAATACATCACTTGGGAGGGAATGAGTCAGATGAGAAAAACAGAGGTGACATTCTGATTGTTTTCTAATGGCTTATTGGGAGCACAAAGCTTTTTCCAGTCATCATTGACAATACAGTGGATGCCTAATAATAATAGTGAGAAAAATGAGGAGGAGGCTGGTGAGAAGGAGTAGAGAGGGAAAGAAGAGGAATATCAATTTATTGAGCCTCCACTATGGCTTAGAAACAATGCTAAACACGTTTCATGCCAATTTTTAAAAGTATTTATTAATACAATAATTTTCAAAGATAGGAACTCATGGGGATACCATATTACAGATAAAGAAATAAATGTTCAGAGAACTGAGATATTTGTTAAGGTCAGAGAATAGAAGAGTCTCCAGAACCTATGCCTTTGACCACAAGTGACACAACTGAGTTGCAATTAATTATAGACTTTGGATCAAGTGTATAAATAAACCTAACCACACAAATCAGGACATGCCAGAGTGAGTGCCAGGGGCACTGCATAAATGAGAAGGCCATGAAGTCTGCTGCTTTCGAAATGAGTTCCCTATGCTTTTACCCTGGGGCAGCCCATCACACTTCCTTCCTCTCCCACTCTGCCCTCAACAATTTGTTCTCTCAGATCCATGAAACTGGGTCTAGGATTCCCATTATTCTTTGTCTTCTTATTTATTTTTTTCTTGCTAATGTTATACTTTTATTAGTTATCTATACTTATATTTAAAAAATAAAAGCACAACATTAGTGAGAAAAAATTTTTAAATGTATTAGTTATCTATCTTTGTACTGGGGCTTCCCTGGTGACTCGGTTGGTACAGAATTCACCTGCAATGCAGGAGACCTGGGTTTGATCCCTGGGTTGGGAAAACCCCGGAGAAGGAAAAGGCTACGCACACCAGTATTCTTGCCTGGGAAATTCCATGGCTTGTTCGTGGGTCGCAAAGATTCAGGCACGACTGAGCAACTTCACTTTCACTTTTATGCTTGTATTTATGCATACATACATGTATAGATGGGGCTTCCACTATGGCTCAAATGGTAAAGAATCTGCCTATAATATGGAAGACCCTGAGGTCTTGAAGTCTTTGATCTCTGAGGCAGGAAGATCCTGGAAAAAAGCGTGGCAATCCACTGCAGTATTCTTGCCTGGAAAACTCCTTTGGATAGAGGAATCTGGCAAGTCACAGGGTCACAAAGTGTTGGACATGACTGAGCAACAATACATACATATTTGCATTTACTAAAAAGTGAAAAATGAGGAGGAGGCTGGTGAGAAGGAGTAGAGAGGGAAAGAAGAGGAATATCAATTTATTGAGCCTCCACTATGGCTTAGAAACAATGCTAAACACGTTTCATGCCAATTTTTAAAAGTATTTATTAATACAATAATTTTCAAAGATAGGAACTCATGGGGATACCATATTACAGATAAAGAAATAAATGTTCAGAGAACTGAGATATTTGTTAAGGTCAGAGAATAGAAGAGTCTCCAGAACCTATGCCTTTGACCACAAGTGACACAACTGAGTTGCAATTAATTATAGACTTTGGATCAAGTGTATAAATAAACCTAACCACACAAATCAGGACATGCCAGAGTGAGTGCCAGGGGCACTGCATAAATGAGAAGGCCATGAAGTCTGCTGCTTTCGAAATGAGTTCCCTATGCTTTTACCCTGGGGCAGCCCATCACACTTCCTTCCTCTCCCACTCTGCCCTCAACAATTTGTTCTCTCAGATCCATGAAACTGGGTCTAGGATTCCCATTATTCTTTGTCTTCTTATTTATTTTTTTCTTGCTAATGTTATACTTTTATTAGTTATCTATACTTATATTTAAAAAATAAAAGCACAACATTAGTGAGAAAAAATTTTTAAATGTATTAGTTATCTATCTTTGTACTGGGGCTTCCCTGGTGACTCGGTTGGTACAGAATTCACCTGCAATGCAGGAGACCTGGGTTTGATCCCTGGGTTGGGAAAACCCCCGGGAGAAGGAAAAGGCTACGCACACCAGTATTCTTGCCTGGGAAATTCCATGGCTTGTTCGTGGGTCGCAAAGATTCAGGCACGACTGAGCAACTTCACTTTCACTTTTATGCTTGTATTTATGCATACATACATGTATAGATGGGGCTTCCACTATGGCTCAAATGGTAAAGAATCTGCCTATAATATGGAAGACCCTGAGGTCTTGAAGTCTTTGATCTCTGAGGCAGGAAGATCCTGGAAAAAAGCGTGGCAATCCACTGCAGTATTCTTGCCTGGAAAACTCCTTTGGATAGAGGAATCTGGCAAGTCACAGGGTCACAAAGTGTTGGACATGACTGAGCAACAATACATACATATTTGCATTTACTAAAAAGTCAAAATGTGAAAGCTCATTGTCTTTAAGCAATAATATTGATGGCTTGCCTACCGGATGTTTCTTCTTGAGGGTGTTGGCTAAAGAATCAGCATTAAACAATTAATTAACCATTTCTTATATACTTAAGTGCCATCTTTTCATAGAATCCTTATCACCAAATAGATAGTGATCCATAGGGAGAAACCCAAACTAGAGAAAGACCTCAGAGTGTAAGCCTCTTCTAGCCACCATTCCATAACCAAGCCTCATAAATTTTATCTTTCAAATAATGAAAATATTCTTTTTCTCCGGTCTATATGTCCACTATTATTCTATTTATTTAATTCCCAAGAGGCTCTTATTTACTTGCCTGACTTTTTTAACTCAGAGTAATTGTTTTGAGACTTATGTATGTTGTTGAATATATAATTACTGTAGTTGATTTTTTTCATTGCTGAGTATTCCATTGTGTGGACATGTCCATAAATAAATACAATTTTCTGATCCTGTCATTGGATATTTGGTTTGTTTACTTGGGACAATTCCAAATAAAATTGCCATGAGCAATCAATGCAAAAATTTTTTGTATGGACATATGCTTTCATTTCTCCTGGGCAAATATTTAAGGGTACTATGGCTGGAGAATATGGAAGGTGTGGGGTAGGTATATGTTTAACTTTTTAAGAAACTGTTAAACTGTCTTAAGAAGGGATTGTTCCATTTCACATCACCAGCAGCAATAGATGAGAGGCATTTACTCTCCACGTCTTTACCCAATACTTGGTATGGTCAGTCTTTTGCATTCTAGTAGATATATAGAGGTTTCACACGGGCACTGTGATTTTAATTTCCATTTCCCTAAAGACTAATGGTATTAAGCATCTTTTCATGTGCTTCTAACATCATTATATTATAATATATTCACATTAATTATGCATGTATCTGTAAATCCTGATAGACTATGTACTCATTGGAAGCACAAAATGCATGATTCTATCAAATTCTGCTTTTGTAAAGTCTAAATTTACCATCCCTCCTGCTACATTATTCAGCCTTGCCAAGGCCAGTAACTGTAGCATTTACCACAGCACGTGTCTTCTCACTGGAAAGAGTCAGTTTCACTCATTTATGACTTGTACCTAGAGAGAAAATGGGCTGTTCTTTTCATAAGAAAAACTAAAGGGTTAAAAAACTGTAATTGGGTTTTAGGACTCTTGGGAAGAAAAAGGAAGCAGTACCCCTACACCCCACAAGCATGTACCTAATGCATACTTTGGGTTAGAATGGACTAGCCTTGCTAGGAAGAAGCACTGTCTGGGACACCAAGGAATGCTTCTCTTTCTCAGTAGCCAACATCTAATGGGATAAACCAACTCCAATGAGCAGTAAATGCAAGCTCACATGGAAGTTGTAATACTTCAGAAGTTCACCCAAACCTTTTGGGTAAATTCTCATAGCAATAAAAAGTTACCCTGTAAATCAAACTGCCCCGTAAATTGTATATGTTGACATTCAATAGGTATTTTCTTTTTTCTCATGACATTCCCTACTTGATGTAGGGAGAAAGTAACCATATGACAATTCCAAATAAATTTGCCATGAGCAATCAATGCAAAAATTTTTGTATGGACATATGCTTTCATTTCTCCTGGGCAAATATTTAAGGGTACTATGGCTGGAGAATATGGAAGGTGTGGGGTAGGTATATGTTTAACTTTTTAAGAAACTGTTAAACTGTCTTAAGAAGGGATTGTTCCATTTCACATCACCAGCAGCAATAGATGAGAGGCATTTACTCTCCACGTCTTTACCCAATACTTGGTATGGTCAGTCTTTTGCATTCTAGTAGATATATAGAGGTTTCACACGGGCACTGTGATTTTAATTTCCATTTCCCTAAAGACTAATGGTATTAAGCATCTTTTCATGTGCTTCTAACATCATTATATTATAATATATTCACATTAATTATGCATGTATCTGTAAATCCTGATAGACTATGTACTCATTGGAAGCACAAAATGCATGATTCTATCAAATTCTGCTTTTGTAAAGTCTAAATTTACCATCCCTCCTGCTACATTATTCAGCCTTGCCAAGGCCAGTAACTGTAGCATTTACCACAGCACGTGTCTTCTCACTGGAAAGAGTCAGTTTCACTCATTTATGACTTGTACCTAGAGAGAAAATGGGCTGTTCTTTTCATAAGAAAAACTAAAGGGTTAAAAAACTGTAATTGGGTTTTAGGACTCTTGGGAAGAAAAAGGAAGCAGTACCCCTACACCCCACAAGCATGTACCTAATGCATACTTTGGGTTAGAATGGACTAGCCTTGCTAGGAAGAAGCACTGTCTGGGACACCAAGGAATGCTTCTCTTTCTCAGTAGCCAACATCTAATGGGATAAACCAACTCCAATGAGCAGTAAATGCAAGCTCACATGGAAGTTGTAATACTTCAGAAGTTCACCCAAACCTTTTGGGTAAATTCTCATAGCAATAAAAAGTTACCCTGTAAATCAAACTGCCCCGTAAATTGTATATGTTGACATTCAATAGGTATTTTCTTTTTTCTCATGACATTCCCTACTTGATGTAGGGGAGAAAGTAACCATATGATAATGTCACTCATAATGAAACCTACATTTGAGCCCACAGTAATCAAACTGATTTAGAATGAAATTTAGGGGCTATCTCATGACAGAACTGGAGCTTAACCAATCAAGTTTGGAAATCAAGGAGCATTTTCTAGTAGCAACCTTCAGTATTAAACTGAATCATACTTTTTAATTCTCACATAAAAATTTCAGGTCTGGGCTTCCCCGGTGGTCCAGTGGGTAAAGAGTCTGCCTTGCAGTGCAAGGGGCACTGGTTTGATCCCTGGTCCGGGAAGATCCCGTGTGCCATAGAGCAGCTGGACTGGTGTGTCCAATTAGGAGCCAGCACTCTGGAGGGCACACACCCGGAGCCAGTGCCCTGCAACGAGAGAGGTCACTGCAATGGGAGGCCCACACAGGCCAAGGAGTAAAGATAGATGAAAATAAATAAATAAAAATCCAATAAAAGAGGCCAAAATTAAAAAAAAAAAAAAAAAACAAATAAAAAACCAAAACTTCAGGGTTATTTAAGTTGAATATTGCTAGTGGCCTTTGGGGAGCCTCAGAAGTTCACCATAGCCATTTGTACCACAGAAGTCTAGTGATTATGAAATCTGTCTGAAGTATGTCTGTTAGTAATGGTTTTCAGTCTGAATCCAGCAGAATTGCAGGGTCCTTCTGTTGAAATGATGTAGATCTCTCAAAAAGAAATAGTCTATTCAATTATCTTCCCCAGCTGTGCATACTGCCTGCAGACAAGGGATATTGTGTCTCTTGTAAAGTGTCCTCCACAAGTTCCTAGGCATGGGTTTCAGGGGGTGTGCAAAGACGGTCAATTAACCTTCTCAATGCATGTGAGGGATTCTGAAGGAGCTTATTGGATGGAGACCCACCTTTGTTTCAATATACAGACCTCAATATCATTTTAACCACTCAGGAGCCAAATGCTCTTTTGGTGTAGAATAAATGCCCTTGAATACTCTCAATTCACATCCAGTGAATAAAAATAAGTAATAACTCCTCCAAAATTGTAATGTTGATCAATAGGTATTTTCTTTTTTCTCATGACATTCCCTACTTGATGTAGGGGAGAAAGTAACCATATGATAATGTCACTCATAATGAAACCTACATTTGAGCCCACAGTAATCAAACTGATTTAGAATGAAATTTAGGGGCTATCTCATGACAGAACTGGAGCTTAACCAATCAAGTTTGGAAATCAAGGAGCATTTTCTAGTAGCAACCTTCAGTATTAAACTGAATCATACTTTTTAATTCTCACATAAAAATTTCAGGTCTGGGCTTCCCCGGTGGTCCAGTGGGTAAAGAGTCTGCCTTGCAGTGCAAGGGGCACTGGTTTGATCCCTGGTCCGGGAAGATCCCGTGTGCCATAGAGCAGCTGGACTGGTGTGTCCAATTAGGAGCCAGCACTCTGGAGGGCACACACCCGGAGCCAGTGCCCTGCAACGAGAGAGGTCACTGCAATGGGAGGCCCACACAGGCCAAGGAGTAAAGATAGATGAAAATAAATAAATAAAAATCCAATAAAAGAGGCCAAAATTAAAAAAAAAAAAAAAAAACAAATAAAAAACCAAAACTTCAGGGTTATTTAAGTTGAATATTGCTAGTGGCCTTTGGGGAGCCTCAGAAGTTCACCATAGCCATTTGTACCACAGAAGTCTAGTGATTATGAAATCTGTCTGAAGTATGTCTGTTAGTAATGGTTTTCAGTCTGAATCCAGCAGAATTGCAGGGTCCTTCTGTTGAAATGATGTAGATCTCTCAAAAAGAAATAGTCTATTCAATTATCTTCCCCAGCTGTGCATACTGCCTGCAGACAAGGGATATTGTGTCTCTTGTAAAGTGTCCTCCACAAGTTCCTAGGCATGGGTTTCAGGGGGTGTGCAAAGACGGTCAATTAACCTTCTCAATGCATGTGAGGGATTCTGAAGGAGCTTATTGGATGGAGACCCACCTTTGTTTCAATATACAGACCTCAATATCATTTTAACCACTCAGGAGCCAAATGCTCTTTTGGTGTAGAATAAATGCCCTTGAATACTCTCAATTCACATCCAGTGAATAAAAATAAGTAATAAATCCCCTCCAAAATTATACCAGGTCAACTATCTATAGGAGATTGGTGGTAAAGAATCTGCCTGCCAATGCAGGAGACACTGGTTCAATTCCTGAGTTGGAAAGATCCCCTGGAGAAGGAAATGGAAACCCACTCCAGTATACAATACTTCCCAAGCAAGATACCTGGGAAATTCCATGGACAGAGGAGCCTGGCAAGCTATAGTTCATTGGGTCACAAGAGTCAGACATGATTTAGTGACTGAACAACAACAAAACAACTGTCTAAAGACATCAAGTTTCAATCCTTTGGCTTATTTTCCTTATAAACAGGAAGAATACCATGCAATTTCAGTGGAATCTCCTATCACAACTTAGAGACACTCAACAAAGCCTTCCTTGAACACTTGAAAGTGTTGCTAATATGAAGTGGGGCCTTGCAGATCTATGCGATATTAACAGAGGTGGCAGTGACAGCAGAATGCACACCTCAAAAGTAATAACAGTAGTTGATTGAGACCAATTGAAGTTAGATGCAAGGAACTCTTCTTTTATAAAAGGAAATTGTAAAAGAAAGTGAATATGGGCCTTTTTCTCCAGTCTGCACCCACAGGTCTAGTCATAGAGTATCCACAGATAGTATGTATTGGAAACAGAAATGCCTCAAAACCTGTTCCCCACCTGCTATGTGGACAGGGATCTGATGAAGCTGAGGCAGCCCTCTTTCAGAGGAAGACACTCTCTCTGTACACTCAGCTTGTTATTTCCAGCCTCATCACCAAGTATAGACATTCCTGCCTTCTTTCTCCATTGCAAAGTAACTGTTTCGCCTCCAAGATTTTCAACTGAGCTCTGACTGTGAAAAAAGCTTGTGGCATGTCTTCCACACATCCTTGGGCCTCACGGGATCCTAAGCCCTCCTTCCCACTCTGCTAGGTAGTACCATAGTAATTGCTTAATTTGCCTTGGCAAACAGGAGACACTTAAAGGCGTAGCCACTCTTACTGGGTGTGGCAAGACACTGCAAAGTGTGCGGAGAGCCTAAGGCAAAATGACTAATGTAATATGAATGCTCGTTATGTTCTGCACTGTGGTTGAGTAAAAGATAAACTAGTGTGCCTCTTCAGCAGAGGCATGAGAAAAAAAGAAGCATGCTACAGTAATTATACTTCTTATTTCCATGAGATACACTCTCTGTATAGATGCAAAACAAAGTAGAATCTCTGTGAAGAATAAAGCAACTTTTTCCTGGGGAGCAATTCTCTCAAAACTAGAAGCCAGGTGGTTGGTTCCCTTAGTAAATCCACTGGAAAAACTATTAGTGTCCTGACCTTCAAAAAATTAATCATGTTCTCAGTCATATGATGACCCCAATGCTCTCCAAAATGTCAGTTATAAAATTGCCCGTAGCATTCTTTCTGTATTGCCCTAATTCAGTGAAAGAAGATTTAAATAATTCGTCTTTTTTTCTCCTTGACGCCAAAATAAAATAAGGGTTTTGTTTTTGTTTTTTAAAAAAGATAGAACATAATGGAACATGAGAGAGTATAGCACAAAACAGCTAAAAATGGAATAAAACTTGGGATTTCTAGGAGAAAACCTATAGAACAAACAATATCAGAAGAACCTAGATTCCAGTTCAAATGCTAAACAGTCTTCAAATTCTTCATTTTGTAATTTGTTTCTTTTTCTCCAAAAGATAGCAACAATGCAATACTCTGAACCATATACCCCACGATATAGTTAACTATAACTTTCTCACTCCAAATACAGTTTTGGATTCTCTTTTATATGCAGCCTTATTATAGAAGGATCCATTAGAACTGTGATCCTTACCCTATATACACTTCAAGATGTAAACACTGAAAAATTCTTTTCAAAGAAGAGTTTAATCCATTTTCTTTTTATTCTTTCTATTTTTGGCGAGGGTGGGTTGGGGAGGGAGGGGGGCAGGCGGGCCACTTCTGTTGGTCTTTCATTTATCTATTTTCATCCATCTTTGTTCTTTGGCCCATGTGGGCCTCCCATTGCGGCGGCCTCTGTTGTCGCAGAGCACCGGTTCTGGGCGCATGTGCTCCAGAGCTCCGGCTCAGTAATTGGACACTGCGGTCCAGTCGCTCCATGGCATGTGGGATTTTCCTGGGCCAGGGATCGAACCAGCGCCCCTTGCACTGCAAGGCAGTGTCCTTACCCACTGCACCACCAGGGAAGCCCTTTACTGTTTCTTACAGAGTTGTGTTGTTTACAGATATGTACACCCCCAGATTAGTCATATGTATATTACACCCCCTCATCCCACCCCTCCATAAGTTTAATCCATTTAAATAAATAATGTCACATGCCTCTCTTACCAAATATGTGCCACTGTTATAAAATAAGTGGTAATCAAGTATCAGTTGTTTAGATATACTGAATCACAGTGCCAGAACATGGGCCTCCTACCAAGCCTGCCCTACATCCCACTCCATGTGTATGCTGGCTTTTCTTCCCTGTAATAAGCAGGAGTGTGCCCAGGCCTGTCTGGCACAATATCATGTATCCAAAGCCCTTATGTAAACCCTGTACCAAACATCCACCTTGCCAATCCCTAATGGGCACTTTCCAGAGGCTATCTTCATCCTCAGGCCTGGTTATTAGGTATTTCCACATCCCCTCCTGCTTAGAAAAACAAAAAAAGGGAAAAACATAATGGAACATGAGAGAGTATAGCACAAAACAGCTAAAAATGGAATAAAACTTGGGATTTCTAGAGAAACCTATAGAACAAACAATATCAGAAGAACCTAGATTCCAGTTCAAATGCTAAACAGTCTTCAAATTCTTCATTTTGTAATTTGTTTCTTTTTCTCCAAAAGATAGCAACAATGCAATACTCTGAACCATATACCCCACGATATAGTTAACTATAACTTTCTCACTCCAAATACAGTTTTGGATTCTCTTTTATATGCAGCCTTATTATAGAAGGATCCATTAGAACTGTGATCCTTACCCTATATACACTTCAAGATGTAAACACTGAAAAATTCTTTTCAAAGAAGAGTTTAATCCATTTTCTTTTTATTCTTTCTATTTTTGGTGGCAGGGTTGGGGGGTGGGTTGGGGAGGGAGGGGCGGGCGGGCCACTTCTGTTGGTCTTTCATTTATCTATTTTCATCCATCTTTGTTCTTTGGCCCATGTGGGCCTCCCATTGCGGCGGCCTCTGTTGTCGCAGAGCACCGGTTCTGGGCGCATGTGCTCCAGAGCTCCGGCTCAGTAATTG
Organism: Tragulus kanchil; assembly: GCA_022376925.1. Taxonomy (NCBI): domain Eukaryota; kingdom Metazoa; phylum Chordata; class Mammalia; order Artiodactyla; family Tragulidae; genus Tragulus; species Tragulus kanchil. Next base: position 145,807,493 of record JAIOJX010000026.1, read on the forward strand.
GACACTGCGGTCCAGTCGCTCCATGGCATGTGGGATTTTCCTGGGCCAGGGATCGAACCAGCGCCCCTTGCACTGCAAGGCAGTGTCCTTACCCACTGCACCACCAGGGAAGCCCTTTACTGTTTCTTACAGAGTTGTGTTGTTTACAGATATGTACACCCCCAGATTAGTCATATGTATATTACACCCCCTCATCCCACCCCTCCATAAGTTTAATCCATTTAAATAAATAATGTCACATGCCTCTCTTACCAAATATGTGCCACTGTTATAAAATAAGTGGTAATCAAGTATCAGTTGTTTAGATATACTGAATCACAGTGCCAGAACATGGGCCTCCTACCAAGCCTGCCCTACATCCCACTCCATGTGTATGCTGGCTTTTCTTCCCTGTAATAAGCAGGAGTGTGCCCAGGCCTGTCTGGCACAATATCATGTATCCAAAGCCCTTATGTAAACCCTGTACCAAACATCCACCTTGCCAATCCCTAATGGGCACTTTCCAGAGGCTATCTTCATCCTCAGGCCTGGTTATTAGGTATTTCCACATCCCCTCCCTGCTCCCCAACCAAATGAGGGGACAGGAGTAATTAAAAAGAAAATAAACTGAAGAGTCACAGTCTTAAGTTGAAATACTTCCGTGGCCCACAGCCAGTTACGTAAGAACTCTGAAAGCTCTTCCCATCTGTAAATGACCACTTGGGGTTATTGTTGAAATTAAGGAGTTAGCAGATGTTCCCAAAGTTCCAGAGTCACTTCTCAGTGAACACTTGTCTCTCTTTCCTACTTTATTCAACACTCTGGAACACCCCATCCAACAGAAGGGCAGACTGTGCAGAGCACCAAGAGAAATGTTTGGCTTTAACATATGGTAAATTTTGAACTTCAGACTTCAATTGGGCGCTTCGTGCTTGTCCTAAGCCATGCACACTGTATTTTCTGTTTGTTGTTTTCTTTACATGTAAAAAAATCTAATAAAAAATATCAAAGACTTTCAGGACATTAAATGACTCTTATGAAACAATATTTTCATAATTTAAAAGTGGAGGAAATAAGAGCATGTGGATTATATTTCTCTTAAAATACATACGTGAAAAAACTGAGACAAGAAAGCATGTTTGGGATTTTATTAAACACAAAGCATTTCAAGATGTTCAGCAAATCCAGAACACAGCTGTCTGTGCACCCCCAAAATAAATGGCTAATGGTTTTCTATTGAATTCAGAAAACCACACTGTCTTTGCTCCTATTTGCCTTGGGGCTGAGAGAATGGATTTCACCCTGCAGTAACTACCAGCCTTGGGAAATGAAGTGGTGTGTTCAGAAAACACTAAGCAATAAAAACCAGTGGTAAGTGAAGAACTGAATGTGATAAAGTTGATATGATAAAAAATATGTCACGTTTAGCATAGTTGACAGTCAAATTAAGTAAAGGTTGAAGAATTTAGTGCAGAATACCTCAAGGCAAACAAAGGTACTGCCTTTTAAAGTCACTGGTGCATCCTTCAAGCACCCCTTTCTCAGATGATCATACATTGAAAATATTCAGTTCAGTTCACCCAGTTGTGTCCAACTCTTTGCAATCTCAGGGACTGCAGCATGCCAGGCTTCCCTGTCCTTCACCATCTCCCAGAGCTTGCTTAAACTCACATCCACTGACGCAGTGATGACATCCAACCATCTTGCCCTCTGTCATCCACTTCTCCTTCTGCCTTCTATTTTTTCCAACGTCAGGGTCTTTTCCATTGAGTTGTCTCTTTGCATCAGGTGGCCAAAGTATTAGAGCTTCAGCATCAGCCCTTCCGATGAACATTCAGGGTTATTGTTGAAATTAAGGAGTTAGCAGATGTTCCCAAAGTTCCAGAGTCACTTCTCAGTGAACACTTGTCTCTCTTTCCTACTTTATTCAACACTCTGGAACACCCCATCCAACAGAAGGGCAGACTGTGCAGAGCACCAAGAGAAATGTTTGGCTTTAACATATGGTAAATTTTGAACTTCAGACTTCAATTGGGCGCTTCGTGCTTGTCCTAAGCCATGCACACTGTATTTTCTGTTTGTTGTTTTCTTTACATGTAAAAAAATCTAATAAAAAATATCAAAGACTTTCAGGACATTAAATGACTCTTATGAAACAATATTTTCATAATTTAAAAGTGGAGGAAATAAGAGCATGTGGATTATATTTCTCTTAAAATACATACGTGAAAAAACTGAGACAAGAAAGCATGTTTGGGATTTTATTAAACACAAAGCATTTCAAGATGTTCAGCAAATCCAGAACACAGCTGTCTGTGCACCCCCAAAATAAATGGCTAATGGTTTTCTATTGAATTCAGAAAACCACACTGTCTTTTTTGCTCCTATTTGCCTTGGGGCTGAGAGAATGGATTTCACCCTGCAGTAACTACCAGCCTTGGGAAATGAAGTGGTGTGTTCAGAAAACACTAAGCAATAAAAACCAGTGGTAAGTGAAGAACTGAATGTGATAAAGTTGATATGATAAAAAATATGTCACGTTTAGCATAGTTGACAGTCAAATTAAGTAAAGGTTGAAGAATTTAGTGCAGAATACCTCAAGGCAAACAAAGGTACTGCCTTTTAAAGTCACTGGTGCATCCTTCAAGCACCCCTTTCTCAGATGATCATACATTGAAAATATTCAGTTCAGTTCACCCAGTTGTGTCCAACTCTTTGCAATCTCAGGGACTGCAGCATGCCAGGCTTCCCTGTCCTTCACCATCTCCCAGAGCTTGCTTAAACTCACATCCACTGACGCAGTGATGACATCCAACCATCTTGCCCTCTGTCATCCACTTCTCCTTCTGCCTTCTATTTTTTCCAACGTCAGGGTCTTTTCCATTGAGTTGTCTCTTTGCATCAGGTGGCCAAAGTATTAGAGCTTCAGCATCAGCCCTTCCGATGAACATTCAGGGTTGACATCTTTTAGGAGTGACTGGTTTTATCCCCTAGTAGTCTAAAGGATTCTCTAGAGTCTTCTCCAACACCACAGTTCAAAGCATCAGTTCTTTGGTGTTCAGCCTTCTTTATGGTCCAACTCTCACATCCATACATGAATGTCAAGTGCATGCTCAGTTGTGTCTGTCTATTTGTGACCCCATGAACTACAGCCTGCATGCTACTCTGTCCACAGGATTCTCTAGGCAAGGGTACTGGAAGGGGCTGCCATGTCTTCCTCCAGGGTATCTTTCCAACCTAGGGATTGAACTGGCATTTTTTGTATTGCAGGCAGATTCTTTACCACTGAGCCACCAGGGAAGCTCGATGAAAGTCATGGTATCTATATAAATCCATAAAGTTTCTAATCTTGACTCTGCAGCTTGACAAGAGTGCTGTGTTTAAGTTGATACTACACAACAAAGATACTATGATATCATTATTAATTCCTTCAGAACAGGACCAGAGCTGAACGCATCTTATGATGAGAATTATTTTTCATGTACAGATTTTAGCCATTGTTAATGGTAAATCCAAAAGGAAAACCAACAGTGCTGTTTGTGCTTATTCTATTATACATCTTCCCAATATTTATCTAAGTGAAAGAGAACCCACAGAAAGTTCACTTGGAAGGACCTGAGATGTTTCCTAGATGCCACTCTACAACGCATATACAAGAGATAAACTAAATGCAGAAGACTATCTTTTCTCTGAAAAGATCTTACATACAATGAGTAGGTTCCTCACCGAGACAGACTATCCAAAGACAAAACTAGTTTAAAGTTTGCTCAACCGTTCTTTGGTTTTAAACCCTCTGCTCGAACTACATTCAAGGAACCACATCCACCTTGTCCTTCACCATCTCCCAGAGCTTGCTTAAACTCACATCCACTGACGCAGTGATGACATCCAACCATCTTGCCCTCTGTCATCCACTTCTCCTTCTGCCTTCTATTTTTTCCAACGTCAGGGTCTTTTCCATTGAGTTGTCTCTTTGCATCAGGTGGCCAAAGTATTAGAGCTTCAGCATCAGCCCTTCCGATGAACATTCAGGGTTGACATCTTTTAGGAGTGACTGGTTTTATCCCCTAGTAGTCTAAAGGATTCTCTAGAGTCTTCTCCAACACCACAGTTCAAAGCATCAGTTCTTTGGTGTTCAGCCTTCTTTATGGTCCAACTCTCACATCCATACATGAATGTCAAGTGCATGCTCAGTTGTGTCTGTCTATTTGTGACCCCATGAACTACAGCCTGCATGCTACTCTGTCCACAGGATTCTCTAGGCAAGGGTACTGGAAGGGGCTGCCATGTCTTCCTCCAGGGTATCTTTCCAACCTAGGGATTGAACTGGCATTTTTTGTATTGCAGGCAGATTCTTTACCACTGAGCCACCAGGGAAGCTCGATGAAAGTCATGGTATCTATATAAATCCATAAAGTTTCTAATCTTGACTCTGCAGCTTGACAAGAGTGCTGTGTTTAAGTTGATACTACACAACAAAGATACTATGATATCATTATTAATTCCTTCAGAACAGGACCGCAGAGCTGAACGCATCTTATGCTGAGAATTATTTTTCATGTACAGATTTTAGCCATTGTTAATGGTAAATCCAAAAGGAAAACCAACAGTGCTGTTTGTGCTTATTCTATTATACATCTTCCCAATATTTATCTAAGTGAAAGAGAACCCACAGAAAGTTCACTTGGAAGGACCTGAGATGTTTCCTAGATGCCACTCTCACAACGCATATACAAGAGATAAACTAAATGCAGAAGACTATCTTTTCTCTGAAAAGATCTTACATACAATGAGTAGGTTCCTCACCGAGACAGACTATCCAAAGACAAAACTAGTTTAAAGTTTGCTCAACCGTTCTTTGGTTTTAAACCCTCTGCTCGAACTACATTCAAGGAACCACATCCCTTATAATGCTCCTTTGAAAAATTATTAGATTTACACAGAAAACTGGATTCAGACTCTACTTCAAAAAAGTTTAGAAGCTTTTCCTTGTTCACATTTATTTCTTAGTCATTGCACACGTCTTCAGATATGCATTTTTGTGTGTGACCTCTGGAGGTTACATTTTACTCAACAGTCAGTAGTTGACTATGTTTACACATCAATGCACAGGAGTGAAAAAAAAAGAGTATGTAGAAACAAATAACCTCTGATCTAGAGAGGTAATTGTAGAACTTCTCTGATTAGAAAGAAAAGATAGAACTATATTATAAGAGCAACTCAAGACCTTAAATGTTAGAATTATTTATTGTAGCATATGTAACATCATTTTAATGCCAATAAGGAAATGTTCTTGACTTTAAATATGAACTTCATAAAATATTTTCCTTAATCATTATTTAGCAATTTAGTTTACCACATACCTTTAAATGGCTAGACATGCATATATTTTATGATTTTTCAAAGGTTGGATATATCTTAATTCTGATCACAGCCTGTGTGAGCTTGAGAAGTGCTGACTGTATCCCTTTAAAAAACTGTGTTCTCAGTTTTTGTTGTAAGTGAATATGAGAAAATGTCAGTAAAGGGGTGGATGAAGGTACTAAGCTGTATCCCCATATAAGTGTTCATTTATTTGACAACTTTCTCTCCAAATATAGTAATATGAAAAGGTTTCCCTCTCCTAGAGAATTGATACACTCCACTTTGTTGGAAAATAAGAACGGAATTTATTATATACTGTATGAAGCCCTACTATCAAGAAGCACAGCCATTAATACAATGCTCAAGAGCCATAAAAAATTTTCCTGTTTCCTGGGAAAATTCTTGTCCAACTTCTGCTTTTTCTGACCTCACTTTTGACTGTACAATTGAGTTACCAGGCACTTTATATCAGGCTTCCCAAAGTAGATAAAGGATAAATCATTAAAATATGTATCTTTGTTTTCACACAGATAATTGTCCTTTTTTTTCATCCTTTTATAATAAGAAAAGTCTCTGATGACAAAGAAGTACTTTATCAGGAGAAAAGAATGAGTCTCACAATTGTACCAGACTCCCAAAAGAAAAACAAGTCAAGACTTTCAGATATGAGGATCATACTTGGGGATCAAAAAAAAAAAAAAAAGAACCATCCCTCAGAGAAAACAAAGCAGATGGCAATTCTACCTTGTTACCAACCCCATCTGTATTACACTCAGAGTCTTGGTTCATGAAGAGATGGTTGTCATGACAATAAGCATTTGAGAAGAGTTCTGGAGAAGCTGATGGATTTAAGAGTGTCTCCTAGCTTCCCAATTTTCCAAACACACACAAAAATCCCATCCCCCACCCTCCAAATAAACAGTTCTATTGCTTCTTCTATTGGCTACAATACAATATGCTATATTGATGTTATAGAATTTTGCATTTTCTCACGTCAAAAACCACCTTGGAGGGATGAAACAGTTCTTCACTCAGATACAGCACAGCTTGACAGTAAACTGGTCTTTTATTTTTATTCAGTAAAGCAATTGTATTAACTACGGCTTAATTTTTTTCCCTTTCCAAGCTCAGAAAGAAACCAATTTCAGCTCAAATGAGAAAGGGAGGGAAAAAGTAGAAAAAATTATTTTCCAGTTTCTGAGAGGATATGGCAAACGAAAGAAGGCAAAAAATTAATAAAGTACTTAGGCTGTCCTTTGACGTGCTTGTTAAATGCACAGGAAGGGCAGCGCTGCAGAGCGATTCTGAGTTCCCCGATAAAGAGCACCGGCTGACTGCGTTCAAAAGTCAACAAGCACTTGTTCCTTGGAACATACATTCTTTTCCTATCTACCTCGAAGCAGACCTACAGAAGCATTTCAAATACTATTGTCATCAGTCTGAGTTTTCTGGATAACCGTGGGCTCCCAGTAAACACTACAAATGTCATCAACACAAAGACAGAGAGGAAGCAAACAATCTCCTTTTAGGACAAGTCCCCAAACGAATGAATATCAGGCTTCCCAAAGTAGATAAAGGATAAATCATTAAAATATGTATCTTTGTTTTCACACAGATAATTGTCCTTTTTTTTCATCCTTTTATAATAAGAAAAGTCTCTGATGACAAAGAAGTACTTTATCAGGAGAAAAGAATGAGTCTCACAATTGTACCAGACTCCCAAAAGAAAAACAAGTCAAGACTTTCAGATATGAGGATCATACTTGGGGATCAAAAAAAAAAAAAAAAGAACCATCCCTCAGAGAAAACAAAGCAGATGGCAATTCTACCTTGTTACCAACCCCATCTGTATTACACTCAGAGTCTTGGTTCATGAAGAGATGGTTGTCATGACAATAAGCATTTGAGAAGAGTTCTGGAGAAGCTGATGGATTTAAGAGTGTCTCCTAGCTTCCCAATTTTCCAAACACACACAAAAATCCCATCCCCCACCCTCCAAATAAACAGTTCTATTGCTTCTTCTATTGGCTACAATACAATATGCTATATTGATGTTATAGAATTTTGCATTTTCTCACGTCAAAAACCACCTTGGAGGGATGAAACAGTTCTTCACTCAGATACAGCACAGCTTGACAGTAAACTGGTCTTTTATTTTTATTCAGTAAAGCAATTGTATTAACTACGGCTTAATTTTTTTCCCTTTCCAAGCTCAGAAAGAAACCAATTTCAGCTCAAATGAGAAAGGGAGGGAAAAAGTAGAAAAAATTATTTTCCAGTTTCTGAGAGGATATGGCAAACGAAAGAAGGCAAAAAATTAATAAAGTACTTAGGCTGTCCTTTGACGTGCTTGTTAAATGCACAGGAAGGGCAGCGCTGCAGAGCGATTCTGAGTTCCCCGATAAAGAGCACCGGCTGACTGCGTTCAAAAGTCAACAAGCACTTGTTCCTTGGAACATACATTCTTTTCCTATCTACCTCGAAGCAGACCTACAGAAGCATTTCAAATACTATTGTCATCAGTCTGAGTTTTCTGGATAACCGTGGGCTCCCAGTAAACACTACAAATGTCATCAACACAAAGACAGAGAGGGAAGCAAACAATCTCCTTTTTAGGACAAGTCCCCCAAACGAATGAAAAATGATGATTTCCTCCTACTTCCATCCTGCTCAAATTCCTCAATGAAACCCAAATTAACGACTCTTAAATTGTAGGGGGTGTTTCCTCATCACACACACACACACACACACACACACACACACTTGATTTAGAAGCTAGGGGGACACCTGTTGTTGCCAGTTACCCAAGGACATCCCATCTAATTCTAGAATGAATTATGACCAAAAAAGAGGCTCATTCTCCCTTTGCTTTAGTTTAATTTGGAAGTTTAAAACGGGAGCTTTGCATAGTCCAAATCTTCAAGAAGTAAAGAATATGCTGAGTATCAATTAACACAATAACACTTCTGCTGAGAAATCAGAGGACCAGGTCCAGGGCCCATAATAAGAAGAGGCAGGGCTGCAAGTCTGGGGACGTGGAGGCTTGAGGGTCCCACAAGCATGTGGGGAATTTATTTAGACAAGATTGCTCCCTCTTCTCCAGTCTTCCCATAGTGCCCACTGTCCACACTCTTTCCAATATTCTACACAAATTTCAGCCCCAGAGAGAACAAGCAATGAAAGGAAGGAGAAAGAACTATTTCAGCCTCTTGCATCCCATATCTGAAGTCAATGAACACTGATTTACCCGTGTTGAGAGTGGCCATAAGGATATTAGAAAGCCACAGACTGTATTCCTTTCATCCATGGTGGATCCTTTTATAAGCACAGCTGTTCTTGCCAGGCCATTAAATAACCACTCTAAAAATAAAGTGCGTAGCTAAGCAAAACTGAAAGAGAGATTCTCTAAATGCCAATTACCTTCAAAGCAGGGACAATTCCACGTTTTCTCTAACTCAATACAGCCCCTGGCTTGGTGTTAGGGCCTATTAATAATGCTGACTGCCTAAGGTTTATCACAACTGCAACAATATTTCTCAGTAAAAGGAAAAAGTAGCTCCATTAGTTTCTTAAGGCTGCCATAACAAAGTTCCACCAACTGGGTGGTTGAAAAAAATTAAAAGTCTGAAACCAAATGTGCAAGGGTCGAAATATCCATCCTGCTCAAATTCCTGCAATGAAACCCCAAATTAACGCCCTCTCCTTTTAGGACAAGTCCCCCAAACGAATGAAAAATGATGATTTCCTCCTACTTCCATCCTGCTCAAATTCCTCAATGAAACCCAAATTAACGACTCTTAAATTGTAGGGGGTGTTTCCTCATCACACACACACACACACACACACACACACACACTTGATTTAGAAGCTAGGGGGACACCTGTTGTTGCCAGTTACCCAAGGACATCCCATCTAATTCTAGAATGAATTATGACCAAAAAAGAGGCTCATTCTCCCTTTGCTTTAGTTTAATTTGGAAGTTTAAAACGGGAGCTTTGCATAGTCCAAATCTTCAAGAAGTAAAGAATATGCTGAGTATCAATTAACACAATAACACTTCTGCTGAGAAATCAGAGGACCAGGTCCAGGGCCCATAATAAGAAGAGGCAGGGCTGCAAGTCTGGGGACGTGGAGGCTTGAGGGTCCCACAAGCATGTGGGGAATTTATTTAGACAAGATTGCTCCCTCTTCTCCAGTCTTCCCATAGTGCCCACTGTCCACACTCTTTCCAATATTCTACACAAATTTCAGCCCCAGAGAGAACAAGCAATGAAAGGAAGGAGAAAGAACTATTTCAGCCTCTTGCATCCCATATCTGAAGTCAATGAACACTGATTTACCCGTGTTGAGAGTGGCCATAAGGATATTAGAAAGCCACAGACTGTATTCCTTTCATCCATGGTGGATCCTTTTATAAGCACAGCTGTTCTTGCCAGGCCATTAAATAACCACTCTAAAAATAAAGTGCGTAGCTAAGCAAAACTGAAAGAGAGATTCTCTAAATGCCAATTACCTTCAAAGCAGGGACAATTCCACGTTTTCTCTAACTCAATACAGCCCCTGGCTTGGTGTTAGGGCCTATTAATAATGCTGACTGCCTAAGGTTTATCACAACTGCAACAATATTTCTCAGTAAAAGGAAAAAGTAGCTCCATTAGTTTCTTAAGGCTGCCATAACAAAGTTCCACCAACTGGGTGGATTAAAATCAGAACACAAAAAATAAAAGTTCTGGAAATAAGAAGTCTGAAACCAAATGTGCAGCAGGGTCATGCTGCCTCTAAAGTCTCTGGGGCAGCATCTGTTCCATGGCTTTCTCTCAGCTTCTGGTGTCGCTGGCAATCCTTAGCATCCTGTGCCTTGGCGATGTGTCATTCCAATCTCTTTCCCATCATCACATGCCTTTCTCTGTGCCTCTTTCTTTATAAGGGTATCAGTCATATGAGTTTAGGGGCCATGGTAGTCAAGTATGATCTCACCTTCATTTGCTTACACCTGAAAAGACTATTTCCAAATAATAGATGCTGGGGATTAGGACTTCAACATAAGTTTGGGAGGATGCAATTCAATTTACAGCAATAAGAAATTGTAACATTTTACCTCTTACATGTGTTCAGCTGCTCAGTCATGGCCAACTCTTTGCAACACCATGGACTGTAGCTTTCCAGGCTCCTCTGTCCATGAAGTTTCTCAGGCAAAAATATTGGGGTGGGTTGCCATTTCTTTCCCCAGCCTCTTACATTGTCATGTTCAAAACTCACCAAATATTTCGTGAGCATTTCCAGTATATATAAACTTGACAAGAGGCTGAGTACTGTGGATACAGAGATGGAATAATGTCTTTGTGCTAAAAAAGCTCCTAGTCTACAGGGGAAGCAAAGAAAATGAACACATGACAACAGGTGCTGAGGGCTAAAATATAGGAAAATATCTGAGGCATGGACACCTTTAATCCCTGAGGTTGGAGAGAAGGTTACTCCTTGAGCTACTATATACACTTTTCCCTCCTCCCAGTACACTCCTCCAAGGACTTCAATGCTCACAGGATCAAGATTAAGTTCTCATTCCTTATTAAGTCCAAGAAGGAGGAGACATATGTACACCTATGACTGATTCATGTTGATATTTGGCAGAAAACCACAAAGTTTGGCAAAGTAATTATCCTTCAATTAAAAAATAAATAAAATTTTTAAAATCACACAGAAAAAGGTTAAGTTTTTATTCCTAGGGTAGCTCTTATTTGTGTGAGTGCCTATTTTCTCTTTAGCATCACTCACCAGCATGGAAACAGACTGAGCACAGAGACCACGTTTTGATGACTTTATACCTGCAGTACTTAATGCAGGGCCTGGCCGAGGAAAGGCCCTTTAATGAACATTTCTCAAGTGAATCGGAGTGGGGTGGGGGGGTGGCGGGGAGACACATCAATGAATGAAATAACCGGGGTAAGTGAATTATCTTCCAGGAGTGGGTCTAGCAATTTGAAGGACTTCCTATAAGAAGGTATCCAGTATCTCAGGGAAAAAGGAGGGGAGCTAGGCTCCTGGAAGGAAGAAGATGATAGGTAGGGTGTTAGAGCAGCAAAGACTGGGGATTAGGACTTCAACATAAGTTTGGGAGGATGCAATTCAATTTACAGCAATAAGAAATTGTAACATTTTACCTCTTACATGTGTTCAGCTGCTCAGTCATGGCCAACTCTTTGCAACACCATGGACTGTAGCTTTCCAGGCTCCTCTGTCCATGAAGTTTCTCAGGCAAAAATATTGGGGTGGGTTGCCATTTCTTTCCCCAGCCTCTTACATTGTCATGTTCAAAACTCACCAAATATTTCGTGAGCATTTCCAGTATATATAAACTTGACAAGAGGCTGAGTACTGTGGATACAGAGATGGAATAATGTCTTTGTGCTAAAAAAGCTCCTAGTCTACAGGGGAAGCAAAGAAAATGAACACATGACAACAGGTGCTGAGGGCTAAAATATAGGAAAATATCTGAGGCATGGACACCTTTAATCCCTGAGGTTGGAGAGAAGGTTACTCCTTGAGCTACTATATACACTTTTCCCTCCTCCCAGTACACTCCTCCAAGGACTTCAATGCTCACAGGATCAAGATTAAGTTCTCATTCCTTATTAAGTCCAAGAAGGAGGAGACATATGTACACCTATGACTGATTCATGTTGATATTTGGCAGAAAACCACAAAGTTTGGCAAAGTAATTATCCTTCAATTAAAAAATAAATAAAATTTTTAAAATCACACAGAAAAAGGTTAAGTTTTTATTCCTAGGGTAGCTCTTATTTGTGTGAGTGCCTATTTTCTCTTTAGCATCACTCACCAGCATGGAAACAGACTGAGCACAGAGACCACGTTTTGATGACTTTATACCTGCAGTACTTAATGCAGGGCCTGGCCGAGGAAAGGCCCTTTAATGAACATTTCTCAAGTGAATCGGAGTGGGGTGGGGGGGTGGCGGGGAGACACATCAATGAATGAAATAACCGGGGTAAGTGAATTATCTTCCAGGAGTGGGTCTAGCAATTTGAAGGACTTCCTATAAGAAGGTATCCAGTATCTCAGGGAAAAAGGAGGGGAGCTAGGCTCCTGGAAGGAAGAAGATGATAGGTAGGGTGTTAGAGCAGCAAAGACTGGGGATTGAAATAGTCGCTTTGGGAATAGGCAGAAAGCAAGAACGAGCAGAAGAGTGAGAGAAACACAGACAAAGAGTGAGAGAGAGAAATAGAACATGCTAACAAGACCAGAAGGATATCTGGTGAACTAAACTGGTAGACCTTCCAATCCCTAAAAATAAGTCTAAATCTGACCATGGATTAAAATAAGAATGTGTCTTTCCCTTTAAATGGGGAACTGCCCTTCTGGGTACAGTGTTGCTTGAGTCTTAAAAAGTCAATACAATCTCCACGCAAACCCAACTTTTTAAGGAACAAGAAGGGAAATTGAAACACTAAAAGTCAGGCTTCCCTTGTGGTTCATGGGTGGAGAGTCTGCCCTGCAGTGCGGGGGGCACCAGTTCGATCCCTGGCCTGGGAGGATCCTGCATTCAGTGGAGTGGTTGGACCAGTGTGTCCAATTGCAAGCTGGCACTCTGGAGCGCAGGTGCTCAGAGCCAGTGCTTTGCAGTCGGAGAAGCTGCTGCAATGGGAGGCCCATACAGTCCAAAGAATAAAGATGGATGAAAATAAATGCATAAAAAATCAATGAAAAGAGGCCAATAATTTTTAAAAAAACACTAAAAAATCAACAGTGCAAATGCAGTATTTTTGGAGTACTTAGAAGCATAAATTAGTTACATAAAAATTAATCTCTTCACTATTTCAAATGCCTACCATGTTTCAGGCACAATATTTATGTTATGGACAAAAAATTTTAATATGTCTTGGTCTCTAACATCAAAGCTAAAAGACAGTCCAATTTAAAAAAGGATTATAATCACTACTATGTATAAAATAAATAAACAACAGGGACCTACTAGGCACTACATTCAATATCTTACTATAACCTACAATGGAAAAGACTAAAAAGAAATATATATATTTATATATAAATACATAAATAAAACTGGATCGCTTTAGTGTACACCTGAAACTAACACAACTCTGTCAATTAACTATACCTCAATTATAAAACTATTAAAAATGAAATAAAAAGGTAGTATCTAAGGCCACAGTTACAGGACTCAGTGGATGCCACAGGACTGGCAGCTGATCCAGTGTGCCAAGCCTTCCTCATACATCTGATTCAGGTCTTGATGGCATACTTGACAAAAGGGAGACCCAGCTATAGAGGGACCAGAGAAGGCAGCACATTCCTGGAAGTGTCCCTAGACCAGACATGAGGGTCACAGAGGAGAGGGAGGTGTGGTCGGAAACGGGACTGGAGAAGGAAGTCAGGGCCATGTGGTGCCACAGCGGTTAGCTTTGTCCTAAGGCAAAGAGGAGCCCCTGGAAGATTCTGAGGAGAAGAGCAGTAACTAAGGTGACAAGTTACAACTTCATTCTGCTTGGAGAATGAACCAAAAGAGACCCACTGATGAGATATTAAGGAAGATGAGTAAAATGAATTGCATGACTGATGAGATGAAAGAGGGAGAAAGGGAACCCAGGCTCCCCCGAGGGTCTGGCCACTGTGTTGGGCAGACAGAGGAAGAGAAGGTTCACAGTCACAGGCAGTGAGCCCTGAGTGGAACAAACTTACTCTAAGCTTCATATAGTGGAAAAGTCAAGTGGTGGTCAGTCTCAGTCATGTCTGACTCTTTGCGACCCCATGAACTGCAGCCCAGGGGATTTTTCAGGCAAAAATACTAGAGTGGGTTGCCATTTCCTCTTCCAAGGGGTCTTCCAGACCCAGAGATCGAACTCTGTTCTCCTGCATTGCAGATAGGATTCTTTACTGCTGTGCCACGGGGGAAGTATAAAGTCTAGCAGATTGCTGAAATAAGGACTCTAAGACTGAGAAGCCTGGTGGAGCCTGAAATCATAGATATGGGCTTTTTTTTTTTTTATTTTTCAAACTGGTCTTTCATTTATTTATTTTCATCTATCTTTGTTCTTTTGGCCTGTGTGGGCCTCGCATTGTAGTGGCGTCTCCTGTAGCAGAGCACCAGCCCCGGTTGCAGGTGCTCCAGAATGCTGGCTTGTCATTGGACACACTGGTCCAGGCATGGTGTGTGGGATCTTCCTGGGCCAGGGATCAAACTGGTGTCCCTTGAAGTGCAAGGTGGACTCTTTACGTACTGGACCACCAGGGAAGCCCCATATGGGTTTTTTTAAGAGCTAGGGGAGAACTGCTGACTCAATGGACATGTGTTTGAGCAAACTCTGGGAGATAGTTTCAGGCCAGGGTAGCCTGGAATGCTGCAGTCCACAGGCTCAAAAGAATTGGACATAACTGAGGGACTGAACTGAAGGTGAGAATTGAAATCATGGGATTGATGGTATCAATTAGAAAGGATGTGCAGAGAAAAAGATACCAAGATGCTATGAAACATGCCAGTGCATATAGAAGGATAACTGTTTTTTTCCCCATACTGAAAACAATGACTTGATAACTTTAAAAAAGAATAAAAAAGTACAGCATGGAGCTGGCATATGCTTTCTTTTCTTTGTACTCAATATGTCTAAAGTTGTTAAACAGATGTCCACAAAGGGAAAAATAAACATCTGTTATTTACTTATTCTGGAAAAAAAAAAACTCTGGCCATGTTTGTGACGTTTTATCAAAATACTTTCGATAATAAGAATTTGAAAATGGCATAAAATACATTGCTTCCTGATCACTTCTGGCTGAGAGCCAACACTTCCATCTACTTTATCATATTGGGAGATGAGCATCATCAGATCACACATGTTCTTCTTTTTTAATCCCAAGGGAATTCTGAGGGCAGACAGGGTCCCAGCCTCAAGGAGCTAGCCACAGCTGTGTTCTCCCACAGGACCCTGGAAAAGTCCACTTAGACTGCAAATACAGCCCCTGCCTGTGCAATGATGTCACCTCACGCCTCTCAGCAGACCTTGCACCAGCTTCCTCTTTGGGGAGAAGCGGGATGCTCTGATTGTGTTAGGGGGCAGCCTTGGAGCTGTCCATGGCTCATCCCAGAGGGGAGCAGGCAGAGCTGATGGGGTGTTGTCTTTTTTTTTTTTTTTTTCCTTACAAGCCTGGCAATCAAGATATCAACCTGGAATGAAATTTGAGGAAATTAAAACTTGAAATTGCTTTGTCCATTTTGAATTCACGGAAGTAAATATATCTTAAACACAATTATTTCTTCTTCTTATGGACATTTTAGCTATTGCTTAGTCTCCAGGCTATGGCAGTAGCTTACCAGATTCCTCTGTCCATGTCCTGCTTCTCCAGCATTGCAGGTAGATTCTTTATCACTGAGCCATCGGGGAAGCACTCTTATAGAGAAGCTGTCTTTATTTTTACAAATTAAAATTGAAGAGAATACACATGCCCACTAAGTTTGGATTAGTCAGATATCCAATCTACATCCCACTGTCATGAACTCAAAGGAAAGGGTTTTTTTTTCCCTTTTCTCTTCCTACCACCTATGAAACAATTAGGGTATCCTCCAGAGAACAATGGGCTAAAACTCCTCATCACACCCTCAACTGCTGTTTGTGTCAAGGTCAGTTTCTCAAATCAGCCTCCAATCAGGAAAGAAGCATTGAGCCAGAAATGGAAATGGGCATGAAGTTACTCTTTTGAGTCTAAGAAATGGTATTTATCATCATAAACCCAACTAGCATTCCATAATGAAAATATCATGTGCTTTCAAGACTGTAAAGCCTCTTGTTCTAAGGATTTCAGACCACAAATGAGAAAATCATGGGATCACTATAAAAAGTAAAACCATTGCTCCAGACCTTACCTCCCCACCCACCAATGGCACAGCCACCAAATTAGAGGCAAGATTTAGGACTATTTAGCGAGACAGAGGAGTAGAAATATTTTCTTGGATACAAGGACATCAGATCACACATGTTCTTCTTTTTTAATCCCAAGGGAATTCTGAGGGCAGACAGGGTCCCAGCCTCAAGGAGCTAGCCACAGCTGTGTTCTCCCACAGGACCCTGGAAAAGTCCACTTAGACTGCAAATACAGCCCCTGCCTGTGCAATGATGTCACCTCACGCCTCTCAGCAGACCTTGCACCAGCTTCCTCTTTGGGGAGAAGCGGGATGCTCTGATTGTGTTAGGGGGCAGCCTTGAGCTGTCCATGGCTCATCCCAGAGGGGAGCAGGCAGAGCTGATGGGGTGTTGTCTTTTTTTTTTTTTTTTTCCTTACAAGCCTGGCAATCAAGATATCAACCTGGAATGAAATTTGAGGAAATTAAAACTTGAAATTGCTTTGTCCATTTTGAATTCACGGAAGTAAATATATCTTAAACACAATTATTTCTTCTTCTTATGGACATTTTAGCTATTGCTTAGTCTCCAGGCTATGGCAGTAGCTTACCAGATTCCTCTGTCCATGTCCTGCTTCTCCAGCATTGCAGGTAGATTCTTTATCACTGAGCCATCGGGGAAGCACTCTTATAGAGAAGCTGTCTTTATTTTTACAAATTAAAATTGAAGAGAATACACATGCCCACTAAGTTTGGATTAGTCAGATATCCAATCTACATCCCACTGTCATGAACTCAAAGGAAAGGGTTTTTTTTTCCCTTTTCTCTTCCTACCACCTATGAAACAATTAGGGTATCCTCCAGAGAACAATGGGCTAAAACTCCTCATCACACCCTCAACTGCTGTTTGTGTCAAGGTCAGTTTCTCAAATCAGCCTCCAATCAGGAAAGAAGCATTGAGCCAGAAATGGAAATGGGCATGAAGTTACTCTTTTGAGTCTAAGAAATGGTATTTATCATCATAAACCCAACTAGCATTCCATAATGAAAATATCATGTGCTTTCAAGACTGTAAAGCCTCTTGTTCTAAGGATTTCAGACCACAAATGAGAAAATCATGGGATCACTATAAAAAGTAAAACCATTGCTCCAGACCTTACCCTCCCCACCCACCAATGGCACAGCCACCAAATTAGAGGCAAGATTTAGGACTATTTAGCGAGACAGAGGAGTAGAAATATTTTCTTGGATACAAGGACATACAGATGCCATCACTGAAAAATGATACATATTTTTATTGTATCTCATGATGACACACTACTGATGGTCCTAGTAGAGATTGAGCTTACTCCAGGAAATTGCTGATGGGACTCTGGTTTGCTCGGGGAATGTTAGAATGAAGAAAAGAATGAGCAGAGTTACTAACACTGTTCAAGATAACCTAACTGTTTCATATTTACACAAAGGAAAAAAATATCTGTTCGCTACCTTCTTAGAAGTCTGTGTTTCTCACTAGGATTTTTAACTTTTCCAGTGTTGAGTGAGATATGATGAAGATGCAATGTGTGATGGGAGGGGCTTTGCTGAGCTCAACTTGGCCACTTCCTAATGATGTAGCTTTGGGTGAATTATTTCATCCCTGATGCCTAGCACAATGTCTGCTCTTAATGAATGCTCTACGACTATTGTTTAAATGACTGAATTGTTCCTGACTTCAGTGACCTCACCTACAAAATGGGAATGGCACTGTCACTATAGCAAGTTGTGGTGAAAACTAAAATTTTGACATTGACTGGAAAATACTGGCAGTTGACAAATAAATGGTAGCTATCATTGCCTCATTTTCTTCTGAATGATGAAAAGTACCATGAATACTATGACAAATTTTCTTTTTACACCTTGAATATGAGTTCCATCATCTATAATTTGTAGGTTAAAATACATTTATGATAAGGTTTGTAAACATTTTGTTTGATTTGGAAGTCTAATGAAGTGCATGGACTCTTTTCAGGATAAACTTCCAGATGTATAAAACAAGATATTTTAAAATAACATGAACTACACTGAAATTTGGGATTCTTAGGTGGCTTGATGGGAAAGAATTCACCTCCCAATGCAGGAGACTCAGATTTGATGCCCTGAGAAGGAAACGCAACACATTCCAGTATTCTTGCCTGGGAAATCCAATGGACAGGGGCCCTGGAGAAGGTAAACGCCAACACATTCATATTCCATTGCTCCAGACCTTACCCTCCCCACCCACCAATGGCACAGCCACCAAATTAGAGGCAAGATTTAGGACTATTTAGCGAGACAGAGGAGTAGAAATATTTTCTTGGATACAAGGACATACAGATGCCATCACTGAAAAATGATACATATTTTTATTGTATCTCATGATGACACACTACTGATGGTCCTAGTAGAGATTGAGCTTACTCCAGGAAATTGCTGATGGGACTCTGGTTTGCTCGGGGAATGTTAGAATGAAGAAAAGAATGAGCAGAGTTACTAACACTGTTCAAGATAACCTAACTGTTTCATATTTACACAAAGGAAAAAAATATCTGTTCGCTACCTTCTTAGAAGTCTGTGTTTCTCACTAGGATTTTTAACTTTTCCAGTGTTGAGTGAGATATGATGAAGATGCAATGTGTGATGGGAGGGGCTTTGCTGAGCTCAACTTGGCCACTTCCTAATGATGTAGCTTTGGGTGAATTATTTCATCCCTGATGCCTAGCACAATGTCTGCTCTTAATGAATGCTCTACGACTATTGTTTAAATGACTGAATTGTTCCTGACTTCAGTGACCTCACCTACAAAATGGGAATGGCACTGTCACTATAGCAAGTTGTGGTGAAAACTAAAATTTTGACATTGACTGGAAAATACTGGCAGTTGACAAATAAATGGTAGCTATCATTGCCTCATTTTCTTCTGAATGATGAAAAGTACCATGAATACTATGACAAATTTTCTTTTTACACCTTGAATATGAGTTCCATCATCTATAATTTGTAGGTTAAAATACATTTATGATAAGGTTTGTAAACATTTTGTTTGATTTGGAAGTCTAATGAAGTGCATGGACTCTTTTCAGGATAAACTTCCAGATGTATAAAACAAGATATTTTAAAATAACATGAACTACACTGAAATTTGGGATTCTTAGGTGGCTTGATGGGAAAGAATTCACCTCCCAATGCAGGAGACTCAGATTTGATGCCCTGGAGAAGGAAACGGCAACACATTCCAGTATTCTTGCCTGGGAAATCCAATGGACAGGGGAGCTTGGCAGGCTACAAAAGAGTCAGACATGACTTAGTGACTAAACAACGCCACCAATACTGACATTCACCAATATTGACATTTGAAAAAAAAAGTTTGTCATACAGATCTTATTGCTTAGTTCTTAAGTGGTGTCTGACTCAATTGCAACCCCCCCATTTGCATCCCTCTGTCCATACAGATCTAGTAAAAATAAATAAATAAACTGCTACTTAAGAGCATGTATAGAAGTTTGCCTTAATGACTCACATTCAATGACTCACTTCATGGGCTATTAATATTAAGGGAAAAATCATTTATACCCTTACTTAACTAAAGAATGTCTGTGAAAATTTATCAGGATTTGAAGAGTACAGGTAAATGGCAGGTCTTAGAGAATTTAATTAACTATAAAATCACTTTGTGATATCAAAAAGCACATTTGATTTACTTTTCAGAAGTAGTAAAATATATCAAGAAGAAGTTATACACAAAATAACCAAAAACCTCAAAAATACATGCTCGTCAACTTTCATATCTCTTATAAAGATGTCTGAGATGTGTGATGGCTTGCCCAAACATAAATGGCCAGCTGGCAGTTGACCAGGATGACAAGATCACCCACTTGGCCATTAACTTTGACATACTATTATGAGGGGTGGTCAGAATGAATGAGGTAAGGATTGGCCACCTAGCCCACTGTAAAGAACTTTTAGAATTCTGTCCAAGGCACCTTAGACACCAATAAAATTCAAACTTTAAGACTAGAAACTGATAGCGAGGCCAAATCATCTGAAACACATGCAAGTGTCTGATAGGATTCTGCTTTAGGTAGAGTAAGAATGTGAATAAGCCTAAACTTCAGAAAGTAAGCTGAAGTAAATTACGTAAGAAAACAGTTCTTAGTCATAAAAACACAAAGCATTCTCAATCTTAGGAAAACTGATTATATTTAGTTAAGTAAACCAGGGATGGCATCTTTATCTGAAGCTTGCAAGACCGTGCATGATTAACAACATGCCTCCAGAAAAATGTAATTGATTGACTGAAAAAAGTTTCTGATCCATTATCGCAACCTTTCCCCAGTTCTAGAAGATACAACCCCTTTAATGCATGGGCTTACTGGAGAGGAAGATGTAGGTTTATTCATCGTTGTTTGCCCCAAAGAACCCAGAACAGTGATTTTCATGAAACTAATATTCAAAAATATTCTGAGCATGTGTTTGCAGGGCTCTTGCTTTAGTCAGTAAGTCATGTCTGACTCTGCGAACCCACAGACTGTAGTTCTTCTGTCCATGAGATTCACCAGGCAAAAATATTAGAGTGGATTGCCATTTCCTTCTGCAGAGGATCTTCCCAGAGATTGCATCTGTATCTTCTGCATTGGCAAGTGGACTCTCTACTGCTGAGCCACCAGGGAATTCCCCTTGCAAGGGTCCAGGAATCAATTTAAAAACATAATGGTGATTATATTGACAATTATAATATCCTACTGATAGAGTTTTTTGGGTGAGGCCTCGTGATCTTTGTGGCTATGTGTACGACCATGTTTACACATACAATTTACTTAGCTATTTACTATCCTGCCTTTGGAATGATTCAGAGAAATAACAAAGATAAAGATAAGAGATAAAGAACAGCCTAAATTGCACAGAAAATATAATAGCAATTCATCTAAAAGCAAATAATTGACCTAACAACAAAATCCTAGCAAATAGTAAGGAGGATGAGGATCCTTCAGCACTTTTGGAAGACTTTAGGAACACCTCCAAGTGCCCTTTCCCCTTTGCTTGGCTTTCAGTGGCCTGTTTGCTCATCTTTTCAGGATGGTGGCATCTATCTATAAGGTTTTTACATTCCCTTATCTTCTATGTTTTTTCTCTTCTACTCCATCCAATGGAATTTTAGCAAAGTGAGCTTGATTTCGATTTTGAACTCTAAAAAAAATTTCAAATCACTTATGTCCTGCTAAAAGCACAGTCAGTGTCAAGAAAGAAGCAGAAAGTGGAGCGATGGTGTGTTGAAAAGTAGCTTAAGGGTTTCCTTGGATTTTGTTTTTAGGGCTATTTTCCTGATTGCATCAGTATTAGTGGTTATGATGGAGTCCATTAGTTCTTATAACAAATGTAATTGATTGACTGAAAAAAGTTTCTGATCCATTATCGCAACCTTTCCCCAGTTCTAGAAGATACAACCCCTTTAATGCATGGGCTTACTGGAGAGGAAGATGTAGGTTTATTCATCGTTGTTTGCCCCAAAGAACCCAGAACAGTGATTTTCATGAAACTAATATTCAAAAATATTCTGAGCATGTGTTTGCAGGGCTCTTGCTTTAGTCAGTAAGTCATGTCTGACTCTGCGAACCCACAGACTGTAGTTCTTCTGTCCATGAGATTCACCAGGCAAAAATATTAGAGTGGATTGCCATTTCCTTCTGCAGAGGATCTTCCCAGAGATTGCATCTGTATCTTCTGCATTGGCAAGTGGACTCTCTACTGCTGAGCCACCAGGGAATTCCCCTTGCAAGGGTCCAGGAATCAATTTAAAAACATAATGGTGATTATATTGACAATTATAATATCCTACTGATAGAGTTTTTTGGGTGAGGCCTCGTGATCTTTGTGGCTATGTGTACGTACCATGTTTACACATACAATTTACTTAGCTATTTACTATCCTGCCTTTGGAATGATTCAGAGAAATAACAAAGATAAAGATAAGAGATAAAGAACAGCCTAAATTGCACAGAAAATATAATAGCAATTCATCTAAAAGCAAATAATTGACCTAACAACAAAATCCTAGCAAATAGTAAGGAGGATGAGGATCCTTCAGCACTTTTGGAAGACTTTAGGAACACCTCCAAGTGCCCTTTCCCCTTTGCTTGGCTTTCAGTGGCCTGTTTGCTCATCTTTTCAGGATGGTGGCATCTATCTATAAGGTTTTTACATTCCCTTATCTTCTATGTTTTTTCTCTTCTACTCCATCCAATGGAATTTTAGCAAAGTGAGCTTGATTTCGATTTTGAACTCTAAAAAAAATTTCAAATCACTTATGTCCTGCTAAAAGCACAGTCAGTGTCAAGAAAGAAGCAGAAAGTGGAACGATGGTTTGTTGAAAAGTAGCTTAGATTCCTGGATCTGTCGGCTTCCAGCAATCACAGCTATTCTGCACATTACTTCTCAGGGGCTATTTTCCCCCTGATTGCATCAGTATTAGTGGTTATGATGGGTTATACTTGTCCATTTGAAGTTCTTATAACTATAATGTTAACCTTCTGGGATATTTTGTGTCCTCTGTCTCATTTTGCAACACTGGGACTGAGATTGAAAAAAAAAACAAAACTTTTTTTTGGATCAGAGTGTAAAAGCATTCTCAGTTTCCTAAGGTTACTACCAAAGAAACGATCCAGTAATTTGAGCACAACAGTTTGGGCTTGCAGACCTGGTAGCTCAGACAGTGAAGAGTAGGCCTGCAGTGTGGGAGACCTGGGTTTGATCCCTGAGCTGGGAAGACTCCCTGGATAAAGAAAGGGCAGCCCGCTCCAGTATTCTTGCCCAGAAAATCCCATGGATGGAAGAGCCTTGCAGGCTACAGTCCATGGTGTCACAGAGTCAGATACAACTGAGTGACATTTTCAATGTCTCAAGTTCTGTTTCTTGAATGGGCCACCACAGATCTTTCCATTTACTAGTGGACTGGTAAATTACTTGTTAATTGAATGGGCAAAAAATCAGTAAGTGTATTATGAGAAAACTAAGATGCCAAATACGTATTAATACTAATTTCCCCCCAAGACTGATCCCATCTAGTCCTATCAACCTAGGTTGGCCAAAACAATAAACAATGAGATGCTCTTCCCATTGTCTTTTTGTTTTACTTTGCCAATTTGTTTTTCTTTTGGTCAGGACTAGGAAGGACATTTACATAGGGAAAAATAGTACCTTCTTATGAAAGACTCTTATTTGTCCCATTTTTGTCATCTGGGATCAAAATCCTTGGATAGACTGAGAGCCTTCTTTTCACGCATATCTCTTTTTGTCTTTAATAAGAAGTGAATGGCTTCCCAGCTGTTTAAAATGATCAAAATGATCAGCTTCTCTGTACTTTGCTCCAAGTGTGACACTTAGAGATTTGTTCAAGAAAATGAATACAAGAAATTATATTCCTGCAAAATATTCACTGAAGATCTATTCTGTCTAAGGCATGTGTTAAGGGACTGAAATCCATGCACTTTAACTTATTTTGCATATTGAGATAGACTCCAAAGTTCTAATTTTGCCTCTTTCTACATGTTTATTATTCATTGCTAGAAAGTAAATGATTTATGTATCTATCTATCTATATACACATATATATAGCTCATCAAGACACTCCCGCAATTTATGGATGAAGATCCCCCAAGTCCCCAAAGGCGGAGAGCCCACCTAACCTTCAACTTCCCATTGCCACCTCCCCACTCACCCTCCAGGGACCAGCATCAGCCCCCTCCCTACCGCGCGACCCAGCTCCTCCGCCTACGCCAATGCCACTCCCTGAGAAGAGATGGTCCATCCTAAGGGAACCCACATTTCGATGGACCTCACTGACCAGGGAACTGGCCCTCCTCCCCTGCTTCTCCACCAGCCCCACCCCTACTTCCTGCCCCTGTCACTCCACCCCAAGGCCCCTGCTCCTTTGCCCCGTCCCCGTTTCACCCTAACCGAAGCCCACCTGAAGATCTACGAATTGGCTCTTGTGCTTCCTCCTCTTGGGGCCCCTGAAGCCCCTGAACCAGAGCCCATCCCACTGAGCCCTCTCCCGCTGAGCCTAAGCCATGGCAATGGGCCGCACGAACCACCTCACCTTGCCTTGATTTGCCCCCATGGTTGCCACTCCTGTTAAGGCTGAGGCGCCCCCTCCTGGAGTCCATCTCCACACAGTGGGAGCCTGACGCTCAGCTGCAGCAGCCCCTTCAGGCCTTGCAGACCCAGCTGCTGCCCCAGCACCCCACGAGCAGTCACTGCCGTGGCCACGTTTGCCGCTGCGGCCGCCACCGCTGCAGCCGCACATCAGGCGTGGTGGAAGCATAGATGAAAACATGACAACATACATGAAGACGGTGGGCAGAAGAAATAACGTGGAAACCACACAAGCAGAGACTCGCATCTGGGCAGGAGCAGAACAGATGTAGACGACAGAGAGGTGGTTGCACTGGCTAAAGCAGAGAGCAGAGAGAAGAAGCATTTGCCAAGTGGAGGGTAGTCACATTGAGAAGCATCTCAATAGCATGCAGAGAAGTTTGAATGGGATTCCACGGTACCCACTGTGGTAATCATGGCAAAGTCATGTTGCCCCTGGTTTTTACAGACAAGGACATTGGCCCAAGCATACTATACGGACTCATACAGTGAGCTGTTTATGAGAAGATATTCATAATCTTGAAAGGCAGTCTTCCCTCAAAGAAAACTGCAGTAGAGGTAGATAATATTCAGTGTGACACAGAGCTGAGTGCTTAGAAATGTGATCTCGGGAATACTGACTCCACCTCATGGTGGAGAAACTCTAAGAAAGCTACTTAACTTTTCTATGCCTCAGTGTCTTCATCTGAAAAGAATTAAAAAACAGAAAGCACCTTCCTCATATGGTTGCCATGATGAAGAGACCAGTCAATAAATATGAAGTGCTTAGACAGTCCTTAGTTCTGGTAATCATTCATTAAGTGGGAGCTTATTAATGGCTGTAGTACTCATCAGGATTCAAGGTGAGAGAATCAGTTTGCCATGGAAGTATTTCTGTTGCTAATGTACTCAGTTTCCCCTAAAATTCTTGCCATTTAAGGGAAATCCATGCAATAAAGTAACTATACTGATGATTCAGTTTTTGAAGGTTTGACCAAAAAAATTATAACTGGAAATTAAGAACACAATGTATTTAGAATCACAATGTTGAACTTTAAAATGTTCTTATCAAATACTAGGTGCATATTTTAAATCATAATCTTATATGATGTCCCACATGAAATTTCTCTTAATTATGAGTTTATGCTCCTTGGAGAATCGTGTACAATTCTCTTTCATGTCTCCCAGGTACTTTCTGGCACCTACATGCTCAGTAAATCCTGGATGGATGGATGGAAGGAAGAAAGACAAGCAGTTAGGCTGACTAGTAAGGTAGAGTTATTTGCTTTTCCAGCATGGGAAGTCAAAAGCCCTTTGATCGATTCAGGAGTTAGAGACCCAGGGCAACCATTTCTTCTCGGAAGGTCGATTTGCACACAGATGTCACCCTTCAGAATATAGAAGGTGATGCATGAGCTTACTGTACCTTCTGGGTGTGTGCCCACCTGCTTGTGGTCTGCTTCTGTCTCCCCTAAACAAGATGCCACTCTGATCTCAATAGCATGCAGAGAAGTTTGAATGGGATTCCACGGTACCCACTGTGGTAATCATGGCAAAGTCATGTTGCCCTGGTTTTACAGACAAGGACATTGGCCCAAGCATACTATACGGACTCATACAGTGAGCTGTTTATGAGAAGATATTCATAATCTTGAAAGGCAGTCTTCCCTCAAAGAAAACTGCAGTAGAGGTAGATAATATTCAGTGTGACACAGAGCTGAGTGCTTAGAAATGTGATCTCGGGAATACTGACTCCACCTCATGGTGGAGAAACTCTAAGAAAGCTACTTAACTTTTCTATGCCTCAGTGTCTTCATCTGAAAAGAATTAAAAAACAGAAAGCACCTT
Source organism: Tragulus kanchil (assembly GCA_022376925.1). Classification (NCBI taxonomy): domain Eukaryota; kingdom Metazoa; phylum Chordata; class Mammalia; order Artiodactyla; family Tragulidae; genus Tragulus; species Tragulus kanchil. The sequence goes on from JAIOJX010000026.1 coordinate 145,833,699, forward strand.
CCTCATATGGTTGCCATGATGAAGAGACCAGTCAATAAATATGAAGTGCTTAGACAGTCCTTAGTTCTGGTAATCATTCATTAAGTGGGAGCTTATTAATGGCTGTAGTACTCATCAGGATTCAAGGTGAGAGAATCAGTTTGCCATGGAAGTATTTCTGTTGCTAATGTACTCAGTTTCCCCTAAAATTCTTGCCATTTAAGGGAAATCCATGCAATAAAGTAACTATACTGATGATTCAGTTTTTGAAGGTTTGACCAAAAAAATTATAACTGGAAATTAAGAACACAATGTATTTAGAATCACAATGTTGAACTTTAAAATGTTCTTATCAAATACTAGGTGCATATTTTAAATCATAATCTTATATGATGTCCCACATGAAATTTCTCTTAATTATGAGTTTATGCTCCTTGGAGAATCGTGTACAATTCTCTTTCATGTCTCCCAGGTACTTTCTGGCACCTACATGCTCAGTAAATCCTGGATGGATGGATGGAAGGAAGAAAGACAAGCAGTTAGGCTGACTAGTAAGGTAGAGTTATTTGCTTTTCCAGCATGGGAAGTCAAAAGCCCTTTGATCGATTCAGGAGTTAGAGACCCAGGGCAACCATTTCTTCTCGGAAGGTCGATTTGCACACAGATGTCACCCTTCAGAATATAGAAGGTGATGCATGAGCTTACTGTACCTTCTGGGTGTGTGCCCACCTGCTTGTGGTCTGCTTCTGTCTCCCCTAAACAAGATGCCACTCTGGGGCTTATGAAATGCTGAAATTATATGAGGGCATGTGAAAGGCCTCAAGTTTCTCCTTTGCATTTGGGAAAATGACATTATTTAAATGTTATTTATAAAGACCTATTTTAAGTCAAGGTAAGAAACCTGTCTTGGGAAGTAGGGGAATTGCTCTTTTCAACGACAGATTTTCTAAGCAAAAAATGAGCAGGCTTAAGAAACCTGTCTCTCTCCTGCTCCCTCTCTGTTTCTCTCTCAATGAGCACCTCTCTCTTAGTTACAAAGATTTTTTAAAATGTGACTTACAGTGGGAGGGAGGCATGGAGGGAGTAACATGGAAACCTATACTGTCATGTGTGAAAAAGATAGCTATTATCATTGTGCTAAGGGAATAGGAGTACCTACAACCACTTGGGGCAATGGTCTGGAGGGGTGGGAGGGGGGGAACTGCGTGGGGGAAGGGTTCAGGGATATGCATATGAATGATCTGGGAACATACACGTCTGTGAACAACAAAACTCTGTAAAATCTTTAAAATAAAGGAAAAAAAAATGTGACTTAGTATGTTTTCTGCTACCAGTTCTAGTATACTTTATTGCATAAAGAGAAAACAAGAAAGCTCCTTTACTTATTTGACATAGTTTCTTGGACTCACTCTTGATGGAGGGCTTTTGATTATTTCCCACTATCATGCAAGAAACAATCGGTGGGATGGAATTCATCACCCACAGGTCCTGGGTCAGCAGCTGGAGGAGCATGTTCTTATGTTTTGCTTTGGCTTTATTGATAGGATTATTTTGCAACTTAATTCAACAAGGTTTTATTGAGTATACATGTCCCTGGGGTTTCTCATGGACTTCCCAGTTGGTGCTAGAGATGAATCCACCTGCCAAAGCAGGAGACATAATGAGATGTGAATTCAATTCCTGGGTTGGGAAGATCCTTGGAAGAGGTCATAGCAATCTACTTTAGTATTCTTGCCTGGAGATCCCTCAGCACTTCAGACTACAGTCCAAGGGGTCGCAAGTATAGTCAAGAATATAGAAGGTGATGCATGAGCTTACTGTACCTTCTGGGTGTGTGCCCACCTGCTTGTGGTCTGCTTCTGTCTCCCCTAAACAAGATGCCACTCTGGGGCTTATGAAATGCTGAAATTATATGAGGGCATGTGAAAGGCCTCAAGTTTCTCCTTTGCATTTGGGAAAATGACATTATTTAAATGTTATTTATAAAGACCTATTTTAAGTCAAGGTAAGAAACCTGTCTTGGGAAGTAGGGGAATTGCTCTTTTCAACGACAGATTTTCTAAGCAAAAAATGAGCAGGCTTAAGAAACCTGTCTCTCTCCTGCTCCCTCTCTGTTTCTCTCTCAATGAGCACCTCTCTCTTAGTTACAAAGATTTTTTAAAATGTGACTTACAGTGGGAGGGAGGCATGGAGGGAGTAACATGGAAACCTATACTGTCATGTGTGAAAAAGATAGCTATTGTCATTGTGCTAAGGGAATAGGAGTACCTACAACCACTTGGGGCAATGGTCTGGAGGGGTGGGAGGGGGGGAACTGCGTGGGGGAAGGGTTCAGGGATATGCATATGAATGATCTGGGAACATACACGTCTGTGAACAACAAAACTCTGTAAAATCTTTAAAATAAAGGAAAAAAAAATGTGACTTAGTATGTTTTCTGCTACCAGTTCTAGTATACTTTATTGCATAAAGAGAAAACAAGAAAGCTCCTTTACTTATTTGACATAGTTTCTTGGACTCACTCTTGATGGAGGGCTTTTGATTATTTCCCACTATCATGCAAGAAACAATCGGTGGGATGGAATTCATCACCCACAGGTCCTGGGTCAGCAGCTGGAGGAGCATGTTCTTATGTTTTGCTTTGGCTTTATTGATAGGATTATTTTGCAACTTAATTCAACAAGGTTTTATTGAGTATACATGTCCCTGGGGTTTCTCATGGACTTCCCAGTTGGTGCTAGAGATGAATCCACCTGCCAAAGCAGGAGACATAATGAGATGTGAATTCAATTCCTGGGTTGGGAAGATCCCTTGGAAGAGGTCATAGCAATCTACTTTAGTATTCTTGCCTGGAGAATCCCATGGACAGAGGCATCTGTCAGACTACAGTCCAAGGGGTCGCAAAGAGTCAAACAAGACTGAGAAACTAACACTTTCACTTTCATAACTGCCAGGAGAACTGGTAAATGAATGAAGGAGTGAAGAAAAGGTGGAAAGGGACTGTTACATTTTTAAAATGTAATAGTTATGTGCACTTTAATTGTTTGCCTTTTACATTATACCTAACAAGGTTTTCAAAAATAGGTTTTCTAAAAATAACTAGTTAGTCCACGAAATGTGCAATTTGCCTATTTAAAATCACTTGTAATCATAGAAAAAATACTTGAAAATAGTAGCCCATCAGTTCCCAAATTATTATAACCAAGAGTAGACAACAGACACTGTCTGCTCAAGCATGGGTGGAGCTTAACAATAGAGGTCAAAAATCACTCCGTGTAAAACATTCTGCATTTGTACACATACATGCTGTAACTCCTGACTTTAGCTTAGATTTGAATGTTAAAATTAATTACTAAATTTGTTATTCCTAGTGTTTTGGTTCTCAAATTTGAATCCTACTTACATATTTTAATTCCTCATAGTTGGTTTTGAATGTCACTTCACCCCATATTTCTCAGAAGATAAGAGAGTTGCATTACTAATGGGAAGTAGTCTTATTAAAGACCTCCAATGGGGCTTCCCCTGGTGGTCCAGTGGATAAGGACACCGCCTTGCAGTGCAAGGGGCGCCTGTTCAATCCCTGGCCTGGGAAGATCCCACATGCCGCGGAGCGGCTGGACCGATGTGTCCAATCACCGAGCCGGAGCTCTGGAGCGCATGCGCCCAGAGACGGCGCTCTGCGACAACAGAGGCCACCGCGATGGGAGGCCCACAGGAGCCAAAGAACAAAGGCAGATGAAAACAAATAAACGAAAGACCAATAGAAGTGGCCCGCCCATTCCCCTCCCTCCCCAACCCGACCCCCACCCAAAAATAAATAAATAAATAAATCTTTAAAATAAATAAATAAAGACCTCCAATGAGAAAATAGACATACAGATTAGATTTTAGGAGAAGCTCCCTATAACCAGAAGGATTAGGAAATATTGAAAAACATAATCAGGAATGACAGTGAAAGTCTCCTTTACTGAATATTTTAAGGAGTAGACAATTATCTTGTAGAAAACAGTCTTTCTTGAGAATTGTTCTAGATTTACCAGGCAGCTTCATGTTTGTTGGTTTATGCTTTTGTTTCTTTTTTGGCCTAGTATGCCCGGAAAGTTGGTGGAAACAAAGCAACAGGCCAAATCTACACAGTCAACTGTATAGAAACCTGCAAAGTTGACTTGATCCTTACTAAGGACTCAGAATTACAAAATAAGCTGATGACACTCTGAGGGTCTTAGCTAGCAACATAAAGGATTCATCTGAATCTAAATCCTCTTCTGTTTGCCTCAAGGACAGGCCCTAGATCACACACAGCTGACAGAACAGCAACCACTCCCACCACAGGCCAGGTATTAACAGAGCCAAAGACAGAAACAAGATTGAGCTCAACCCAACTGCTGACAGCTGAAATGCCAATAAGTATGTGACCACTAGACCTGGATGCTACAGGAAACCTACAGTAAAGGCCATGCCAATCACAAGCAGGAATAAAACAACAACAGAACAGCTTTTCTCACTGGAAATGAATAAGCAAAGCAAATCTGCTTACAGTTCAAGCAAGCCATATTCACAAGGATCTCTTGAATGTGACAAGCTAGAAATTTGAGTTACAGAACAAGGCATTCTCGTACACCCAAGATGGCACCTATATCTACCTCTCTGGAAAACAGACCCATGAATCACAGTTAGGCTCTAAGCTACTTAATCTCAAGGACCATGTCTAGCTAACTGAAAGCCCAAACCCTACCCTCTGCATCTCACATAATGTGTGTTCAATAACTCATTGTTAAACGATTAAATGAGTCTACTACTACAACTTCACATGATTCCAAGAGACCAGATTGAAGTGTTTCCTCCTCCTCTCTCCTTGGTAAGTTTCTGTTGGGTTTTCAACATCCACTTCACAGATTCCTTTCTTTACTCCCTAGGGCTCTCTGCTCATGTCTCTGTTACAACACTTATCTTCCCAAGGTGCCGAGTTGTCATTCTTGAGCTGCACTTATCCAATATGAGAGCCACTGGCCCCTGTGGCTGTTGAGCACTTCAAATGTGGTTAGTGTGAACAAAGACCAGAATTTTTAATTTAATTTTATTTGGCTTACATTTAAAAACTGACACTCAATTCAGTTGTCAAAAACTTATTTGGAACTACATCAGTATGGGAATCTACATTTTTCTACTATAAACTTTATGAAATCTAAATACAAATTCAAATATTCTCAATGAAAATTTAACATCAAGCTGATATGCTTTAAGTAGAAAATAAAAGTAGACTTCATAGGAAAACAAAGAAAGCAAACGAGCTAATTCATAATATTTTATACTAACTACACATCAAAAGGGCTACCCTGGTGGCTCAGACAGTAAGCTCTCTCCAGTGTGGAGACCTAGGTTCAGTCCCTGGGCTGGGAAGATCCCCTGGAGAAGGGAATGGCTGCTCTCTTCAGTATTCTTGCCTGAAGAATTCCCATGGACAGAAGATCCTGGTGGACTACAGTCCATAGTGTTGCAAAGAGTCAGACACGACTGAGTGACTTTCAATTTCACACATTGAAAAGCTAATATTTTGGACATATTTAATTAAATAGAGGGCTTCCCATGTGGTGTTAGTGGTAAAGAACTCATCTGCCAATACAGGAGACTGAAGAGATGCAAGTTCAAATCCTGGGTTGGGAATATCCCCTGGCAAGCATGGCAACCACTCCAGTATTCTTGCCTGGAGAATTCCATGGACAGAGAAGCCTGGTGGGTTGATAGTCCATGGGGTCACAAACAGTCCCACATGACTGAATATTTTGTGCATATTCCATTAAATAAAGGATATCATTAAAATAAATTTTATCGATTTCTTTTCACCTTTTTAATGTAGGCACTAGAAAAATTTAAGTTACATATATGGCTTAAGTTATATTTCTGTTGGATAAGCATTGCTATAGATTATTCTATGAACACTTTCCAAATGCTATTCACTAAGATAAGCATTTTATATGTTACAACTGTTTTACCAGTAAGGAAACAAAGACTTCTAAAAAGAATTGAGTTTCAACATCCACTTCACAGATTCCTTTCTTTACTCCCTAGGGCTCTCTGCTCATGTCTCTGTTACAACACTTATCTTCCCAAGGTGCCGAGTTGTCATTCTTGAGCTGCACTTATCCAATATGAGAGCCACTGGCCCCTGTGGCTGTTGAGCACTTCAAATGTGGTTAGTGTGAACAAAGACCAGAATTTTTAATTTAATTTTATTTGGCTTACATTTAAAAACTGACACTCAATTCAGTTGTCAAAAACTTATTTGGAACTACATCAGTATGGGAATCTACATTTTTCTACTATAAACTTTATGAAATCTAAATACAAATTCAAATATTCTCAATGAAAATTTAACATCAAGCTGATATGCTTTAAGTAGAAAATAAAAGTAGACTTCATAGGAAAACAAAGAAAGCAAACGAGCTAATTCATAATATTTTATACTAACTACACATCAAAGGGCTCCCCTGGTGGCTCAGACAGTAAGCTCTCTCCAGTGTGGAGACCTAGGTTCAGTCCCTGGGCTGGGAAGATCCCCTGGAGAAGGGAATGGCTGCTCTCTTCAGTATTCTTGCCTGAAGAATTCCCATGGACAGAAGATCCTGGTGGACTACAGTCCATAGTGTTGCAAAGAGTCAGACACGACTGAGTGACTTTCAATTTCACACATTGAAAAGCTAATATTTTGGACATATTTAATTAAATAGAGGGCTTCCCATGTGGTGTTAGTGGTAAAGAACTCATCTGCCAATACAGGAGACTGAAGAGATGCAAGTTCAAATCCTGGGTTGGGAATATCCCCTGGCAAGCATGGCAACCACTCCAGTATTCTTGCCTGGAGAATTCCATGGACAGAGAAGCCTGGTGGGTTGATAGTCCATGGGGTCACAAACAGTCCCACATGACTGAATATTTTGTGCATATTCCATTAAATAAAGGATATCATTAAAATAAATTTTATCGATTTCTTTTCACCTTTTTAATGTAGGCACTAGAAAAATTTAAGTTACATATATGGCTTAAGTTATATTTCTGTTGGATAAGCATTGCTATAGATTATTCTATGAACACTTTCCAAATGCTATTCACTAAGATAAGCATTTTATATGTTACAACTGTTTTACCAGTAAGGAAACAAAGACTTCTAAAGAAAACTATGCAACATACCTTGGAGCACAGTTAGAGTAGGGTTAGACCCAGGTCTTCATGGTTTCTGAGTTCCAGCCCTCAACTGCTCTGTGTTTCTGGTGGGTACACATTAGCCTGCCCCTTGTACAGAGAAAGCACCCAGTGAATGCTTGCTGACTAAATGAAAGTGAATGAATTAAATGGGATTATCTGTGTAAATATATTTTTATCATATAGAAAGAAAGTATATAATGCTAAATTCAAGCTGAACTATGCATAGATGATGAAGATACATCTTTTCTGCCTGGAAACACTGAAGAACTTCTTAGTTTTGATGTTCACATTTGATCAAAGACACACAATCCTTTAGAGGAAAACATGTTCATTATGAACATGAAGGGACTGGCATTTAATGACAGATGGATAAGCTGCTGAGAACCCAAACAGGGCAAATGTCTACCAAGAAAGTAAGAGTTACTAAACGATTTCACACATCTGAGTTTTTAAGTTGAATATAGTTGAAATTGCTCAGGCTAGAGCAGCAGTAACTTTGCATGAATAGTAAGAACAATCTTATATTCTTAGGTTTCTATTTCACAACAGCCTTTTTGGTGGGGGTGGGGGGCACTTCTATTGGTCTTTCATTTATCCATTTTCATCCATCTTTGTTCTTTGGCCTGTGTGGGCCTCCCATCACAGTGGCCTCTCTCGTCGCAGAGCACCGGCTCTGGGCGCTGCACTCCAGAGCACTGGCTTGGTAGTTGGGCACATCAGTTCAGCTGCTCTGCGGCACATGGGATCTTCCCAGACCAGGGATTGAACCAGTGCCCCTTGCACTGCAAGGAGCCATCCTTACCCACTGGACCACCAGAGAAGCCTACAACAGCCTTTTAAATAAACATCTTATACATATTTCTCGTTTGTTCTGTTGACCTTGATCTGTCACTAAGGAATGTCTTATGTTTAAACTCAGATTTGCTTTATAAGATAAAGCTCATGATCCATAAGAAGTAGGATATATAGAAATTTTAGTCTTGATGTTTTTCTTAGATGGAAAGTTTCTGTGATACTATTTTATTTATTGTCATTTACTCTACAAAGAATTCAATTCAATCCCACAAAAACTGGCCAAATGCCTCCTCAATGCTAGATGCTGATTATTAAAAAGTAAACAAGGCCATGAATAAGAAGCTCCTCCAGATCTTACCCACTACTGAAAATGTGTCATTACTTTAGGAATGGCAAAGTGGAAGAAAAAATAAAGCAAGTTTTTAAAGAAGCAAGGAAAGGTAAAATACCCATAAGCCTTAAAATGCAAGTATAGCATGAACAAGAAGAGTAGAACCACTGCACAACCACAAATAGAAATGGCTCAGAACATCCTGTGCAGGACATGCGAGACAAAGCATAACCCTAGAGTTCACGGTCTGGTCATTCTTTCTAATCATTAGAAAGTAAAATTAGTCTCCTCCTAAGACACCTGCAGCCATTTTAAAACTTCAGATGGCTCCAGTTTTCAAAGCTCATCTATCTGAATTTCTTTTGGGCAAGATAACCTAGACATGTCTGATATTACCAACTGCTGGTCTAATTCTATCCTTCATGACAAACCCAAAGAGAAGAGATCTCTATAGTAATTAACTATGCAAATTAGTTATCTACTTTTTGTCTCCTATCTGGAAAAATGTTTTAGACCATTTAGACAAAAATGATTTTTGTCTCCTGTTTAAGAAAGAATATATATTCTTTCCTTCATTGCTTTTTCCCTTCCTCCAAATCAAGAAATTGTCCTTGAACAGATGCCAGACACTGAAAATTATTCAAAGCATTATAGTGACACATCAAAGAGAGAAGAGACTAGGAAATTAATTGCAACGATTTCTTTTGAACACTCTAGCAAGATTTTTAACTGGTGCGTAGGAGTGTCAAAATCCAAGAATGCAAAAGGGGAGGACTTTCAGAAGAAGAATACAAATTGGGATGTAGCTGACCATTTGAATTTATTATCTTGTCTAGTAAAATTAGCAAGCAATGTGTTCAAAGAAAACCATCACTTACTAACCAACTAAAGAGCTATTATTTTTTCCTAAGAACCCTTTCCAGTATGTGACAACTAAAAGTGCATTGTTTGTCTGAATCTTTCAACTACAGACAAGCAAATATTGAATAAAATGGCTGTCATTTAAAAAAGTATGCGCAATTAACTAGGCAGTAACATGATGTAATTTGGGAACCCCTTTCTTTGGAAAAAAGATCAATTGCAATTTAAGTAAACAAAAAAGGCCTTAAAATGCAAAAGTAAAAAAAGAAGCTCCTCCAGATCTTACCCACTACTGAAAATGTGTCATTACTTTAGGAATGGCAAAGTGGAAGAAAAAATAAAGCAAGTTTTTAAAGAAGCAAGGAAAGGTAAAATACCCATAAGCCTTAAAATGCAAGTATAGCATGAACAAGAAGAGTAGAACCACTGCACAACCACAAATAGAAATGGCTCAGAACATCCTGTGCAGGACATGCGAGACAAAGCATAACCCTAGAGTTCACGGTCTGGTCATTCTTTCTAATCATTAGAAAGTAAAATTAGTCTCCTCCTAAGACACCTGCAGCCATTTTAAAACTTCAGATGGCTCCAGTTTTCAAAGCTCATCTATCTGAATTTCTTTTGGGCAAGATAACCTAGACATGTCTGATATTACCAACTGCTGGTCTAATTCTATCCTTCATGACAAACCCAAAGAGAAGAGATCTCTATAGTAATTAACTATGCAAATTAGTTATCTACTTTTTGTCTCCTATCTGGAAAAATGTTTTAGACCATTTAGACAAAAATGATTTTTGTCTCCTGTTTAAGAAAGAATATATATTCTTTCCTTCATTGCTTTTTCCCTTCCTCCAAATCAAGAAATTGTCCTTGAACAGATGCCAGACACTGAAAATTATTCAAAGCATTATAGTGACACATCAAAGAGAGAAGAGACTAGGAAATTAATTGCAACGATTTCTTTTGAACACTCTAGCAAGATTTTTAACTGGTGCGTAGGAGTGTCAAAATCCAAGAATGCAAAAGGGGAGGACTTTCAGAAGAAGAATACAAATTGGGATGTAGCTGACCATTTGAATTTATTATCTTGTCTAGTAAAATTAGCAAGCAATGTGTTCAAAGAAAACCATCACTTACTAACCAACTAAAGAGCTATTATTTTTTCCTAAGAACCCTTTCCAGTATGTGACAACTAAAAGTGCATTGTTTGTCTGAATCTTTCAACTACAGACAAGCAAATATTGAATAAAATGGCTGTCATTTAAAAAAGTATGCGCAATTAACTAGGCAGTAACATGATGTAATTTGGGAACTCTGTCCTTCCATTTACTTTTAAGGTTCTTACATTATCCATTGTATTACGCAACAAAGGGCTTCCTTGGTGACTCAGTGGTAAAGAATCTCCTGCCAAATCAGAAGACACAAGTTCGATCCCTGGGTCAGGAAGATCTCTTGGAGAAGGAAATGGCAATTCACTCCAGTATTCTTGCCTGGGAAATCCCATAGACAGAGGAGCCTGGCAGCTTACAAATTCATGGGGTCTCAAAGAATTGTACTGGAACAGGCAACTAATACCTTCTCATTACACCACAAACTATTTCTTTTTTGGGGGGCGGGCCACTTCTATTGGTCTCTCATTTATCTATTTTCATCCATCTTTGTTCTTTGGCCCATGTGGGCCTCCGATCACGGTGGCCTCTGTCATCGCAGAGTACCGGCTTTGGGCACATGTGCTCCAGAGCTCCGGTTTGGCAATTGGACACATCGGTCCAGCTGCTCCTCGGCATGTGGGATCTTCCCAGGCCAGGGATCGAACCGCTGCCCCTTGCACTGCAAGGTGATGTCCTTACCCACTGGACCACCAGGGAAGCCCCACAAAGTATTTCTTATTGAAAAACCAACAGCAGACAAAGATTATGGATTATGCCTGTTGAGATTATAGCACTAAAAGCTTATTAAGTTTTACTTTCATTTGCAATTTGGTATTTAGCAAGAAAATGCATCCAAGATTTATGTTCCAGTATCTAGAAATAAACCCAGATTAATCAAGAAATGCAATATTACAAATAATACTGAAGAAGAGGAATATTCACTGTAGTTAAAACATTATTTTCAAGAACTTTGGAACTATTAATTCTCAGTCACTCATGAAAATAAGTTTAACACTCTGTTTTCTTAATATGAGTCCCCATACATTCTTGAAAGTAAATCAAAATATGACTTTTCATGATGTTATTCCCTAGAAATGGTAGTTTTATAACACTAAAGTAAGGAACACATGGGGCTTCCCCAGTGGCTCAGCAGTAAAGAACCAGCCTACAATGCAGGCGACCCAGGAGACATGGATTCAGTCCCTGGGTCCTGAAGATCCCCTGAAAGAGGACATGGCAATCAACTCCAGTATTCTTGACAGGAAAATCCCATGGACAGAGGACCCTGGTGGGCTACAGTCCATGGGGTCACAAAAAGTCAGACATCACCAAAGTGATGGAGCAACAGCATGCAAAGAACACATAACTGAGTTATGATTATAAGTCTATTGTTTATTTTATTGAAATTTTAAAATATGTCAAGTCATTAATAAAATCAAAAAGGAGGAGACCTGGTGTATTTAATGTCCATTTTCTCACAAATCATCTTAGGTTAAATAGCCAAGCTCAATCCTCCAAAATAACTTTGGTCTATTCCTGTTTCAGAAGATAGGATCTTACTAGAAAAGTTTTTGAATGGCTACAGGCTGAGAGGTGCCCCTCCCTTAAATCCTATGTTAAAGTCCTGACCCCTAGTCCTTCAGAATATGACTTCTTTTTAACATGGTGATTAAGTTAAAATGAGGCCATTAGAGTGGATCTAATTCAATCTGACCCTTTTCCTTACAAGAAGAAATTGGACACAAAAGATACCTGGACATGACCACTTCATAGACCACTTCAAGTCCCATCCTTTCAATTTAGCTATTACTATGGTCCCATATTTTAGTCCTACTTAACTATTTAACCTTCAAATTAGACATTACCATTGTTCCATTCGTCAATGCTTATTTTTATTTACTCACATACTTCTCAGTATTTCACTCATGAATTTCCCCTTATTTATCAAACATTCTTTCCAGAATCTTATTCCTTATTCTGGCAACTGTAGATTTCTGGATCTGAGGATCAATGACTTTCAACATTTCTGGACAGTTATCAGCCATTATATTTCTTGAGTGTTATAGTGTTCACTTCACTATATCTTCTAGTCCTGGTTAGGATTTATTATACCTTCATATTCTGTTCTCGCTGTCTCTTCAGTTGAAGTTCATACTAGTCATCTATTTATCACCTTAAGCTTCATTCCTGATTAACTATTTGAATATATTTTTCAGTTCACTAAATGACTGCTAAATCCATTCTACTGTTTAGCCCTTCTAACAATTATTTCACTATAATTGTTAGATTTTTATTTCCAGAAGCTATTTGGTTCCATTTAAAATTACATGTCATTTTTATAAATTCTTACTATTTGCTAATATTTTCAATGTCCATTTACTTCTTAAATATGCATCCTTTGCACTATATGTCTAAATCTCCCACATCTGAAGTTTCTGAGTCTGATTCTATTGTCTGTCTTTTTTTCCCCTTTCTGGCTTACTCATAGTGGTTTGGTTTTTGGCAGGGGTGGGTGTTTGGTGATTTCTGACTGTGGATGCATATTCTTTGAGACATTTTAGTGGGAACTCTTTGAGGTCCAACCTGAAATTCCACTCCCCCTTGAGGATTTCTGTTTCCTTTTTCCAGTGCCCTGTGGTCACTATCAACCTGGGTCCACATTAAAGAACAGAGTCTGGCTGTGGTTTGTCTGGACTACAGTCATAGCTGAATGCTCACACAAGGGCCAGCTTGTGGTTACCATTTCCCAAGGAAGATATTTTTTTAATGTTTTTCCATTAGAGTGGATCTAATTCAATCTGACCCTTTTCCTTACAAGAAGAAATTGGACACAAAAGATACCTGGACATGACCACTTCATAGACCACTTCAAGTCCCATCCTTTCAATTTAGCTATTACTATGGTCCCATATTTTAGTCCTACTTAACTATTTAACCTTCAAATTAGACATTACCATTGTTCCATTCGTCAATGCTTATTTTTATTTACTCACATACTTCTCAGTATTTCACTCATGAATTTCCCCTTATTTATCAAACATTCTTTCCAGAATCTTATTCCTTATTCTGGCAACTGTAGATTTCTGGATCTGAGGATCAATGACTTTCAACATTTCTGGACAGTTATCAGCCATTATATTTCTTGAGTGTTATAGTGTTCACTTCACTATATCTTCTAGTCCTGGTTAGGATTTATTATACCTTCATATTCTGTTCTCCCTGTCTCTTCAGTTGAAGTTCATACTAGTCATCTATTTATCACCTTAAGCTTCATTCCTGATTAACTATTTGAATATATTTTTCAGTTCACTAAATGACTGCTAAATCCATTCTACTGTTTAGCCCTTCTAACAATTATTTCACTATAATTGTTAGATTTTTATTTCCAGAAGCTATTTGGTTCCATTTAAAATTACATGTCATTTTTATAAATTCTTACTATTTGCTAATATTTTCAATGTCCATTTACTTCTTAAATATGCATCCTTTGCACTATATGTCTAAATCTCCCACATCTGAAGTTTCTGAGTCTGATTCTATTGTCTGTCTTTTTTTCCCCTTTCTGGCTTACTCATAGTGGTTTGGTTTTTGGCAGGGGTGGGTGTTTGGTGATTTCTGACTGTGGATGCATATTCTTTGAGACATTTTAGTGGGAACTCTTTGAGGTCCAACCTGAAATTCCACTCCCCCTTGAGGATTTCTGTTTCCTTTTTCCAGTGCCCTGTGGTCACTATCAACCTGGGTCCACATTAAAGAACAGAGTCTGGCTGTGGTTTGTCTGGACTACAGTCATAGCTGAATGCTCACACAAGGGCCAGCTTGTGGTTACCATTTCCCAAGGAAGATATTTTTCCTTCCTCTATCCAGAACCATAATGTGTCAGGCAAGTTTTTTTGTTTTTTTTTTTTTTTTTTTGCGGGGGGAGGGGGGGGGGTGGGGGGGGGGGGGGGCAGGTGGGCCACTTCTATTAGTCTTTCATTGATCTATTTTCATCCATCTTCATTCTTTGGCCCGTGTGGGCCTCCCATTGCAGTGGCCTCTGTTGTCGCAGAACACCGGCTCTGGGCGCACGTGCGCCAGAGCTCCAGCTCGGTAATTGGACACATCCGTCCAGCCGCTCTGAGGCACGTGGGACCTTCCCAGGCCAGGGATTGAACCGGCGCCCCTTGCACTGCAAGGCGGTGTCCTTACCCACTGGACCACCAGGGAAGCCCTCAGGCAAGTTTTGTTACTGTTTTTTCTTCAGAGACAGTTGTTTCCTCATGTATCCTAACATCGAGGGCATAGTGTTAAAATGTCTGTACTATCCCAAAACATCCACAGAGCCAAAGCAATATGCCTATCAATATGCCAATGGCAAGGTTTACAGAAATAGAGAAAATAATTCTAAAATTCACATGAAGCCACAACAGACCCCAAAGCACTCAAGCAATTTCAAGATATAAGAGTAAAACTGGAGATATCATACCTCATGATTTCAAACCATATTACAAATCTATAGTAATCAAAACAATATGGTCCTGGTACGAAAACAGACACATAGAACAATGGAATAGAATTTATAGCCCAGAAATGGACAAGGGAGCCAAGAATACTCAGTGGAGAAAGGATGGTTTCTTTGATTAATGGCTCTAGGAAAACTGGATTGTCATATACAAAAGAATAAAATTGGACGCCTATCTTATACCACTCAGAAAAGTTAACTAAAATGGATTAAATATTATATATGTGTGTAAATACAATATACACGGATATGAATGGTATTTAGCCATAAAAGAAAAAATCCTGACATCTGCAACACATCGGATGGACTTTGAAGGAAAGTCCAAATGAAATAAGTCAAACAGAGAAAGACAGATACCGTATGGTCTCACTTACACACGGAATGTGAAAAAGATGGACTCAGGAACAGAGAATAGAATGGTGGTTATCAGGGGCAGGGCAGTGGAGGAAATCAAGAAATACTGGTCAAAGAGTACAACTCTCCAGTTATAAGATGAGTAAGTTTTAAGGAATCAAATGTACAGTATGCTAAATACCCTAAGGGTCAGGTGGGCCACTTCTATTGGTCTTTCATTTCTCTTATTTTCATCCATCTTTGTTCTTTGGCTCCTGTGGGCCTCCCATCGTGGTGGCCTCTGTTGTTGCAGAGCACCGGCTCTGGGCGCACGTGCGCCAGAGCTCCAGCTCGGTAATTGGACACATGGGTCCAGCCGCTCTGGGGCATGTGGGATCTTCCCAGGCCAGGGAGCGAACCTCCCCCCTTGCAGTGCAAGGTGGTGTCCTTACCCACTGGACCACCAGGGAAGCCCTCAGGCAAGTTTTGTTACTGTTTTTTCTTCAGAGACAGTTGTTTCCTCATGTATCCTAACATCGAGGGCATAGTGTTAAAATGTCTGTACTATCCCAAAACATCCACAGAGCCAAAGCAATATGCCTATCAATATGCCAATGGCAAGGTTTACAGAAATAGAGAAAATAATTCTAAAATTCACATGAAGCCACAACAGACCCCAAAGCACTCAAGCAATTTCAAGATATAAGAGTAAAACTGGAGATATCATACCTCATGATTTCAAACCATATTACAAATCTATAGTAATCAAAACAATATGGTCCTGGTACGAAAACAGACACATAGAACAATGGAATAGAATTTATAGCCCAGAAATGGACAAGGGAGCCAAGAATACTCAGTGGAGAAAGGATGGTTTCTTTGATTAATGGCTCTAGGAAAACTGGATTGTCATATACAAAAGAATAAAATTGGACGCCTATCTTATACCACTCAGAAAAGTTAACTAAAATGGATTAAATATTATATATGTGTGTAAATACAATATACACGGATATGAATGGTATTTAGCCATAAAAGAAAAAATCCTGACATCTGCAACACATCGGATGGACTTTGAAGGAAAGTCCAAATGAAATAAGTCAAACAGAGAAAGACAGATACCGTATGGTCTCACTTACACACGGAATGTGAAAAAGATGGACTCAGGAACAGAGAATAGAATGGTGGTTATCAGGGGCAGGGCAGTGGAGGAAATCAAGAAATACTGGTCAAAGAGTACAACTCTCCAGTTATAAGATGAGTAAGTTTTAAGGAATCAAATGTACAGTATGCTAATTATAATTAAAAACCCTTGAAAGTTGCTAAGACAATATATCTTAAATGTACTCACCACAAAAATTGTAATTATGTAAGGTCGTGGAAGTGTTAATTAACATTGTCGTGGTAATTATTTCACAGCAGATTCATGTATCAGATCATCACATTATGTGCTTTTAACTTACACAGTATTATATGTCAATTATATCTTAATAAAGATGGGAAAATGATAGGAAAGTTTTATAATTTTCTAAAGTCATTTAAAAGGGAGGAATTTTCATTCACATAAAAATCACTTAGAACAGCTTCATAATTTTATATCTCAAATTACTGCCTTTTTATTTTTTACTCAACTGTACATTTGAAAAGACAAAGCTTTAGCTATTACTGTTGGACTATTATTCTTAGAATTATTACATATGAAGAAATATATACCCAAAGAGTACAGAAGGTACAAAATTAAAAGTGAAAACCTCTTAGTTTTGTTCTTCAGAGATATTATATTCGACTGTCCATTTCTAGTTCTTATGATTATTCACACTGCATCTATATTATTTACCTCAGAGAGGGCCTACATTTTGGATGTGTATTAAAAGCTTGATTGTGTACAAAATGATGTTGCATACTGTGTTCCTTTACTAGGAGATATTGCCTCCATCATGGCTTTTAGAAGCAGACTTTAATGACATTTGCAGCAGAGAGCTCTAACAGGACTCCAATAGAATACTCAGTGGAGAAAGGATGGTTTCTTTGATTAATGGCTCTAGGAAAACTGGATTGTCATATACAAAAGAATAAAATTGGACGCCTATCTTATACCACTCAGAAAAGTTAACTAAAATGGATTAAATATTATATATGTGTGTAAATACAATATACACGGATATGAATGGTATTTAGCCATAAAAGAAAAAATCCTGACATCTGCAACACATCGGATGGACTTTGAAGGAAAGTCCAAATGAAATAAGTCAAACAGAGAAAGACAGATACCGTATGGTCTCACTTACACACGGAATGTGAAAAAGATGGACTCAGGAACAGAGAATAGAATGGTGGTTATCAGGGGCAGGGCAGTGGAGGAAATCAAGAAATACTGGTCAAAGAGTACAACTCTCCAGTTATAAGATGAGTAAGTTTTAAGGAATCAAATGTACAGTATGCTAATTATAATTAAAAACCCTTGAAAGTTGCTAAGACAATATATCTTAAATGTACTCACCACAAAAATTGTAATTATGTAAGGTCGTGGAAGTGTTAATTAACATTGTCGTGGTAATTATTTCACAGCAGATTCATGTATCAGATCATCACATTATGTGCTTTTAACTTACACAGTATTATATGTCAATTATATCTTAATAAAGATGGAAAAATGATAGGAAAGTTTTATAATTTTCTAAAGTCATTTAAAAGGGAGGAATTTTCATTCACATAAAAATCACTTAGAACAGCTTCATAATTTTATATCTCAAATTACTGCCTTTTTATTTTTTACTCAACTGTACATTTGAAAAGACAAAGCTTTAGCTATTACTGTTGGACTATTATTCTTAGAATTATTACATATGAAGAAATATATACCCAAAGAGTACAGAAGGTACAAAATTAAAAGTGAAAACCTCTTAGTTTTGTTCTTCAGAGATATTATATTCGACTGTCCATTTCTAGTTCTTATGATTATTCACACTGCATCTATATTATTTACCTCAGAGAGGGCCTACATTTTGGATGTGTATTAAAAGCTTGATTGTGTACAAAATGATGTTGCATACTGTGTTCCTTTACTAGGAGATATTGCCTCCATCATGGCTTTTAGAAGCAGACTTTAATGACATTTGCAGCAGAGAGCTCTAACAGGACTCCAAAGAATCTTTTAATCAATGCGATGTTACAGTGTCTTGAGAAAAAATTTTCACTTTAGACCAGATTTATCAAAATTTATGTGCGCTATATTATGGCACAAACGAATGTACTATACATGCTTGGAGAGCAAAAAGAAAAAATACATATGTGCTCACATGTGCTCAGTCTCTCAGTCATGTCAAAGTCTTTGCCACCCCATGGACTGTCGCCTGTCAGGCTTCTCTGTCATGGGATACTTTCAAGCAAGAATACTGGAGTGGGTTGCCATTTCCTCCTCCAGGGGTTTTCCAACCCAGGGATCAAACCCGGGTCTTCTACATTATATGCAGATTCTTTACCCCAGAGCCAATGGAGAAGCCCCTAAAAAAAGAAAAAAATCTAAGAATGAGTAAATTCCTATTGAATATACTGTTACCAGTTTATTATTCAGATAGCTATGAAAGCATTTGTTAATACTGTCTACTCTTACTTTTCAAACACATAGATGAATTCCATCAGAGTATGATTTTCCAACTTTACAATAATAAAACTAAGAATCAGATAAGAGAAAAGAAAGGTTCTCTAAGTAATTATGAAGCCATAGTTAGCTATCAACTAAATCAAGTCTCTGTGAAAACTTTAATCATTGGCTTAGTGTTGTGTTTAACTCTCCCCTATGAAAATTTTACCAGCTGATGAACTTATTGTTTTATTTTGCAACTAATATAGATAGTGACTGAACTCGGCCAAGATTTCTCATAAGCAGAACAGAATGGTTTAGGTGAAAATAAAGTTATGATGCTACCAGCTAGCAAGCAATTGCACTTCTGTACCTTTCCCCATTTTTTTAAAGAAAAAAGTGAGTTCTTTGCAATTCTTGGGTTAGTTAGAAAAAAACATCATTATCTCCATCCTTGAAATCAAGCCTGAAGCCAAACTGTGGGAGCACCTCTTAGTTTTGTTCTTCAGAGATATTATATTCGACTGTCCATTTCTAGTTCTTATGATTATTCACACTGCATCTATATTATTTACCTCAGAGAGGGCCTACATTTTGGATGTGTATTAAAAGCTTGATTGTGTACAAAATGATGTTGCATACTGTGTTCCTTTACTAGGAGATATTGCCTCCATCATGGCTTTTAGAAGCAGACTTTAATGACATTTGCAGCAGAGAGCTCTAACAGGACTCCAAAGAATCTTTTAATCAATGCGATGTTACAGTGTCTTGAGAAAAAATTTTCACTTTAGACCAGATTTATCAAAATTTATGTGCGCTATATTATGGCACAAACGAATGTACTATACATGCTTGGAGAGCAAAAAGAAAAAATACATATGTGCTCACATGTGCTCAGTCTCTCAGTCATGTCAAAGTCTTTGCCACCCCATGGACTGTCGCCTGTCAGGCTTCTCTGTCATGGGATACTTTCAAGCAAGAATACTGGAGTGGGTTGCCATTTCCTCCTCCAGGGGTTTTCCAACCCAGGGATCAAACCCGGGTCTTCTACATTATATGCAGATTCTTTACCCCAGAGCCAATGGAGAAGCCCCTAAAAAAAGAAAAAAATCTAAGAATGAGTAAATTCCTATTGAATATACTGTTACCAGTTTATTATTCAGATAGCTATGAAAGCATTTGTTAATACTGTCTACTCTTACTTTTCAAACACATAGATGAATTCCATCAGAGTATGATTTTCCAACTTTACAATAATAAAACTAAGAATCAGATAAGAGAAAAGAAAGGTTCTCTAAGTAATTATGAAGCCATAGTTAGCTATCAACTAAATCAAGTCTCTGTGAAAACTTTAATCATTGGCTTAGTGTTGTGTTTAACTCTCCCCTATGAAAATTTTACCAGCTGATGAACTTATTGTTTTATTTTGCAACTAATATAGATAGTGACTGAACTCGGCCAAGATTTCTCATAAGCAGAACAGAATGGTTTAGGTGAAAATAAAGTTATGATGCTACCAGCTAGCAAGCAATTGCACTTCTGTACCTTTCCCCATTTTTTTAAAGAAAAAAGTGAGTTCTTTGCAATTCTTGGGTTAGTTAGAACAATAAACACATCATTATCTCCATCCTTGAAATCAGTGTGAATGCCTGAAGCCAAACTGTGGGAGCACCTGCTTAGTTAGGTGAATTGTAGAGCCAAGCACACTCCCTACATCTCCTGTTGCCTCTGACTTGAGAAGAGGCTCATCGGTCTCAGCATGCCACAGGACACTGGTCAGAAGGACCAGCATTTCTACTTCTGGTTTACATATAATGACAGGTTATTAATGCTAAGTGTGATGGCTAACATTATGTGTCAACTTGGTTAAACTATGCTGCCCGGTTTTTGGCCAAACACTTGTCTAGATGTTATTGAGTTTTTTTTTTTTTTTTAGATTTATCATTTACAGTTACAAAACTAAGCAGAGCAGATTATCCTCCATAACGTGGATGGACTTCATCCAATCAGCTGAAAGACTTAGAAGAGTGAGGTTTCCCTAAGAAGGCATTCTGCCTGAAGACTGCAACCCTCCTTGAGTTTCCACCTTGCTGGCCTGCAGTACAGGGGTTGGAGTTGCCAGCATGCACAATTACAAGAGCCAATTCTTTAAAAATAAGTATCACTCTGGAGATAGGCAGACAAATGATGGATACAAAAATACACAGATCCTATTGGTTCATTTGCTCAGAGACACAAATCAATACAGACATTTGTTTCATAAGGAGCTAGGAAGAGAGCTAAGGAAAACTAAAGGGATTTACTGAGCACAATACTATGAAGGAATTGCTTAGGTGGAAAAAGGGGTAGCATTTAAAGCTATCCCAATTCTTTTGTTTTTCTTTGTGGCCTAGAGAAAAGAAAGGTTCTTATCACTAAATCAAGTCTCTGTGAAAACTTTAATCATTGGCTTAGTGTTGTGTTTAACTCTCCCCTATGAAAATTTTACCAGCTGATGAACTTATTGTTTTATTTTGCAACTAATATAGATAGTGACTGAACTCGGCCAAGATTTCTCATAAGCAGAACAGAATGGTTTAGGTGAAAATAAAGTTATGATGCTACCAGCTAGCAAGCAATTGCACTTCTGTACCTTTCCCCATTTTTTTAAAGAAAAAAGTGAGTTCTTTGCAATTCTTGGGTTAGTTAGAACAATAAACACATCATTATCTCCATCCTTGAAATCAGTGTGAATGCCTGAAGCCAAACTGTGGGAGCACCTGCTTAGTTAGGTGAATTGTAGAGCCAAGCACACTCCCTACATCTCCTGTTGCCTCTGACTTGAGAAGAGGCTCATCGGTCTCAGCATGCCACAGGACACTGGTCAGAAGGACCAGCATTTCTACTTCTGGTTTACATATAATGACAGGTTATTAATGCTAAGTGTGATGGCTAACATTATGTGTCAACTTGGTTAAACTATGCTGCCCGGTTTTTGGCCAAACACTTGTCTAGATGTTATTGAGTTTTTTTTTTTTTTTTAGATTTATCATTTACAGTTACAAAACTAAGCAGAGCAGATTATCCTCCATAACGTGGATGGACTTCATCCAATCAGCTGAAAGACTTAGAAGAGTGAGGTTTCCCTAAGAAGGCATTCTGCCTGAAGACTGCAACCCTCCTTGAGTTTCCACCTTGCTGGCCTGCAGTACAGGGGTTGGAGTTGCCAGCATGCACAATTACAAGAGCCAATTCTTTAAAAATAAGTATCACTCTGGAGATAGGCAGACAAATGATGGATACAAAAATACACAGATCCTATTGGTTCATTTGCTCAGAGACACAAATCAATACAGACATTTGTTTCATAAGGAGCTAGGAAGAGAGCTAAGGAAAAACTAAAAGGGGGATTTACTGAGCACAATACTATGAAGGAATTGCTTAGGTGGAAAAAGGGGTAGCATTTAAAGCTATCCCAATTCTTTTACTTTGTGGCCTTTTTTTTTTTTTTCTGATGGATAGAGATCAGCTGAGTGTTACAGAGGTATTCATCCCTGTGAATAACATCTGGCCAGAGGTTGTGGGGAGGGATGGAGGCCCTGGGAAAGAGGAACCTCAGAACTGCATTAACCAAGTCAATCTTTAACAAGAAATGTCTAAATAAGAATCATACATTTGAACTTTATAAAACCAGCTATAGTCTGTGCCCTTTGACCTCTTCTTTGCATCCCAGTCTCACCTCTACACACCCTGTGTCCACCCAGACTAAGTGATCTAAGAAAAGGCCTTCCCTTTGAAAAAAGTTCAACCTTGCTCAACAGACCAAAGGAGTGGAGGAATGAATGGTAGAAATAGAGACACAGATGGAGAGAACAAGCGTACGGACACCAAGAGGGGAAGAAGGGGCTGGGATGAACTGGGGCATTGGGATCTACCTATCCTCTAGAGGAGGGCATGGAAACCTGCTCTATACTCTTGCCTAGAGAATCTCATGGACAGAGGAGCCCAGTGGGCTACCGTCCATGGGGTCACACAGAGTTGGACATGACTGAAGCAACTTAGCATGCATATATACTACTACGTATAAAACAGATCACTAATGAGAACCTATTGTTACAGCACGGGGTATTCTACTCAATGCTCTGGGATGATCTAAATGGGAAGAAAATCCAAAAAAACAGGGGATATATTGTTATACATATAGCTGATTCACTTTTTTGTATAGCAGAAAGTAACACTACACTGTAAAGCAACTATACTCCAATAAAAACTGGAAAAAGAATAAATGGTACAGCTTTCTTGTATATCATAGAGGAGCCTAGACATATAACACCAAACACCTAGAAAAGATGAGTGCTCTAGGGCTGGGAGAGATCAAGGAGAAAAACCATGAATATGGCTTTAGGAGTTAACACTCTGATAACCCTCTTACAGTTCAAGAACTCACTACTTAAAAGCTTTTACTCACTACTGCACATGGAAATTTAAAAAAGACTAAGACTGTTCTCTATGTCTGTGGGTCTGTTTCTGTTTTGTAGACAAGTCCATTTGTACTCTGTTTTAGATTCCACGTGTAGGTGATGTCATATTTGTCCTTCTCTGCAAGGGAA
Organism: Tragulus kanchil; assembly: GCA_022376925.1. NCBI lineage: Eukaryota > Metazoa > Chordata > Mammalia > Artiodactyla > Tragulidae > Tragulus > Tragulus kanchil. The sequence continues at coordinate 145,857,028 of JAIOJX010000026.1, forward strand.
GGGTGGGAAGGGTTAAATTGGGAGGATAGGATTAACAGACGCTCACTATTACATAAAACTGGTAACAAGGATTTAGGACATGGAACTATATTCAGTATTTTATTATAAACTACAGTGGAAAGAATCCCCCAAAGAATACAAATCTATAATAAAAATATATGTATAACTGAATCACTTTGCTATACACCTGAAACTAACACTTCAATAAAAAGACTAAGATTTATCCAAATAACAGACTAATAACTAACAATTGTATCATGTTCACAGTTGGTAAAGCACTAGATTAATCTTAAAACAAATTCCTATTGCTCAACAGACCAAAGGAGTGGAGGAATGAATGGTAGAAATAGAGACACAGATGGAGAGAACAAGCGTACGGACACCAAGAGGGGAAGAAGGGGCTGGGATGAACTGGGGCATTGGGATCTACCTATCCTCTAGAGGAGGGCATGGAAACCTGCTCTATACTCTTGCCTAGAGAATCTCATGGACAGAGGAGCCCAGTGGGCTACCGTCCATGGGGTCACACAGAGTTGGACATGACTGAAGCAACTTAGCATGCATATATACTACTACGTATAAAACAGATCACTAATGAGAACCTATTGTTACAGCACGGGGTATTCTACTCAATGCTCTGGGATGATCTAAATGGGAAGAAAATCCAAAAAAACAGGGGATATATTGTTATACATATAGCTGATTCACTTTTTTGTATAGCAGAAAGTAACACTACACTGTAAAGCAACTATACTCCAATAAAAACTGGAAAAAGAATAAATGGTACAGCTTTCTTGTATATCATAGAGGAGCCTAGACATATAACACCAAACACCTAGAAAAGATGAGTGCTCTAGGGCTGGGAGAGATCAAGGAGAAAAACCATGAATATGGCTTTAGGAGTTAACACTCTGATAACCCTCTTACAGTTCAAGAACTCACTACTTAAAAGCTTTTACTCACTACTGCACATGGAAATTTAAAAAAGACTAAGACTGTTCTCTATGTCTGTGGGTCTGTTTCTGTTTTGTAGACAAGTCCATTTGTACTCTGTTTTAGATTCCACGTGTAGGTGATGTCATATTTGTCCTTCTCTGCAAGGGAAGGGTGGGAAGGGTTAAATTGGGAGGATAGGATTAACAGACGCTCACTATTACATAAAACTGGTAACAAGGATTTAGGACATGGAACTATATTCAGTATTTTATTATAAACTACAGTGGAAAGAATCCCCCAAAGAATACAAATCTATAATAAAAATATATGTATAACTGAATCACTTTGCTATACACCTGAAACTAACACTTCAATAAAAAAAGACTAAGATTTATCCAAATAACAGACTAATAACTAACAATTGTATCATGTTCACAGTTGGTAAAGCACATCCATATTCTTTTTGTTTATTCTCCCAGCAGTCTCTAAGGTTGGAAGAAGAATTTCTATTAGTCTTCCCCTTTTATTGGTGTGAAAACTAAAGCTCAGCCTTAGTGTAATTTGCCACAGAATAAAGTTGAAATTTCCAGTGGTAAGTCCCATAATTTTCCCTCTCAGCTTCATATCATTATCATCTGCATAGGTGCTCATGAATCCTGTATTCAGACCACCTATGTTAATACATTGGCAACATGTGATCCCTGGCAGGCCCTCTGTGACCCAGTTTTCTTGGCTGTAAATGAAGACAGTAATACTACTTGCTTTATAAATAATATGAAGCCTGTAAAGTACTTAGCAAAGTGCCTGCCTCTAGTAAACACTCAATACATGTGAGTCGTTTTTATCTCAATGATGAAATTAGATGGTTGTGTCATCAATTTAGTCATTTCCTGCCTGGTAAATTTTAGAAAACTACAGAAAACACAGACTCAAACACAGGAGCAGCTCAGAAGCATCGCACATTTTAAATCAGGGGTGAGAAAGCTACAACCCAGGCAGATCCTTTCATTTTTCTCCAGTCAAGTTGGATGTGCCCACGGCCACGTCCCTCATCCACTGACTGTCTTGGCTGCTTTCTTGTCTGTGGCAGAGCAGAGTGGGTGGGACAGAGACTGAAGAGCCCACAAAGCTAAAAGCATTTATGATCAGGCCCTTTACAGAAAAAGTTTGCCACCTTCTGCTTCCAACCAATAATGAAAATTCAAACAAAGCCGGTCAACAACTCTGCTAGGTATTTGACAAGAGGTGAAGGGAATAACAGAAACAGAAAGGTCTAGGAACCATCTATACAGAAAAAGTTTAAGGGAAGGGTGGGAAGGGTTAAATTGGGAGGATAGGATTAACAGACGCTCACTATTACATAAAACTGGTAACAAGGATTTAGGACATGGAACTATATTCAGTATTTTATTATAAACTACAGTGGAAAGAATCCCCCAAAGAATACAAATCTATAATAAAAATATATGTATAACTGAATCACTTTGCTATACACCTGAAACTAACACTTCAATAAAAAAAGACTAAGATTTATCCAAATAACAGACTAATAACTAACAATTGTATCATGTTCACAGTTGGTAAAGCACATCCATATTCTTTTTGTTTATTCTCCCAGCAGTCTCTAAGGTTGGAAGAAGAATTTCTATTAGTCTTCCCCTTTTATTGGTGTGAAAACTAAAGCTCAGCCTTAGTGTAATTTGCCACAGAATAAAGTTGAAATTTCCAGTGGTAAGTCCCATAATTTTCCCTCTCAGCTTCATATCATTATCATCTGCATAGGTGCTCATGAATCCTGTATTCAGACCACCTATGTTAATACATTGGCAACATGTGATCCCTGGCAGGCCCTCTGTGACCCAGTTTTCTTGGCTGTAAATGAAGACAGTAATACTACTTGCTTTATAAATAATATGAAGCCTGTAAAGTACTTAGCAAAGTGCCTGCCTCTAGTAAACACTCAATACATGTGAGTCGTTTTTATCTCAATGATGAAATTAGATGGTTGTGTCATCAATTTAGTCATTTCCTGCCTGGTAAATTTTAGAAAACTACAGAAAACACAGACTCAAACACAGGAGCAGCTCAGAAGCATCGCACATTTTAAATCAGGGGTGAGAAAGCTACAACCCAGGCAGATCCTTTCATTTTTCTCCAGTCAAGTTGGATGTGCCCACGGCCACGTCCCTCATCCACTGACTGTCTTGGCTGCTTTCTTGTCTGTGGCAGAGCAGAGTGGGTGGGACAGAGACTGAAGAGCCCACAAAGCTAAAAGCATTTATGATCAGGCCCTTTACAGAAAAAGTTTGCCACCTTCTGCTTCCAACCAATAATGAAAATTCAAACAAAGCCGGTCAACAACTCTGCTAGGTATTTGACAAGAGGTGAAGGGAATAACAGAAACAGAAAGGGTCTAGGAACCATCTATGAATCTAGAAAGCCAGGGAGCCGTGGTTTTCCAGTCCTGTTTCTCCTCAGAAACCATCCACTGGTGTTGACAGCACAAATAGCTTTACTTTCCACCAACAAGATGCCCTTGTTGGCCCTCTGATGAATTTGTGTTTATTTCCAAAAGCATCTGGAAAGGTAACTTACACAACGACTTTCTCAGCTCCCACTTCTGACACAGTGGGGGAAGGCAGGAGCCAGGAGGGCTGCTGTTGGTAGGACAATGGGTGCCCAGAAAATTATCACACCCATGCCCAGCACAGTGACAGCTTCAGGCATCCCAAACTCTTAAGTGCAGAAAGCCACTTGGGGCAAGTCCCCTTTTCTGACCCAGCAGTATGGTGACCTGAGTCATCAAAATGGGAGTAGACTGAAAATCCAGCAACATTCCTTAGTTTATTTACAAATCAGACAATAATAAACCAATGACATGCGAATATAGACAGAATACAGTGGCTCTACTCTTTGCTATCAGCTGTGTATCCTTGGCAAGTTAGTCAGCTTGTCCAAACCTTTTTCCTTTGCAGTAAAATAAAAATAAGCACCTACTTCACCAAGTTGTCATAAGGATTAAATAAGATGATCCTACCTACTGCTGTTACTACTATCTATTTTTCCATGTAGACTACTAGCCACAATTACAAACTAGCTGTAGACATTCTCCCCCAGATTAAAACCTCTACTCTCCAGGACAAATAAATGATGCTAATTTAATATAAATCCATTCCACAAGATCTGCTGCTCATCTATGGTGTACAAGGTACTATGCTAGACACTATGGGGAGGGGCGTACAAAAATGAGTGAAATACACTGAGTCTGGAAGAAATAAAGCATAGCCATAAAACATCTCACATAGGCAAATTATACTATAATAAAAATACAAACAAATAGCTAGATGGATCAAAGTTTTTTATTGGGACAGGGGTGAGGAATGTCATAGAAAAAGTAGCATTTAAGTTTGTTTTGGAGGATCTAAGCAGTACTTGCTGGCTTCCCTTATGGCTCAGCAAGAAAAGAATTTGCCTGAAAATGTGGGTGACCTGGGTTCAATCTTGGGTTGGGAAGATCCTCTGGAGAAGGAAATGGCAATCCACTCCTGTATTCTTCCTTGCTACAGCTCATGGGGTCACAAAGAGTAGCAAATGATTGACCGACAAAGCATGCACTGCACACGTGGGCACTTAAAGGGGAGAGAATGGTGTGAGAAAGATACAAAAAAGGAAAAAGGAATGAGCTCCACAGGACAGGCAGTCACTCTGTTGGGCAGAACAGAGTGTGGATGAGCCAATGCACAAGGCTCTCCACCTTGCTAAATGCGATGCTTCATTTCTTCACGTGCAGACTTGGTGGATTCCCCATGCAATCAGTTACTAGTCATAAACTGTGAATTATTTCCTAAAATATAAATTCGAGGAGTTCCACAGCACTGCCTGGAGTAACATTTCTTTCATTCTCTCAGCTCTGCTTCCTAGAGTGGGAGAGAAAGAAGTCCACTTCCTATAAGTTTCAAGGCTGGGACTGCTTCATCACCAGGCTTACCTTCAGGAAGCCCAGAAAGAAGTCCCAGAGAGATCTGTTTCCCTACAAATTTGTGTCTGTTTCCATAAAATACACAACAGTTCATGAGCAGGCTTCTCACATGTGAGTGCCCTTGCCCGGGCATGTCCTGACAGAAAGACCAAGACAAGAGGAAGATGGAGATGCGAGGGGCCAGTGGTGAAGAAGGCATGAGGGAGGGTAGCAACAGAAGAATGCAGGCCTTCATTAACTTCCATCAACTACCAGCTCTGTATCCCTAATCTTCATCAACCTGAATGACTAAATGCTAAGCATTGTAGTAAGCATGCAGAGGATGGAGAGCAAATCAAACAGGGATGCTCTCTTTGCAAAGTATCTAATCTGGTCATTATCAGAACCATTCATTGGAAGGGCCTCTCTAGTGGCACAGGTAGAAATCATGGGAAGAAGAAGCAACTAGAAGGCAGAGAGTCAGCAGAGACTAGTGTAAGAGTCCAAGACTACGGGGTTGTGCCATAACAATGTCTCCAGAAAGGAGGAGAGTCAATAAACTAAAGGAGGTGACAATAAATAAACTAAAATTAGGGAAATTAGGATATGTTTCAAAAAGAAAGTTGAGTGGTATGCCATTGAGGAAGACACACAGATCAGGCCTGTGGGAGTGGGGAAAAACCATGGGTTTCATTTGGTTTCATGAGCTCCAGCATCCTGAAATTAAAACCACTAAGGTGTTAATGGCTCACAATAAACAAAATCTAGGCAAGTCAACCAAAAAAGCCTTCACTGCTATCTGGGGGAGAGGTAAGTGGGGGCTGCAAGAGAAGAGGTAAGTGGGAGGGAAAGTCATTTCCCGGTGACTCAGTATGTTACTCCTACTGGTGATGTGCTTGGCTCATGCACAGTTCCTAGCACAGCCACCAGCACTGCAAATGGAGAAACTACTACCACCAGCCACCACTCCAACCTGTGTTTGCTGGAATAGTCAGATGAGAGGAAACACGGAGAAATGGTGGTGTGTGTCTATGTGTGCATGTTCACATCTGGATGTCCACACACTTTTGCAGGGACTCATGCCTGCTGTATACCTGAAAGATTCATTTAGAAAAACATTTCAAAACATTTTGGAATACAGAACATCATTGCAATCTGCTCCTTCCTTCCACAGGAAAACAGTCGATTTTTAAAATTATAGAATTGAAAAGGTTTGACTCTGGACCCAAACAATAACAAGCTACAATAGTGACGTTCGTGAATTTGTAAAAATATAAAATCTTGATGCAAGGGCCAGTGGTGAAGAAGGCATGAGGGAGGGAAACAGAAGAATGCAGGCCTTCATTAACTTCCATCAACTACCAGCTCTGTATCCCTAATCTTCATCAACCTGAATGACTAAATGCTAAGCATTGTAGTAAGCATGCAGAGGATGGAGAGCAAATCAAACAGGGATGCTCTCTTTGCAAAGTATCTAATCTGGTCATTATCAGAACCATTCATTGGAAGGGCCTTTTAGTGGCACAGGTAGAAATCATGGGAAGAAGAAGCAACTAGAAGGCAGAGAGTCAGCAGAGACTAGTGTAAGAGTCCAAGACTACGGGGTTGTGCCATAGCAATGTCTCCAGAAAGGAGGAGAGTCAATAAACTAAAGGAGGTGACAATAAATAAACTAAAATTAGGGAAATTAGGATATGTTTCAAAAAGAAAGTTGAGTGGTATGCCATTGAGGAAGACACACAGATCAGGCCTGTGGGAGTGGGGAAAAACCATGGGTTTCATTTGGTTTCATGAGCTCCAGCATCCTGAAATTAAAACCACTAAGGTGTTAATGGCTCACAATAAACAAAATCTAGGCAAGTCAACCAAAAAAGCCTTCACTGCTATCTGGGGGAGAGGTAAGTGGGGGCTGCAAGAGAAGAGGTAAGTGGGAGGGAAAGTCATTTCCCGGTGACTCAGTATGTTACTCCTACTGGTGATGTGCTTGGCTCATGCACAGTTCCTAGCACAGCCACCAGCACTGCAAATGGAGAAACTACTACCACCAGCCACCACTCCAACCTGTGTTTGCTGGAATAGTCAGATGAGAGGAAACACGGAGAAATGGTGGTGTGTGTCTATGTGTGCATGTTCACATCTGGATGTCCACACACTTTTGCAGGGACTCATGCCTGCTGTATACCTGAAAGATTCATTTAGAAAAACATTTCAAAACATTTTGGAATACAGAACATCATTGCAATCTGCTCCTTCCTTCCACAGGAAAACAGTCGATTTTTAAAATTATAGAATTGAAAAGGTTTGACTCTGGACCCAAACAATAACAAGCTACAATAGTGACGTTCGTGAATTTGTAAAAATATAAAATCTTATTTAAAATATATCAGAGGGTTTCTGGTTCAGGGGAAGGGACAGAGCACACCCATGTGTCTCTTCTCTCTCCAAGGTAGGAAGCAGATGAGATGAACTGGAAAAGAAATCAAAGCAGACGTAACACACTGAAGGTAATGGGGTTCTTGTTAGAAGCCAGAAGTTCGCAAATGTTAAGCACCTTGGAGCAATTATCAGAGTAGTTCATTAAGAACTGCATTCAGAATGCCTTGGAAGACCATATCATTCTGACCTCTTGCCAAATAAACCTACGCCTTTAAGCCTCTACCCAGAGAAAGCTCTGTTTGCTAAAAAATGTGGGTGATCAGTTTGAAGAACATTCCTGCTTGGGGTTTTAATGCCAGAGAAAGACTAAGAACCTAGATATCAATTGTAGACAGGAAGAAGAAAAAAGTATAAATCAAGAAGGCAGCTCTGCCCAGGACCATGCACAGAGGAAGTCTTCTCTAGCTTGACATTATTCCAGCCTGTCTCCCTGCTTTCTCCCATCCATCAGCCTACAAGGGGAAATGCTCCATCCACTGACCCAGAACCAGATCAGCCTGCCCAGTATGGGGAGAGATGAGGTGGGGGAACAGATTCCCACAACTGCAGTGAAGCCACTGACCAGCTGCCTGTTCCAACCTTGACTCTAGCTAATACATGTGAACACAACAAACAGACCACCATCGACCACCGGATGTTTGAGGAAAACCAAGAGCAAGAAAGAGAGGACATAATATAAAAAACCCAAGAGCATGAAAGAAATAAAATAGAGATGCACAGTTCCTAGAAAAGGTTGCCCCCTCCAACCTGTGTTTGCTGGAATAGTCAGATGAGAGGAAACACGGAGAAATGGTGGTGTGTGTCTATGTGTGCATGTTCACATCTGGATGTCCACACACTTTGCAGGGACTCATACCTGCTGTATACCGCACAGATTCAATTAAAAACACATTTCAAAACATTTTGGAATACAGAACATCATTGCAATCTGCTCCTTCCTTCCACAGGAAAACAGTCGATTTTTAAAATTATAGAATTGAAAAGGTTTGACTCTGGACCCAAACAATAACAAGCTACAATAGTGACGTTCGTGAATTTGTAAAAATATAAAATCTTATTTAAAATATATCAGAGGGTTTCTGGTTCAGGGGAAGGGACAGAGCACACCCATGTGTCTCTTCTCTCTCCAAGGTAGGAAGCAGATGAGATGAACTGGAAAAGAAATCAAAGCAGACGTAACACACTGAAGGTAATGGGGTTCTTGTTAGAAGCCAGAAGTTCGCAAATGTTAAGCACCTTGGAGCAATTATCAGAGTAGTTCATTAAGAACTGCATTCAGAATGCCTTGGAAGACCATATCATTCTGACCTCTTGCCAAATAAACCTACGCCTTTAAGCCTCTACCCAGAGAAAGCTCTGTTTGCTAAAAAATGTGGGTGATCAGTTTGAAGAACATTCCTGCTTGGGGTTTTAATGCCAGAGAAAGACTAAGAACCTAGATATCAATTGTAGACAGGAAGAAGAAAAAAGTATAAATCAAGAAGGCAGCTCTGCCCAGGACCATGCACAGAGGAAGTCTTCTCTAGCTTGACATTATTCCAGCCTGTCTCCCTGCTTTCTCCCATCCATCAGCCTACAAGGGGAAATGCTCCATCCACTGACCCAGAACCAGATCAGCCTGCCCAGTATGGGGAGAGATGAGGTGGGGGAACAGATTCCCACAACTGCAGTGAAGCCACTGACCAGCTGCCTGTTCCAACCTTGACTCTAGCTAATACATGTGAACACAACAAACAGACCACCATCGACCACCGGATGTTTGAGGAAAACCAAGAGCAAGAAAGAGAGGACATAATATAAACAAACAAAATCAATGAGTCATGAAAGAAATAAAATAGAGATGATTCTGGGAATAAAAAAGCACTTTCAAAATTCTTTTCTCTACCCTCAGAGAGATCTGCTATAGGTTACTTCATTCATAAAATGGGAGAAGACCGCAATGAAAAATGAGGACAGTGAGACTGAATTCATCTCCCTTCACAATCTTTATTTTTCTCACCTCACTCTAAATAAGGGAATGCAAAGCAGTACTAACAGTTCCAGTTTCAGGAAGAACGTTGTGAAATGAAAGTCTACGAACTCCAGTACAAAGAGTGATAGTGGTGAGAGGCAGAGAAAAGGAGAGACAGGGATGCTGAGGATGGTGATAACTTCTGGACATTGGCAGGGAAACTAAGAAAATGCTTACTCCATCATATCTGCACTCAAAGTATACTCCTAAATAGCTATGAATAAGTTCTTTTCAGGTCCTGTGGGGTGTAAAATTAGGCCTTCAGAAAAAAGTAGAGTACTTTTAGAGAATATAATCTATTACTCCTACACAAAGTTCTCCATATTAGTATGAAACCTTTACCACGAAGCATGATTTAATTGCTAGGCTAACATTAACACAGTGATTGGCAAGACAACATTCATCCCTAAATGGATAGTGTTGATTGCATGTTCTCAAGAGTCCTAACAATTTTATAAGTAATGAGCTACTCTGTTTATTATAAGAAAAAACTAAGCTGTATCTGTAAAGCAATTATCTTCTTTGCAGGTTATTTACACACTTTTTGTCTTATCGCCTGAAATTACTAGCTTAAATTGACATCAGTGGTTCAGTGTGTTAGAGTTTGCATGAGAATCCACTGCAATTCAGCCTGTCTCCCCATCCATCAGCCTACAAGGGAAATGCTCCATCCACTGACCCAGAACCAGATCAGCCTGCCCAGTATGGGGAGAGATGAGGTGGGGGAACAGATTCCCACAACTGCAGTGAAGCCACTGACCAGCTGCCTGTTCCAACCTTGACTCTAGCTAATACATGTGAACACAACAAACAGACCACCATCGACCACCGGATGTTTGAGGAAAACCAAGAGCAAGAAAGAGAGGACATAATATAAACAAACAAAATCAATGAGTCATGAAAGAAATAAAATAGAGATGATTCTGGGAATAAAAAAGCACTTTCAAAATTCTTTTCTCTACCCTCAGAGAGATCTGCTATAGGTTACTTCATTCATAAAATGGGAGAAGACCGCAATGAAAAATGAGGACAGTGAGACTGAATTCATCTCCCTTCACAATCTTTATTTTTCTCACCTCACTCTAAATAAGGGAATGCAAAGCAGTACTAACAGTTCCAGTTTCAGGAAGAACGTTGTGAAATGAAAGTCTACGAACTCCAGTACAAAGAGTGATAGTGGTGAGAGGCAGAGAAAAGGAGAGACAGGGATGCTGAGGATGGTGATAACTTCTGGACATTGGCAGGGAAACTAAGAAAATGCTTACTCCATCATATCTGCACTCAAAGTATACTCCTAAATAGCTATGAATAAGTTCTTTTCAGGTCCTGTGGGGTGTAAAATTAGGCCTTCAGAAAAAAGTAGAGTACTTTTAGAGAATATAATCTATTACTCCTACACAAAGTTCTCCATATTAGTATGAAACCTTTACCACGAAGCATGATTTAATTGCTAGGCTAACATTAACACAGTGATTGGCAAGACAACATTCATCCCTAAATGGATAGTGTTGATTGCATGTTCTCAAGAGTCCTAACAATTTTATAAGTAATGAGCTACTCTGTTTATTATAAGAAAAAACTAAGCTGTATCTGTAAAGCAATTATCTTCTTTGCAGGTTATTTACACACTTTTTGTCTTATCGCCTGAAATTACTAGCTTAAATTGACATCAGTGGTTCAGTGTGTTAGAGTTTGCAAGAGAATATGTCTAATTCATTTCACATTGCTTTCCATAAGCGCCATAAATGCGGAATCTAAAATAAGACACAAACGAACATAGCTACAAAACACAAACAGACTAACAGACATAGAGAACAGATTCATGGTTGTCAAGAGGGTGGCAGCTAAGGGAAGGAAGGATTGAGAGTCTGGGATTAGTAGATGCAAACTTATATATAGGATGGATAAACAATAAGGTTCTACTATATAACACAGAAAACTAAATTCAACATCCTGTGACAAAGCACAATGGAAATGAATATGCAAAAGAATATAAATATCTATTTATTTATAACTGAATCACTTTAGTGTACAGCAGAAATTAATTGTGTTATATGTGTAGATCAACCAAACTTCAATAAAATTTTTAAAGATGAAATAGTCCAGTACTTTGGCCACCTGATGCAAAGAGCCAGCTCATTGGAAAAGACTGATGCTGGGAAACATTGAAGGCAGGAGAAGGGGACGACAGGATGAGATGGTGGGATGGCCTCATTGACTCAATGGACATGAGTTTGAGCGAACTCCAGAAGATAGTGAAGGACAGAGAAGCCTGGCGTAATGCAGTCCATGGGGTTACAAAGAGTCAGATGGGACTGAGCGACTGAAAACAAACAACAAATAACAAATAGTCTTTACATTACTGTAGCTGTTGTAGCTGGGGAAATGGCAAACCAAGTGGAAACTTGTTTCTGAGGTGCAGTTCTTGAGTTGATGGTACCAAACTAAATAGCTATGAATAAGTTCTTTTCAGGTCCTGTGGGGTGTAAAATTAGGCCTTCAGAAAAAAGTAGAGTACTTTTAGAGAATATAATCTATTACTCCTACACAAAGTTCTCCATATTAGTATGAAACCTTTACCACGAAGCATGATTTAATTGCTAGGCTAACATTAACACAGTGATTGGCAAGACAACATTCATCCCTAAATGGATAGTGTTGATTGCATGTTCTCAAGAGTCCTAACAATTTTATAAGTAATGAGCTACTCTGTTTATTATAAGAAAAAACTAAGCTGTATCTGTAAAGCAATTATCTTCTTTGCAGGTTATTTACACACTTTTTGTCTTATCGCCTGAAATTACTAGCTTAAATTGACATCAGTGGTTCAGTGTGTTAGAGTTTGCAAGAGAATATGTCTAATTCATTTCACATTGCTTTCCATAAGCGCCATAAATGCGGAATCTAAAATAAGACACAAACGAACATAGCTACAAAACACAAACAGACTAACAGACATAGAGAACAGATTCATGGTTGTCAAGAGGGTGGCAGCTAAGGGAAGGAAGGATTGAGAGTCTGGGATTAGTAGATGCAAACTTATATATAGGATGGATAAACAATAAGGTTCTACTATATAACACAGAAAACTAAATTCAACATCCTGTGACAAAGCACAATGGAAATGAATATGCAAAAGAATATAAATATCTATTTATTTATAACTGAATCACTTTAGTGTACAGCAGAAATTAATTGTGTTATATGTGTAGATCAACCAAACTTCAATAAAATTTTTAAAGATGAAATAGTCCAGTACTTTGGCCACCTGATGCAAAGAGCCAGCTCATTGGAAAAGACTGATGCTGGGAAACATTGAAGGCAGGAGAAGGGGACGACAGGATGAGATGGTGGGATGGCCTCATTGACTCAATGGACATGAGTTTGAGCGAACTCCAGAAGATAGTGAAGGACAGAGAAGCCTGGCGTAATGCAGTCCATGGGGTTACAAAGAGTCAGATGGGACTGAGCGACTGAAAACAAACAACAAATAACAAATAGTCTTTACATTACTGTAGCTGTTGTAGCTGGGGAAATGGCAAACCAAGTGGAAACTTGTTTCTGAGGTGCAGTTCTTGAGTTGATGGTACCAAACTAAATATATGTATGGTCTCAATCCTGTCAACCACTTCCAAACCTCTAAGATGCACACTAGTACAGACGATAGAAGTTTTGAGAGACTGATTCACACAAGGTCAAGCAGCTAATTAGTAGAGAAACTTTCCTGTCTAACCAACAAGTTGAGTGTTCCACCAGTGATCAACCAGCTTCAGACAGGCTGCTTCCAACCACCTCTGAAAGGACTGTTGTACAGATACTATCAGTAAGCAGCTACAAGTTTTGTCCAAATTCTCTGTTCAAATCTATGAACCATTTGTCCAACTCCATTTTGGTATGTTTCCCAATGTCATGTGACTTTATGATGGCAGAGTTCAACAGTAATACAGCTATACAGTAAAATTATCTATGTTCATTTTTTCCTGTTTAGAGGTAGAATAAGATTTCTGCATATCTTGCAGAAAATTGAAAATCATCATGTGGCTTCATTTAAGACCATGTCCTTTGCTTTCTAATAATAAGTCCTGTGGCCCAAAAGAGTCTTCTGGGTAAAGCTTTACTGGTTTGATTTAGTAAAGAAGACAATAAATTTACTTTAGTCTTTGCTTTGGAGCCTATGTGCTGCAGAGATTTTATTTATAAGAAATTTCAAGCATTGAGCGGACAGTTTCAGGGTTCTTGTCATTAATGTGTTCTTTGCTTTTTCTTTTGTTTGTTTCATTTCTTCTGCCATAGTTTTTTTTTTTTTTTTTTTTTTTTTTGGTTTGTAAGGCAAATCAATCAGTATTTAATTCTTGCTGGACTGCTACAGTTCAAGATACTATTTGGAAAGGAATTAGATCAACTAAGAGCCCTACACCAAATCAAAGGATACATGCTGAAGGTTGTGATCGCACCTAAGTAGGGAGGAGCAAAAATGTCATTTCAGAAGGCTGTGGGGGGCAGGGGATCATTGCATGGATTACAGAGTGGATCTCGTACAAGCTGAGATAAACCACTTCAGCTTCAAGCCACCACAGAAATTCTGTTACTGGAGTCTCTCAAAGGGCCTCTGGATTCTGAATAAAGCTACACAGAATACAGATGCTCCAAACACACCTCTGGGAAGATTTCAAAGCATCCATAAAGTACCTGACTTCAGAGATACCCGTGAAGCAGCAGAACTCCTGGCAAATGCAAGAAGTTCTTGACCCTGATTATAAAGGACAAGAAGCATGCATGGGATCCCACTCCTCTTTCACTCTCCGCCAGTCACTCAGTGTCTACACTTGCTCCTCACCTGCACCATTTTCATTCATTGAAACTCCTGGCCTCCCTCTTGATTCATCATATGGAACTACTGTCCTGGTGACATTCCACTCTCTGCCAGCTCCCCAGGCAGCTGAACGAACTGGAGAGAAACAAGTCAACAACACCTGCATGACCCAAGTGTCAAATGAGCCCATCACGTAATCCAATAACCTTACTCCCCTGCCTGACCCATCCACTCTGCCTCTCCTCTCTCCTATTTGCAATTCCTTTCCTCCCAATTTCTCATGAACTCACTCCAATTGGCCTTCACCCTGATCACTCTATAAAACTCTTGACAAGATCACCAATGACCTCCTCATGACTAACGTCAATAACCATTTATCATTTCTCAGTGCATTTGACCTAAAAGTGATATAACTGATCACTTTTCTTCCTACATTTTCTTCATTTGTCTTTCAAGATGTCAGAGGAGGAGGATGTCACAGAGGAGTCCATCTCCACCTCCTTTTCCAGGTCCTCCTCTGCACGCTGACATAATGTCTGAGTTGTCCCAAGGCTCAGCCCTTTATTGCCTTTCTTTTCAACCTTGCTGAATCTAGGCAACTAGTGATAACCAAAATTAGTAGTATGACAGGTTGACAGGAAACTTAATAACAGACAAACTGCTAACATTGGAACCACTGATTAATCACTCATTAACATCTCTAAAAATGGCGCTTCCAGATCTTATCACCTCCTGATGCAATTCCGTACTTTTCTTACCCATAATACTGAACACGAATCTAAGATAGCATTAAGGTCCAACAAACAGGCAACAGATAATGGAGAAAGGAGAGGAGAGTATGCTAAACACCATGCTAAAGATTCCATAGAAAATTTTACAGGATGTATTTTTTGTTTCTTCAGTAAATAAACAGGAAGAAAATAAAGGGAGGGCCACACCAACCAAATGCATGGTTTGAACACTGGATCCTGGAACAAGCTAACTGTAAATGGACATTTTGGGGATGGCTGGAGAAAACTAGGATTTTAATATTAAAAAGTTATCCATTTTTGTCTGTTAAATATAGTTATTATACTCTTCAGGAGAGTCTTCGTGACCTGGGGATCGAACCCAGGTCTCCTGCATTGCAGGCAGATTCTTTACCACCTGAGTCACCAGGGAAGCCCTACTTACAATACAGGGCTCTATTTTTAGAAGTTTATTTATTTATTTGGCTGCTCTGGGCCTTAATTGTGGAACACAGGATCTCAGATCTTTTTTTTTTTTGGACATTTCTGTTGGTCCTTCATTTATCCATCTTTGTTCTTTGGCCTGTGTGGGCCTCCCATCGCAGTGGCCTCTCTCACTGCAGAGCACCAGCTCTGGGAGTATGCACCCCAGAGCTCCGGCTCGGTAATTGGACGCATTGGTCCAGCTACTCCGCAGCACGTGGGATCTTCCCAGGCAAGGGATTGAACCGGCACCCTTTCCACTGCAAGGTGGTGTCCTTACCCACTGGACCACCAGGGAAGCCCCAGGGCTCTATTTTTAAAAGTCGTTCTTTAGTTGAGATATATACTAAGGTATTAATATTTATGGGTGAAAAAATATAGTGTTTGAAGTTTTCTTTAAAATACACATACATACACAAGTGTATTGGAGAGAAGAACTATACCATTTTTTCCACTTTTTCTTCAGATGCTCAAAATTTTTTAGATATTAAGAAAAAGTGGCATAATCTAACAATAGCATAGATACACAAGATATAGATGAATTTCAAAAACATCAGTCTCCTCTTTGCTTTTATACTCACACCCTTGGTGATGTCAGTCACCTCTATGCTGAGGACCCATATCAAGTCCAGACCACTTCCAAACCCCAGGACATCTCTGCTTGAACTGTCTGAAAACATCTCAAAACTGGACTGATTTCCCCCCTAGGAAATGTCTACCTATAGATGTCTCCACATCAGCTGCTGACAACTCCATCTTCTAATTGTTCAGGCCAAAATAACTGCAGACGTCCTTGGCACTGTTCTTTCTCTCATATTCAACAGCAGTCTGAGGAAAATCCTGTCACCTCCTCCTTAAGAAACATTTGAGACATGCCCACCCCTCACTGCCACTCTTCTCCACCCTCTTCAGAGCCACCACCACTCCGCATTCCTCACCTGTTACTGTTGTAATCTCTCAATCATTCTCCCTACCTCAACCCTTGGTCCTCTTTGATCTCTTCTCAAACCTTCATGCCACAGGTAACCCTTGCAACACAAGTCATATGTCCTTCAAAATTGTGCAAGTCTTCATTTCCCTCAGAATAAAACCCAAACCTTTAGTTGCCACAGGGACTCACATGAGCTCCCCTTCTCACCTTGTAGACAACACCTTCCAACTCACTCCTACCACCTTCTACTCCAGTCATGCTGGTCTCCTTCCTGTGCCTACAATATTCCAGAATCCACCTTGCTTTGAGGACTCGGCACTCACTGGCCCCTTTGTCTGGAATGCCATCCCTCCACATGACAAACCAACTCTCTCACTAGCGCCTTCAGGTGTTGCAAAAATGTTCTCTCCCTGAGTCTTATTCTGACCCAACCTGTCCCCCACCCTCACTTTTGCCCCCTATCTCCAAGGCTCCTTTTCCTTTGCCCACTGTCATCTTCCAAATATAGGCAGTTAACTTGTTTATCATGTGAGGCCTTGTCTGTCTCCTCCACTGGACTGTAAGCACCATGGAGGCAAGGCTTGTTACATCCCAAGACCTAGAACAGCGCCAGGCCTACAGCATACTCAATGACAATTGATAAATGAACAAAATTAAATTAGTAAATTGGTTGCCATTTCCAACTACACTCTGGGTTCATTAAGGCAGTGTTTCCCCACTTTTTAAAGTGCAGGACTCCCTAGAAACTATAGTAGAGTTTGAGGACCTACCTCTAACCCCATTCCCTAAGCATTAATCTCCTTTTAGTGAATGTTGATTGACAAAATGCATAATAACCAAAAATGCCCAGATCAGTAATGCATAGACCTCTGAGAGTTTCAGGTCTCTCAAAAGCTGGTCCTTAGACAGGAGTCATCCATGGCACAGAAGTGGCCATGACTCTTCTGAGACATAGTGGAGTATAGATACTGAGAAAAGATGGTTAGTGAGGTGAGGAGACAAAAGAAAAGAGGTTGGGACTATTTAGCAAAAGAAACATTAAAAAAACAAGTCATGAGAAAAATCAGCTTTTGACTCTGCATTTGTTCATGAGTAGAAAAAGCTGTGTGCCACACCAGTGGTTCCTAACAATGAAGAGTTTACACATTCACAGATGACTAAGTGATCTTTCACTAGAGGTGATTAATGGGATGATTCAAACAAAGATGGTAGAACAAGCCAAGTTCTACCCCTGAAAAGGTGTGGTTTGAAGGGGGGCATTTCCTGTTGAAAATGTCTCTCCCAAGAGGACCAGCTCATACCCTGCAGGATATCTGCATTTGTGAGTGGTGAGTGGTTACTAGGCCCTTTGTCCCTGGAATGCCCATCCACTCCACATGCTGGTCTCCTTCCTGTGCCTACAATATTCCAGAATCCACCTTGCTTTGAGGACTCGGCACTCACTGGCCCCTTTGTCTGGAATGCCATCCCTCCACATGACAAACCAACTCTCTCACTAGCGCCTTCAGGTGTTGCAAAAATGTTCTCTCCCTGAGTCTTATTCTGACCCAACCTGTCCCCCACCCTCACTTTTGCCCCCTATCTCCAAGGCTCCTTTTCCTTTGCCCACTGTCATCTTCCAAATATAGGCAGTTAACTTGTTTATCATGTGAGGCCTTGTCTGTCTCCTCCACTGGACTGTAAGCACCATGGAGGCAAGGCTTGTTACATCCCAAGACCTAGAACAGCGCCAGGCCTACAGCATACTCAATGACAATTGATAAATGAACAAAATTAAATTAGTAAATTGGTTGCCATTTCCAACTACACTCTGGGTTCATTAAGGCAGTGTTTCCCCACTTTTTAAAGTGCAGGACTCCCTAGAAACTATAGTAGAGTTTGAGGACCTACCTCTAACCCCATTCCCTAAGCATTAATCTCCTTTTAGTGAATGTTGATTGACAAAATGCATAATAACCAAAAATGCCCAGATCAGTAATGCATAGACCTCTGAGAGTTTCAGGTCTCTCAAAAGCTGGTCCTTAGACAGGAGTCATCCATGGCACAGAAGTGGCCATGACTCTTCTGAGACATAGTGGAGTATAGATACTGAGAAAAGATGGTTAGTGAGGTGAGGAGACAAAAGAAAAGAGGTTGGGACTATTTAGCAAAAGAAACATTAAAAAAACAAGTCATGAGAAAAATCAGCTTTTGACTCTGCATTTGTTCATGAGTAGAAAAAGCTGTGTGCCACACCAGTGGTTCCTAACAATGAAGAGTTTACACATTCACAGATGACTAAGTGATCTTTCACTAGAGGTGATTAATGGGATGATTCAAACAAAGATGGTAGAACAAGCCAAGTTCTACCCCTGAAAAGGTGTGGTTTGAAGGGGGGCATTTCCTGTTGAAAATGTCTCTCCCAAGAGGACCAGCTCATACCCTGCAGGATATCTGCATTTGTGTGAGTGGTGAGTGGTTCTGGACCCCAAGGGAGATGCCAGTCTTGGCCCCTAATTCCTCCTTACTGTCCTTTCCATCCCACACCACTCTGCTGGCTCATGACAGCACTCTCTGCAGGTGCTCCACACACACACACACACACACACACACACACACACACACACACACAGTTGCAGAAACTCTGTCTCCTCCAAGGGAAGAAGTAAAATTCGACTTCAAATATATCATCTTTGAATCTTAAAGACAAGCAAAAGCAGAAATGATGCAAAAACTAAACTCTTTTCAGGTCATTGAAGCTGCTGGCTCTCCACTGGCCCTGACTCCGGGTTCCAGGACTCAGCATCTGAAGGCTTAGCATCCTGAGCCCTTTGAGAACGAGGGTGTAACAATTGTCCACTACTTGTGCTCAGAACATTCCTTCACATACAGAAGATCTTTTTTTCTCAGGGGGAAGCATGAGTGGGTCTATTTTGATCTACAGCCCACATTTTAAAAAAGATGCATAGGGTACAGTCACATGGGCACAAAATCCCAGTTGTCAAATCATTTGAGTGGTCAGACTTTCTCATCAGAACATAGAATGACCATGGATGCTCATGATGACCAGGTACACCCAGTGCTGCAACAGCCTGAATGAGAAAATGAAGCGACGGTGTTCAAAGTACACTGTTAGGAACCAGACTTCTAAAAGCTCTTACTTCTTAGTTTAGGTCACTTGGAAAACACAGTCACGGTGATAATGCTGAGCTGAGAGGAATATTATGATAATAGTTTACCCAATGCTTAGGTAAATGCTCAGTACATATTAGCTTTTCCTCAATATGACTTTCATACGGATTTTGCTTTTACATGTTCTGATTGTCTTCTAAAATGGCGATCTATCTGTGATATATGCTGATGCTCAGCAAGTCAGAATATTCGTTAAAGAGGATTCCAATTCTCAGATCATATGAAGGTAACTTGCGGTCGAGACTGGTACTGACTGGTACTGGTATCCATTCAACTCTTATTATTACTAACAAAACTTAGATTTTATTCCAGGTGCAATGTGCAGAGCTGAAAGACTACATTTCCCAGTGTCTCTTGCAGCCAGGTGTAGCCTAAAAAAAAGGTGAAAGTGACTGAGTTTCCATCAATGAGATCTAACAGGAAATACTGAGTAAGGCTTTCAGAAGGCTCCTTAATGGAAATTGCTTCAGGGAAGCGTGACACTACAGATTTTTGCTTCTTCCACTTCTCTGTGGGGCTTTCCAGGTGGCACAAGTGGTAAAGAATCCACGTGCCAATGCAGGAGATCCAAAGACATCAGTTCAATCCCTGGGTTGGGAAGATTCCCTGGAGAAGGAAATGGCAATACACTCTAGTGTTCTTGCCTGGAAAACCCCATGGACAGAGGAGCCGGTGGACTACAGTCCATGGGGTTGCAAAGCTGGCATGACTACAGCCATGATGACTGAGGCTTGAGAAAGGAAGCCTTGGCAAGCGAGGCTAGGAAAAAGAGTCAGAAAGAGCTTGGGCAGTTTTGACTCTGGAGCCGTCATACTACTGGTAGAGAAGCCCCGATTTAATTCATGTGAGAGCAAAATAAGTTTTTATATTAGACCACTTATTACTTGAGTGTTTTCTGTTATATGTGGTTAGTTCTAATCTTAAAAAGAAAATTATATTTGACATGGGATTTCTTCTAAAATAGATATATTGTTTTTACCCTATAGTCCTTCCAACTTCATGTAAATATTTGTATACACCAAAACTTTAAGTTTGTAGAAGAGCTTAATGCATTTAAATGTATCCAAAATCTCTAGTTAATATTAACTCAGAAAAATTGGCAGGAGCTGATATAAATCAGGAATGTCTTTTTCTTAATTGCAACATGTAAAAACAAAAGCAAGAACAATCCAATCTGAATTAGTTTTGATTATATTAACACAAACCCTCTTGATGATATGTATGTCTTATGGCAGGAGAAGAGGGAGTGGTAGTTTTGCTTCTATTTCTTTTAAAACTAACAGTGATAAAATGGTACAACTTTTTGAAAACTGTGTAATCACTCTTTTAGACTATTTTAAGAATTTCACACAGGAAAGTATTCCAGAATGCTGTCTCCCTAACACAAGACTTTATTAACCGCTCTCCCTCAGATTCCTCTCCTATAAAAAGAGGATAATAAAGCACTCAGCAGTCAGTTAACTGCTTAGAACAGTGCCTGACACCTAGTTGGCCACTGTTTATAAGAGGTAAATCCCTAAGTTCAGCGCTTCTTCTTTACCTGGAAAATAGGCAAACCATAATAACTGCACTCACATTCATAATGTGACAGAGAGCAGAGTGAAAGAGAAGCTCCTCGAATTTTGTCACTTTACTCTCTAGATTCTAGGGAAATCCACACCTAGAACATAGAGAGGGAGCTCATGCAATCACTTTAAAATGAATAAAACTGTGTTTTTATTATTAGAAGACTCTATAAGAGCCTAAAATATAATCTGTTTCAAGTTTACTGTTCCACTTCACTTCACTGGTTTATTCATTTACCTTTTTACACTATGTTTATAGTCTCACCTAAAAACCAAATTCAAAGTTTTGGGTAAGAGAATGACCTCTGAATTTAGTATTGTTTTTCTCTATCACCTTTTTACCATGTGATGCCATATTATACCTCCATTTTTATTGTGACAAAGTACACACAACATAAAATTTACCCTTGACCTACATTTAAGTGACAACACTTAACAGTTGCAACACTGCAACACAATGTTGCAGTGACAACAGATACACTGCTGGGTCCACCGATTTAATTCATGTGAGCAAAATAAGTTTTATATTAGACCACTTATTACTGCATTTTTAATTTGTTTTCATGGGATTTCTTCTAAAATAGATATATTGTTTTACCCTATAGTCCTTCCAACTTCATGTAAATATTTGTATACACCAAAACTTTAAGTTTGTAGAAGAGCTTAATGCATTTAAATGTATCCAAAATCTCTAGTTAATATTAACTCAGAAAAATTGGCAGGAGCTGATATAAATCAGGAATGTCTTTTTCTTAATTGCAACATGTAAAAACAAAAGCAAGAACAATCCAATCTGAATTAGTTTTGATTATATTAACACAAACCCTCTTGATGATATGTATGTCTTATGGCAGGAGAAGAGGGAGTGGTAGTTTTGCTTCTATTTCTTTTAAAACTAACAGTGATAAAATGGTACAACTTTTTGAAAACTGTGTAATCACTCTTTTAGACTATTTTAAGAATTTCACACAGGAAAGTATTCCAGAATGCTGTCTCCCTAACACAAGACTTTATTAACCGCTCTCTCCCTCAGATTCCTCTCCTATAAAAAGAGGATAATAAAGCACTCAGCAGTCAGTTAACTGCTTAGAACAGTGCCTGACACCTAGTTGGCCACTGTTTATAAGAGGTAAATCCCTAAGTTCAGCGCTTCTTCTTTACCTGGAAAATAGGCAAACCATAATAACTGCACTCACATTCATAATGTGACAGAGAGCAGAGTGAAAGAGAAGCTCCTCGAATTTTGTCACTTTACTCTCTAGATTCTAGGGAAATCCACACCTAGAACATAGAGAGGGAGCTCATGCAATCACTTTAAAATGAATAAAACTGTGTTTTTATTATTAGAAGACTCTATAAGAGCCTAAAATATAATCTGTTTCAAGTTTACTGTTCCACTTCACTTCACTGGTTTATTCATTTACCTTTTTACACTATGTTTATAGTCTCACCTAAAAACCAAATTCAAAGTTTTGGGTAAGAGAATGACCTCTGAATTTAGTATTGTTTTTCTCTATCACCTTTTTACCATGTGATGCCATATTATACCTCCATTTTTATTGTGACAAAGTACACACAACATAAAATTTACCCTTGACCTACATTTAAGTGACAACACTTAACAGTTGCAACACTGCAACACAATGTTGCAGTGACAACAGATACACTGCTGGGCAACCATCACCACTCTCTCTCTTCAGAATCTTTTACAAAAACGTAGCTTCTAGAATAGGTTCAGTTCCACTTACTAAAAATGAGACAAACCAGAAAACGATTAATGAGACTATTGTTGAATGTCCAGGTTCTGACATTCATTTTTACACTAAAGATTCAGCTAAAGTGATCTGCTATTAGAAAGAAAAATTAAAAGATATTTAAGCAGATCACTCTGATTTCATGAGATTGTGAGTCACATGGGGCTTTTTTTTTCATTATTTTTTTCATTATTGGGCATGATTTGATGGTCCACAATATTCACATCATAATACAGTAAGTTTCAACTGCATTTCAGAAACCACCTTCCAAACAATTAATAAAAATGCACTATTAGTGAAAGAGTTTAGGAAAATAAAGTCCAAATTGATTAACAGAAGATATGAAACATGCTTTTAAGATGCTGAATGGTAAATTCTACTGAAACTGCATTCCTCACATTGTCTTGGATAATTTAAAAAGTAAGTACCAAATTTATTTTCATCTGTTTTGAAGGATGAAAAGAATTTATTCTTTTTATTTATTTCTGTATTTTAAAGGTTTTACAGAGTTTTGTTGTTCACAGACATGCATGTTCCCAGATACACATATATTAGATATAGCTACATATTTGTAAATATTTCAAATTTAAAATCTTTCATAACCTGTCTCAATGGAGCCTACTGCTTTCACAGACCCATTCTAAAGTTAGCATTTTTCCAGATCCTAGTTTGGGAACTTCAGATCTATACAAGAAAGGGTGATATTTTGTTTTCAGTTTTATTTACTGTTCCACTTCACTTCACTGGTTTATTCATTTACCTTTTTACACTATGTTTATAGTCTCACCTAAAAACCAAATTCAAAGTTTTGGGTAAGAGAATGACCTCTGAATTTAGTATTGTTTTTCTCTATCACCTTTTTACCATGTGATGCCATATTATACCTCCATTTTTATTGTGACAAAGTACACACAACATAAAATTTACCCTTGACCTACATTTAAGTGACAACACTTAACAGTTGCAACACTGCAACACAATGTTGCAGTGACAACAGATACACTGCTGGGCAACCATCACCACTCTCTCTCTTCAGAATCTTTTACAAAAACGTAGCTTCTAGAATAGGTTCAGTTCCACTTACTAAAAATGAGACAAACCAGAAAACGATTAATGAGACTATTGTTGAATGTCCAGGTTCTGACATTCATTTTTACACTAAAGATTCAGCTAAAGTGATCTGCTATTAGAAAGAAAAATTAAAAGATATTTAAGCAGATCACTCTGATTTCATGAGATTGTGAGTCACATGGGGCTTTTTTTTTCATTATTTTTTTCATTATTGGGCATGATTTGATGGTCCACAATATTCACATCATAATACAGTAAGTTTCAACTGCATTTCAGAAACCACCTTCCAAACAATTAATAAAAATGCACTATTAGTGAAAGAGTTTAGGAAAATAAAGTCCAAATTGATTAACAGAAGATATGAAACATGCTTTTAAGATGCTGAATGGTAAATTCTACTGAAACTGCATTCCTCACATTGTCTTGGATAATTTAAAAAGTAAGTACCAAATTTATTTTCATCTGTTTTGAAGGATGAAAAGAATTTATTCTTTTTTTTATTTATTTCTGTATTTTAAAGGTTTTACAGAGTTTTGTTGTTCACAGACATGCATGTTCCCAGATACACATATATTAGATATAGCTACATATTTGTAAATATTTCAAATTTAAAATCTTTCATAACCTGTCTCAATGGAGCCTACTGCTTTCACAGACCCATTCTAAAGTTAGCATTTTTCCAGATCCTAGTTTGGGGAACTTCAGATCTATACAAGAAAGGGTGATATTTTGTTTTCAGTTTATATCTCTGAATTGTGCTTACCAATAAAGAAAAAACAAAACTGATTGCATCCCATTTCTACCTTACTGATACAAGAAGAAAAACCAGATACACCTTAAACGTATACATTCAAGGCCAAATATTAAACCCATAAATAATTTTTTCAAGTTCATAGCATTTATCCACTAATTTTCAGATGCCTTTCACATCACCTAAGCTAACTTAGCAAACATCTTGACAGAATGTTAGTATGTGACATGCTACTCTACGAAGAAACACTTTTTTAATACCCTCCAGGAAAGATACTACCCACTGTTTTATTAGAGTTCAAGTTTATGAGATGATCACAGGATAAACACATGCTGTACTCCAAAGAGAAAGCTCAATTCCCTCTAAAGAAGAGCAGTGTCTCCATTTTATTAAACTTTATTTAGCAAACACACTTCTAAGTTTTCATATTACTGTGTTAGGGGTTCTGCCAGGTGCAACTAGGTGAAAAATCCTAGACCAAAACAAGGCCACTTGTTATTTGAACTACATCATGGTGAATTTGACTCAAGAATTTTTAAGCAGAAATTAGAGTGAAACACATCAAGCAACTGCCTTACAAGGGAGAATGTCTCTCAGAGAAGTACCCATTTAAAGTTGAGCAAACTGTGAGAAAAGCAGATCCTTCAGGGGTGCTGTATGACGGTCTGGAGGGGTGGAATGGGGGGGATATACATATGACTAATCTGAGAACATACATATCTGTAAACAACAAAACTCTGTAGAAGTTAAAAGTAAAATAAAAGTTTAAAATAAAATAAAATAAAATAAAGTTGAGCAAAAGGCATGAAACAGTTTTAGTAACCAAGGTAACAGAATTGAATCTCTAAAATTTCCTGGAACTAGGGGTTCCCAATAGGAACAGCTAATTTTGTCACTTATCCATCTGAAGAAGATGAACTAATACTAAGCTTTTTGTGGTGACTCAGGTGAGGTTAAAAATCAAATATAAACAACCCCAAGGTTGTAACAACCTTACTGTTAGTGCTAAAATACCACAAGCAGTAAACGGACTTTGCCAAGACACTTTTGCTAATTCCCCATGGTCTGTGCAGCAGCAGGGTGCAGAGCAAGCATCTATTTACCTCCTGACTATTACCGTTTTCAGCTATGAATCACCTTCAGAGAAGAGTCACAATGCCTTCTCTAGGAAATAAAGTATTTGATTTAGAGAAACGGAACACATTTCTATGTTATAGCTAGATTAATACTAACAGTATCCAACCCACTTCAACGTTTAATCACTTGCTAGAGGCTGTAGATTTGTTTTCACTCTGGCAAGAGAAATGCTTGACGTGAGTATTTGAGAGATGGGGGCGTGGGGAGGTGAGGAGGAAAAGGGAATAACTGTGCCCCGAATAAACAGTCTTAATCAAGTAAGATGAGATCACACTGGTCTAGGGTGGGTCCTAAATCCAATACGACTGGTGTTCTTACAACAGGAGAGAAGTTGGGACAAGACACACAAGAAGAACACCTTGTGACAACAGAGGGACAGTGAGAGATGTGTCTATAAACAAAGGAATGCCAAGTGTTGCCAGAAGCCTCCAGAAGCTAGAAAGATGCCAGGAAAGCACCTCGTCCAGAACCTTCAGAGAGAGCATGGCCCTGTTAACACCTTGATCTCAGATGTGCCACCTCTACAACTGTGAAAGGATCAATTTCTATTGTTTTAAGCCATCAAGCTTGTGAAACATTCATTGGAAACCAGTACAGGGAGAGGAGCATTCTGAAAGGATGACTTACAAAAATTACTCTGGCAGTGGTGAGCAGCAGAAACTGAAGGGAGAAGAGGCTGGATCTGCGAGGGGGATGTGATAGGCATTTGGGCTTGCAAAACTGTGAGGATGTGCACCAGGCCGATGACAGTGGAATGAGAACAAAGCCAAAATTCAGACATGTTGCAGAGGAAGTGATGGTCCACAGTGAAGAAGAGCCAGATACAAAGACGATTCCAAAGTTAGCTCAAGATGAAGGGTGGAGGCCCTGGCAGAAATGAGGAGGATTAGGAGAAACAAATGAGTTGTGTTATGGGGGAGGGGGGCGGGGGCAGTGAAAGAGAAAATGGCTAGTTTGGTTTTAGATTTATTGGTAGAAATGTGGGCAGGTGAAAGTGGGAACTGAATATTTAGGTGCTGGAACCTACCAGAAGAAATCTGGAAATTGTGAACCAAAAAACGAATAGCCAAGGTTCTCAGGAGACTAACTTTTCAAGTTGGTTAATAGCAGCAGAGTACTCAGGGGCACATACTGGAGTGTTGGGGGAACACCTTCAACAGATGGGAAAAGAGAGAAGGAAAGTTTGGCACAGCCTTCTCTTTCTCTCCTGGGGACCATTTTTTTGTCCTGTGAATATTAAATAGTAATCCTATTGATGACCTCTTATCCCTAGTAATCTTTCCTAAGTGTGTCACATCTCATGAACTTTTGCTCCTTATTTCTAAAACCAATGGAATGCGATAAAATATACTTCTACAAGACACACAAATCATATTGTCTATTCAACTAATATGAATTAACCAAAACTTACTGCTTTCTTTTCTTTTTTTTTTTAATTTTTGACTTCAGAATTGGTGAAAGAATAATGAAACATGTAAAATAATGGGTCGTATCTATCGCTCTTTAAAGACGCTTAAAAAATAAATAAATGATAGAAGCTCTTAACAAAGAGTAAGCTTGGAAGGTCAAGAAAAGGAGTCTTAACAATACTTTTGTAGGAGTTGGTTCAACAAATGGAATTGAAACAACTGTGCAGCCAGCTGTGGAGAATTGTTGGAACCACACCTCAGAGTGTAAACCAGGACAAATTCAAATGGATCAAAGATATAAACGTAAAACAGAAAACTATTAAAGGACCAGATGAAAACATTCTTTTGTTGGTTACAAATTTTTACCAGGCATTTGCCAGGTAGACACATGGGACTGTTGAAATTCTAAAACAACTTCAAAGTCAGAAGTTCAGGGAACCACTTGGACAGGCAAAGGAGAGAATCTGTTAAGAGTAAATGATTAGCCAAGCCTCCACCAGGAGAGCCAAAGATCCTTTTTTAAATCAAAAACTTATTTCTTTTGCCTTAAAATACAAGTCCTTTTTTATTTTGGAAACCATTCCTGGGCTTCCCTGGTGGTTCAGTGGTAAGGAATCTACCCACCAATGTCAGAGAAACAGGTTCCATCCTTCATCTGTGTAGATCCAACATGCCACGGAGCAACAAAACCCACACACTGTAACCACTGAGCCTGTGCTCCAGAGCCCAGGGGCCACAACGACTGAAGCCCATGTGCCTAGAGTCCATGTTCCACAACAAAAAAGCCACTTCAATGAGAAGCCTGGGGCTTCCCCTGGTGGTCCAGTGGGTAAGGACACCGCTTGGCAGTGCAAGGGGCGCCAGTTCGCGATCCCTAGCCTGGGAAGAGCCCACGTGCCGCGGAGCGGCTGGACGGATGTGTCCAATTACCGAGCCAGAGCTCTGGGGCACATGCGCCCAGAGCCAGCGCTCTGCAACGACAGAGGCCACTGCGATGGGAGGCCCATAGGAGCCAAAGAACAAAGACAGATGAAAGTGGAGAAATGAAAGACCAATAGAAGTGGCCTGTCTGCTACCCTCCCTCCCCAACCCGACCCCCGCCCAATAAATAAATAAATAAATAAATCTTTAAAAAAAAAAATGAGAAGCCTGCACACCACAACTAGAGAGTAGCTCCCACTCTCTGCAACCAGAAAAACAGCCCATGCAACAATGAAGATCCAGCACAGCCAAAAATAAATAAATAAATAGATAAATTTTTAAAAAATGATTGGTAATCAGTTCCTAGGAGTGGTCTACAAAGTATAAAATAGTGAGTGCTTTACAACAACAGAAATGAGTCTGAAATCAAGGTGGCAGTAGGGCCCTGACCCCTGGTAGGACGCTAGGAGAAGAGTCTTTCTTACTTCATCTGCCTTTGGTGATTACTGGCAGTCCTGAGAGTTCCTTAGCCAGGAGATGCATCACTCTGATCAGACGGCCATCTTCTTTCTGTGAGCCTTCACATCACCTTTCCACTCTGCACGTCTATCTCTGAACCCAAATCTCCTCTTTTTAAAAGGATTAAGGCCCACTCTAATGATCTCACTTGAACTTGATTGTCCCTATAAAGAGCCTATTTTCAAATAAGGTCATATTCTGAGATACGAGGGGTTAGAATTTCAACCCATCTTTTTGAGGGGATACAATTCAACCTATTTGAACACGTTTCAGTAGCATTACACTTGTTTAGCATATATATATGCTATATATGTGTGTGTATGTACATATATATATATATGTATACATACAAAATAGTCACTCGGTTGTGTCCAACTCTGTGACCACATGGACTGTAGCTCACCAGACTCCTCTGTCCATGCAAGAATACTGGAGTGTGTAGCCACTTCCTTCTCCAGGGAATCTTCCAGATCACAGATTGAAAAAAAAAAAAAAAACAACAAAGACCTGACATTCTCCATGCCAAATTCCTCCTGGAAGTAGCAGGGGCAGAGGTCAACAACTCTCCATAGGGTGGCTTGAGAACCCAGGGGCCCCAGCCCAGACTCAATGAAACAGAACCCTGAGGAGGGCAGGGCAAAGAAGCCCAGAAGGGGCATTTTTCTCAAATACTCTCTCTCAAGATGAGAAAAGGATTTTAAAGTCTTAACAGAATCTGGGCCAACAAGCTTCTACAGGACTTTCAAGTTTCACATGAAAGAAAAATCAAGCAAGTAGTTGCTTTCCTTGAACTTCAACGAGAGCTTTTAGAGGAGCAGTGAAGAGCCAGGCAAGGCTGACTTGGAAATGAAACTCTCCAGTGAAAACTCCCAAGGGGCTGCCACCATTCCTGCAATTCCTGCAGGGCTAATTCTAACCCAGTTCCAAGGCTTTTATTATAGTCAGTTTGCAAAATTTAAACTACAAATCTTACCCTTAAACATAAGTGTCTGTTGCTTCTCTGGGACATCACCTATGCTTCCAAGTCACTTTCAAATTATCTTCCATCACTGTGCTGTACTGTAATAAACTGGAAAGCTGCGACAGCTTTAGAGTAGGGTCCACTGGTCTGATTACAGATTGGGAGTCAGAGTACAGGGTAGGATTGCCAAGCCCCTGGAATCCACAGGAATCTTCCTCCCAGAATAGAAATGCAGTCCTTGAAGATGCTCCCAATTCCCAGAGTGAGGTATTGTGCCCTCTCAGTGGCCCCTTGGCACTACCCATTTTAAGGTTTAAATTACACTCCTGAAGTGAAATGATTTTGCTGCTGGCCAAAGGAAGCCTGTTAAAGTCCTCAGCCCAAGCTCTGGCCACGCCTGTGGATCCCGCTTGGGCCCTCCCAAAAGAAAAATTGGAAATAAGAGTCATGAATGCAGCTGCGAGAGGGTGGTCAGAATAGCAGGTAGTTTCTGAAGGGGAGAAAAAAAAAAAGTAACACCCTCACCTTAAAAATCACTTCAACTCTGTAGAAAAATTGAGTTCTAACAGGACTCAGAGATTTTTAAAAATCAGGAGTTTCAAAAGGCCTCTCTCATTTGTTCATTTATTAGTTCATTCAACAAGCATTTCCTGGGCTTGGTTCATTGCTAACTTGAATGATGAGGGTGAGTGTTACAGGAAGCTAGTTACTAGACTCCTGGTGAACACAGGGACAGAAGCAGCCTCGAGCCCTGGAATGGCTAAGACAACCTTGCACTCTCAGAGACGATTCAAGACCCTCCTGAGAAACCTGTGGCTGGGGATGATGTGGGTGTGTACCCAGAGAAAGCGAATCTCTCCCTTCCCCTGGGACCAAACAAAGCAAGAAAGGAATGCCCAGTAGAATGTTGGGAGTTCAGGGTTCAGAAGGAAGCGGGGACTCTCTAGGATTGAGTAGAGAGGGACTTGGGCAGGAAAGGAGAAGGAGCAAGCTCATGTGGTTTGCCACTAAAAGAATGAAGAAGGGGTTAAGGTAGCATGTGTCCCATGAAATTGAGCTCAACAGTCGACATATGTCCCTTGTCATATGCTGCTTCCTGGGCCAGCAGCTTCCACATTCTCACAATCCTCCCAGATGTGTCTGTGGGTCAGTGAGACTCAGGCTTCTAATTATCAGTCTTTAAAAGACAGTGAAGAGCCCAGAGCTAGATATTTGTCCACATATCCATTAAACAGAACTAGCACACAAACTTGAAGTATGAAATTGTCCTTGAGGTATGTAAATTATAGTGAATTTTGGAAAAGGCATAATTTTTCATAAATCAGATTAATGGTTTCTTGATGCAATTCTAGGGGAAGAAAATCAAATATGCTTGATTCACACAGAAACTAAAAATCAACCAAAGACACAATTGAGTGCAATGCAGAAATTAAAAATGTAACAACTTTGCAGTCATACTTTTTTCCTTTTTGGCCTTCAGATAATGATGCTGACACTTCACCACATATTGGAAAATAATAAATAATAGTCTCTTTGAAAATGAACTCTCTATCCATGGATATATTATGTAAAGTGCCACTTTAAGATTAACAAATTTTAATGAAAATAATAAAAAGAAAAATCCTTCTCTATAGTTAGGTATAAAAAGCAGGTATGTAACACGTGTTATGAGAAAACATCCCTGTTGGAGTGGGGTAGGTAGGTTTTTATCATTCTCCTTGATGCTGTTTTATTTAATTTCAGAGGAGAAAAATTAATGTCATGATGTGACCTTTAGTGAGGTCAACTTAGAATGACCAACATTTGAAAATTCAGACCGTATCTTCTTACTTAAAAAATACTTATATAACTACTAAAATAGTCCAATGAATTGATTTTTTTATTAAAATTCATCATGCAGAATGAAGTCAACTGGGAGTTATGGTCCAAGATGGAAGTGTAGAAGACCCCTGAATTCATAATCTCCTGTGGACATACCTTATCTCCACTTCACTCAGAGTGAGTACCTCTAAAAGAAATCTAGAAATTAGCTGAGTGATTCCTTCATTATGGGCAAATGAAAAAATGCATTGAAATGGGTAGGAAGTCTGAGACACACTCTTACCATAAGCCCACATTCAAACCTTGTATAGCACTGCACAGTTAGAAGGGAACTCACAACTCCCAGCTTCTCCCTGAGGAGAGAAACCTCTGGTCTTAACATCTAGCACCCCAGGGGTTAGGCACCCACAGACACACTGCTCTGAAAGTCAACAGGACTTATACATATCACACCCACAACACTTGAGCAAACAAGTACTTGGGCTCACAAGGACTCACTATCTTCCCAGGGTCCAGAACGAAAAAAGCAAACAGATAAAATTCATCTCCAGTCTTTCCTGAAAAGATTCCCATTTGCATACTTTAAGAGCTGTTATCTGAGAGTCAAGTTTCTAATTTAGCACCATCTAGAGAATAACTGGTGCTCCCTGGAAACTGAGAAAGCAGTAGACATTATCTCTGTGTTCTCCTTGTAGCCTGTTACAAATCTTCAGTATCTCCTGAGACAGAACTTGTACACGCATTTGAAACCCTAGCTTTTGCAGCTGCCGCCTAAAGAAAACATACCTTGCTCACCTGGCTCTAGTGCCCAGCAGAGCTTGCATTTCCCAGCCTCCAGGGCTTTAACAAACAAACAAATGGTTCTTAAGGGTCTATCCCTCTATTCTCCTAAGAGATCTATTTGTATACTTTAAAATCTGGTACCTGAAGGTCTGGCTTGAATCAATCTGTATCTATATGATCACAGAGGTCCTTCCCTTTTGGATACTGACAGATCTTGGCATACCCTCAACTTTTGAGAGCCTCTGAGAACAAAGAAGACACCTTAGAAAATCACAGAGGTCTGAGACATAACCGAAAGTTCAGGCTGGGCTTGATAAGGAAGGCTCATCTCCAACATGAGATGGTTCTGTCAAGACTGGGAGAAGTGACTGTTTTATCTAGGGCACAGAAACCAATGCAGAGTCAAAGAAAAAGAAAAACAGAGGAATATGTTCCAAACAAAACAACAAGATAAAACCTCAGAAATAGACTTTAATGAAATGGGGATAATTAATTTACCTAATAAAGATAGGTAATTATCTTTAATAATGAATTATCATTAATTAGTTATTAGATAAACTACTATTAATTAAATTAGGTAAATTAATTCTTTCCATCGATAATTGAAAGTAATGGTCATAAAGATGTTACCAAGGTCAGAAGAACAAGGCAAGAACAAAGTGAGAAATTCAATAAGACA
Organism: Tragulus kanchil; assembly: GCA_022376925.1. Taxonomy (NCBI): domain Eukaryota; kingdom Metazoa; phylum Chordata; class Mammalia; order Artiodactyla; family Tragulidae; genus Tragulus; species Tragulus kanchil. The sequence goes on from JAIOJX010000026.1 coordinate 145,889,866, forward strand.
TATGAAATACAAGTACAAAACAGAAATTACAGCACTGAAGAATATAATATTAATCACTACACTGAAAAACTCAATAGAAGGGTTCTATATCAGCTAGATTAAGCAGAAGAAAGGACCAGCGAATTAAAACACAGTGTAGTGGAATTCATCCAATCAGAGGAGTGAAAAGGGGAAAAAAAAGGCATGAAAAAGAGCAAAGACCATTTAAGAAACTTATATAAGGACATCAAGAAAAGCAACATTCACAATACAGTGGTCCCAGGAAAAAAAAAAAAAAAAGAAAAGAGAGGAAGTGAAAGGAGTAGAAAGCTAAAGAAATAACTGGTGTAAACTTCCCTAACCTGAAGAAACAGACATCCAGGTCTGGGATGCTCAGAGAGTCTCAAATAAGATGAACCCAAAGAAAGTCACAGCAAGACACATTAAAATTAAAGTGTTAGAAGTTAAAAACAAGAGACAACCTTAAAAAAATACAAGAGAAAAACAACTTCTTACATACAACATAGATAAGACTATCAGTAGTATTTCAGCAGAAACTTTACAGGGCATCATACATGCAGAGTACTTAAGAAAAAAGAACACCAATCAAGAGTATTCTACCTAGCAATGTTTTCCTTCAGTAATGGAAGAAATAAGTAAAAACTGAAGGGGTTCATCATCACTAGACTAGCAGTTACAAGAAATGTTAAAAATATGTCTTCAAGCTTAAATGAAAAGATACTAATCAGTAACAGGAAAACATATGAAAGTATAAATCTAAGAAACAGATAAATAACAAGGACCTACTCTATAGCACAAGGAACTATATTCAATATAATAACCTACAATGGAAAAGAATCTGAAAAATATGATAGATGCACATACACAACTGAATCAGTTTACACTGGAAACATTGTAAATCAATTATCCTTCAATTTAAAAAAAGAGGAATATTTAAATCTTGATAATAATGTAAATATAGAATTAAATTCAGAATAATGTAATGATTATAGGTATTTACTAACATAAATCTAGTATGAAAAATAGTAAAAAAAAAAAAAAAAAACTATAACTACAACAATTTGCTAATGTATAGACAAGGTAAAAAATGTGACTTATGACATCAACCCTAAAACAAGAAGAGTGGAGAGTAAAGATATACAGATTTAGAAATTGTTAACAACTTAAAATAGGCTTATAAATATAAGTTGTTATATAAGCTTCATGGTAACTACAAAGCAAAAACCTGTAGTACATACACAAAAGATCATGAGAAAGAAACCTAAACATACCACTAAAAATAGTCATAAAACCACAAAGGAAAAGGGCACAAGAAGGAAAAAGAAACAGCAAAATACAAAACAGGCAGAAGAAATCAACAAAATGTAATAAGTAAACAAGTGTCAATGATTACTTTAAATTCAAATGGACTATAGTTTCCAATAAAAAGACAGACAAGAGACTGAATGGATCAAAAAACAAGATCCAACTGTATGCTCCTCATAAGATACTCACTTCAGATTTAAGGACACACAGAGTTTGCAAGTGAAAGGATGGAAAAAAGACAAGTGGAAACCAAAAGAAAGTACAAAAGCCATATTTACATTGGACAAAATATTAATAGAATTCAAACAAAAGACTTTAATGAAGGACAAAAAAATCATTATAAAATGATAAGGGGGTCAGTCCAATAAGATGGTATATAATAATACTTACAAACAAATATTAACAGATCTTAAGACAAATAGACAGCAAAACAACCACAGTAGAGGGCTTAAATACCACACTTTGAGCAATGTATAGACTGCCTATACAGAAAATCAATAAGAAAATCGTTGGACTTCAACTACATATTAGACTAGATGGACCTCCATTAGTGACACACATTTTTCTCAAGCACACATGGAACATTCTCCAGGATTGATCATATGCTAGTCCATAAAACAAGGGAAGACTGAAATCATATGAGGTATCTTTTCTAACCACAATTGTATGAAATTAGAAATCAAGTAAAAGAAGAAAACTGTAAAGTTCACAAATATTTTGAAATCAAACAACATGCCTCTGAACTACAAATGGGTCAAATAAAAATCAAGTGCCATAAAAAATACATTGACACAAATAAAAGTTGAAATGAAACACCAAAAATTACAAAATACAGCAAAACAGTCTAACAGGGAAGTTTACAGCAACATTAAGAAAAAATAAAAGTGTTCATTACATTGAGGGGAAAAAAGGAGCTGAAATTAACGACAAATTTAACACCTCATGAAAGTAGAAAAGAAAAACTAACTAAGCCAAAAGTTAGTAGAAGGAAGAAAATAACAGATTAAGGTAGAAAATGCAATCAAGATTAAAAAGACAATAGAATATATCATTGAAACAAAGAGCTGGTTTCCTTTAAGATATACACAAAACAGACAAACTTTTAGCTAGACTGACCAAGAGAAAAGAAAAAGATCTCAAATAAAATGATAAATGAGAGGGCTGATAATTGATACTATACAAATACAAAGGATCATAAGAAACTATTATAAATCATTATATGCCAACAAGCTGAACAAACAGGATAAAACTGATAAATTCCTGGAAATATACAAACTACCAAGACTGAATCATGAAAACAGAAAAGCCAAACAGACCATTACTCATTAAGCAATAGAGTCAATAATCAAAAACACCCAAAAAAAGATAAGCCTAAATTGCTCCACGTGTGAATTTTACCAAACACTTAAAGAAGAATTCCAAACTGTTCCAAAAAGTAGAAGAAGTGGTCCAGTGGGTAAAGACACCGCCTTGTAGTGCAAGGGGTGCCAGTTGGATCCCTGGCCTGGGAAGATCCCACGTGCCGTGGAGCGGCTGGACTGCTGTGTCCGATTACTGAGCCCAAGCTCTAGAGTGCATGTGCCCAGAGCCGGTGCTCTGCGACAACAGAGGCCACTGCGATGGGAGGCCCACATGGGCCAAAGAACAAAGATGGATGATAAATAAATAAATGAAAGACCAATAGAAGTGGCCTGCCCACCCCCCCTCCCTCCTCAACCCGGACCCCCCAAAAGAAACCATTAAAAAAAAAATTAAAAAAAAAAATTGTTCCATGCAGGTATGATACAACTAATTCCAGATACTTCTACAACTGGATTTCTTACTGCCTTTCTTACTATGGTTGTTTGCTGTTCCCTCCATATTATATTAGTATTATTATTAATATCAAACTATGACCATATAAATGTAAAATAGTCTATATTAGATTTTCGGTGTGAGTTATTTTTTTTAAATGACAGATGGTATTTGGATGTAAAGAAGCTTTTCAAAATGTGACTTTCAAAAAGAGAAAGACAAGTATAGTATACTAACTCATATATATGGGATCTAGTAAGATGGTCATGATAACACACGCAGTGAACTCATGAAAAAACAGAGAATAGACATAAAGACATTGTGGAGACCGAACAGTGGGAGGGAGTAACATGGAAACCTATACTGTCATGTGTAGAAAATGCAATCAAGATTAAAAAGACAATAGAATATATCATTGAAACAAAGAGCTGGTTTCCTTTAAGATATACACAAAACAGACAAACTTTTAGCTAGACTGACCAAGAGAAAAGAAAGATCTCAAATAAAATGATAAATGAGAGGGCTGATAATTGATACTATACAAATACAAAGGATCATAAGAAACTATTATAAATCATTATATGCCAACAAGCTGAACAAACAGGATAAAACTGATAAATTCCTGGAAATATACAAACTACCAAGACTGAATCATGAAAACAGAAAAGCCAAACAGACCATTACTCATTAAGCAATAGAGTCAATAATCAAAAACACCCAAAAAAAGATAAGCCTAAATTGCTCCACGTGTGAATTTTACCAAACACTTAAAGAAGAATTCCAAACTGTTCCAAAAAGTAGAAGAAGTGGTCCAGTGGGTAAAGACACCGCCTTGTAGTGCAAGGGGTGCCAGTTGGATCCCTGGCCTGGGAAGATCCCACGTGCCGTGGAGCGGCTGGACTGCTGTGTCCGATTACTGAGCCCAAGCTCTAGAGTGCATGTGCCCAGAGCCGGTGCTCTGCGACAACAGAGGCCACTGCGATGGGAGGCCCACACGGGCCAAAGAACAAAGATGGATGAAAATAGACAAATGAAAGACCAATAGAAGTGGCCTGCCCTCCCCTCCCTCCTCAACCCGGACCCCCCAAAAGAAACCATTAAAAAAAAAATTAAAAAAAAAAATTGTTCCATGCAGGTATGATACAACTAATTCCAGATACTTCTACAACTGGATTTCTTACTGCCTTTCTTACTATGGTTGTTTGCTGTTCCCTCCATATTATATTAGTATTATTATTAATATCAAACTATGACCATATAAATGTAAAATAGTCTATATTAGATTTTCGGTGTGAGTTATTTTTTTTAAATGACAGATGGTATTTGGATGTAAAGAAGCTTTTCAAAATGTGACTTTCAAAAAGAGAAAGACAAGTATAGTATACTAACTCATATATATGGGATCTAGTAAGATGGTCATGATAACACACGCAGTGAACTCATGAAAAAACAGAGAATAGACATAAAGACATTGTGGAGACCGAACAGTGGGAGGGAGTAACATGGAAACCTATACTGTCATGTGTAGAAAAGATAGCTATTGTCATTGTGTTAGGGGAATAGGAGTACCTACAACCACTTGGAGCGATGGTCTGGAGGGATGGGAGGGGGGGAACTGGGTGGGAGGAGGGTCAAGGGATATGCATATGAGTGATCTGGGAACATACATGTACAAAAATAAATAAATAAATAAATAAATAAATAGAAAAAAAAATGTGACGTTGTCAAATTGTCTGTACAGGTTGACAATGATCTTCAAAGCTGACTCCAAAAGACTTTTTCCTTCCCTTATTTTTCATCTCTTTATAATCTGTGACCATTTTTCAGCTTGGTCAGAGAAGTAGGCTTTTGATTTATACCAGATATATTCCAATAGCATATATATATATATATATATATATATATATATATATGTATTTATAAAGTTTCATTTTTTCTTTATAAGTCCTTTAAACCATCGAGTAACATGATATAGTTAAGTCCAAAGATTTTGGAGTCATACATGTCTCCTAAACTAATCAAGTTATAAAGTGGTTTTGCTATACTTCTCATTATCATAAATTCGTTTAGTTCTGGGGTTTAACAGTGGAATGGCTAAGCAAGAACATAGTAGTTTCCTTGCTTAATTTCCATCTCCATTTTTATTCCCAAATTCAGAAGATTATTGTCATGAACTCTTCATCCACCAGTAATGTATTTGAACAAAATTCCCATTGTTTCAAATCCCCGTCGAGTTTTTATAATTATAAAAATGTCATGATGCTGGGAGGGGGGCAAGGTGGCAGAGGAATGAGAGGAGGATTTCATCAGCTCCCCAACAGAATCACCAGAACTAATCAAGAAATGAAACACCACCAAGAAACCAGCCTCTAGACGACAAAAGAGGTTCTCAGTTCTACAAGGGATGGAGAGCAAGCAGCCCGAACTTTCCTGTAGCTCCCATGGATCCCAGAGCTCCTGTACTTCAGCCCCCACACCAGACTGTGTGGAGAGCACTGGAAAGTGCACCGAGACGACAGAAAGTGAGGCTCAGTGTGAGAATCCCGCTGGGGTCAGTACTGTGACAGGGACACGCCAGGTGAGCTGAGACGAAAGGCTAGCAGGGTGTGGGAAACAGAATGGGAAATCTCCTGCGGGTCACAGTCCAGAAGCCCAGCTCCAGCTGGACGGGGAAGTGACTGCCAGCATTTGGGGCAAGAAGTGAGGCTTAGTCCCACGGGACGGGAGTGCGCCGGCTGCTCGAACTAGCCCGTGCAGGCCCAGAGCTGTGGCAAAGAAGCGGGGCATCCTGGATGAGATCCCAGACAAGAAGCACTCAGTCCTGCCAGCAGCAGGGTCGCGTCAGAGGCACCAGGAACAGAGCCGAGACTGAAGGCTACCAGGGGGTACGCAATAGAACCGGGGACCCCCCCTCAAGCAGAGAGTCCAGGGGGTACGCAATAGAACCGGGGACCCCCCCTCAAGCAGAGAGTCCAGGGACACAACCTCCACCTGCCTGATCAACTGGGGATCCCCCGCCATGCTCTCCCCTGGTCAGCAGCAGGGGCGGAGAGACAGGGGTCAGCTACTTTGGCTGCAGAGCCTTTGTCTTGCTGAAACCAAAGCAGAAACAGAGCAACCGGTTATTCAAGGGCCCTGACTACAAAAAAACCTGACCCTCACTGAAACCTAAGATATAAGCAGCCGTCCAGCCTCCATACCCGACCCCCACCAGTACAAACTAGGGAAATCTGGGACAGCATCAAGAGTAAAGTGGTAGAAGGTTCCCACGCAGATGAGACAATAATAACCAGGGACAGTAATTTTTTTTTAATAATTAAAAAAAAATTTTTTTAAGTATTATTTTTTTTTCTTTTTCTCATACCACAGCTTCCTCTCTCTGTGCTCTAACTGTAAAATCTTTTTATATCTACTACTATCATCTCTATAAATATTTCCTACCTTGCTGTCTCTAACGCTCTCTTCCAGCTGTACGAAACTCTACTACATATTAATCTCTGTTACCTAACCCTACAAAATCCTTGCAACACGAAGATATTCCCTCTCATTACTTATACACTCCCCTCCTTCTCCCAACACATGTCTTAGTTAAAAACTGCTTTCACTGCAATAATTCCAGCTGAGATCTTGCTCTGGATCTATTTTTCCAGGCAGTGTTTTAATTAATTTAGAGCTTAATGGTCAGGTACCAGCTTTGATTGCGCTGTCTGCCAGAAAAATTTCCTGTACTTTATAGCTTTAAGACTATTTAGTTGTGTTTATCGATGTGTATGTATACATACTTTTCTATTATGTTAGAAAATATTTGCATGATTTTATAACTGTCAACTACCAGGGATGCACCTTTTGTCCCTCATATGCCTATATTTGAACTAATGCCACTGAATGCCATAGCAAATCAGACATAGAGCCTACACTCCTTAGGTAGAGAGCAAACCAAGGATCCTTGGAGTGAAGCCCTGACTCAAAGACCCTACACTATCAAAGAACATACAACACTAGAGATTATTGACCTGCAAACAAGACCCAACACCACCTAAGACACAAACCACACAGATACACACAAAGAAACAAAAATTAACATAAAAATGAAAAGACAGAGAAACATCACACAAGTGAAGAAACAAGTCAGAGAAACAGTTACAAATGACAGAAGACGAGATAGACAAATTATCTGAAAGAGAATTCAGAAGAGTGATACTAGTCATGATCCCAAACTCTGAAAACAGAATATTAGAGGAAACTAGTGCACTGAGAAGAGGCATGCAAGAAATGAAACATAAACAAATAGAGACAAACAACTCAATTGCTGAACTCAAAAATACTATAGAAGAACTCACCAGTAGAGTATCAGAGGCAGAAAAACAGATAAGTGAGCTGGAAGACAAAATGGTGGAAATAACTGCTGAAGAACAGAACAAAGTGCAAAGAATAAAAAGAACTGAGGATAGATTCAGAGACCTCTGGGACAATATCAAATGCACCAACATTAGAATTATAGGGGTCCCAGAAGAAGAAGAGGAAAAGAAAGGCTATGAAAAAATTCTTGAAGAGATCACAGTTGAAAACTTCCCCAGCATGGGAAAGGAAATAGTCAACTAAGTCCAAGAAGCACAAAGAGTTCCATAAAAAAAAACCAGAACGCTTATACACTCCTCCTTCTCCCAACACATGTCTTAGTTAAAAACTGCTTTCACTGCAATAATTCCAGCTGAGATCTTGCTCTGGATCTATTTTTCCAGGCAGTGTTTTAATTAATTTAGAGCTTAATGGTCAGGTACCAGCTTTGATTGCGCTGTCTGCCAGAAAAATTTCCTGTACTTTATAGCTTTAAGACTATTTAGTTGTGTTTATCGATGTGTATGTATACATACTTTTCTATTATGTTAGAAAATATTTGCATGATTTTATAACTGTCAACTACCAGGGATGCACCTTTTGTCCCTCATATGCCTATATTTGAACTAATGCCACTGAATGCCATAGCAAATCAGACATAGAGCCTACACTCCTTAGGTAGAGAGCAAACCAAGGATCCTTGGAGTGAAGCCCTGACTCAAAGACCCTACACTATCAAAGAACATACAACACTAGAGATTATTGACCTGCAAACAAGACCCAACACCACCTAAGACACAAACCACACAGATACACACAAAGAAACAAAAATTAACATAAAAATGAAAAGACAGAGAAACATCACACAAGTGAAGAAACAAGTCAGAGAAACAGTTACAAATGACAGAAGACGAGATAGACAAATTATCTGAAAGAGAATTCAGAAGAGTGATACTAGTCATGATCCCAAACTCTGAAAACAGAATATTAGAGGAAACTAGTGCACTGAGAAGAGGCATGCAAGAAATGAAACATAAACAAATAGAGACAAACAACTCAATTGCTGAACTCAAAAATACTATAGAAGAACTCACCAGTAGAGTATCAGAGGCAGAAAAACAGATAAGTGAGCTGGAAGACAAAATGGTGGAAATAACTGCTGAAGAACAGAACAAAGTGCAAAGAATAAAAAGAACTGAGGATAGATTCAGAGACCTCTGGGACAATATCAAATGCACCAACATTAGAATTATAGGGGTCCCAGAAGAAGAAGAGGAAAAGAAAGGCTATGAAAAAATTCTTGAAGAGATCACAGTTGAAAACTTCCCCAGCATGGGAAAGGAAATAGTCAACTAAGTCCAAGAAGCACAAAGAGTTCCATACAGGAGAAACCCCAGAAGAAACACACCAAGACACGTTCTAATCAAGCTAACACAAACTAAATATAAGGACAGAATACTTAAAGCATCAAGGAACAAACAACAAATAACTTACAAAGGAAACACCATACATTTAACTGCTGATCTATCAGCAGAAACCCTGCAGGCCAGAAGAGAATGGCAAGACACATTTAAATGGCTAAAAGAGAATAACCTACCACCAAGGATTCTCCACCTGGCAAGGATCTCATTCAGAATTGATGGAGAGGTCAAAAGCTTCACAGACAAGTGAAAACTAAAAGAATTCTGTACCACAAAACCAGCCTTACAACAAGTGTTAAAGGGCCTGATAAAGCCAATAAATACAAGAGTAGGAGAAGTCCTACAAATCAAACCCAAAACATCTAAGATGACAATAGGATCATTCGTTATCAATAATTACTTTGAATGTAAATTGACTAAATGCTCCAACCAAGAGACATACACTGGCTGAATGGATGTAGAAGTGAGACCCATATATATGCTGTTTATAAGAGACCCACTTCAAACCTAATGATACACATAGACTGAAAGTGAGAGGATAGAAAAAGATATTCCACGCAAATGGAAATCAAAAGAAAGCTGGAGTAGCAATCCTCATATCAGACAAAATAGACTTTAAAGAAGATTATAAGAGACAAGGCAGGTCACTATAATGATCAAGGGATCTATCCAAAAGAACGACATAACAATCATGAATATCTATGCACCCAAAAGAGAAGCACCCCAATACCTAAGACAAACACTTTCAGACATAAAAGAAGACATCGACAATAACACAATAACAGTAGAAGCCTTTAACACTCCTCTTACACCAATGGACAGATCATCAAAACAGAAAATTAATAAAGAAACACAAGCCTTAAATGCCACACTAGAAGAGATGGACCTCATGGATATGTGTAGGACTTTCCATCTAAAAGCAGAAGAATACACTTTCTTCTCAAGTGCTCATGGGACATTCTCCAGGATAGACCATCTTGGGTCACAGTTGAAAACTTCCCCAGCATGGGAAAGGAAATAGTCAACTAAGTCCAAGAAGCACAAAGAGTTCCATACAGGAGAAACCCCAGAAGAAACACACCAAGACACGTTCTAATCAAGCTAACACAAACTAAATATAAGGACAGAATACTTAAAGCATCAAGGAACAAACAACAAATAACTTACAAAGGAAACACCATACATTTAACTGCTGATCTATCAGCAGAAACCCTGCAGGCCAGAAGAGAATGGCAAGACACATTTAAATGGCTAAAAGAGAATAACCTACCACCAAGGATTCTCCACCTGGCAAGGATCTCATTCAGAATTGATGGAGAGGTCAAAAGCTTCACAGACAAGTGAAAACTAAAAGAATTCTGTACCACAAAACCAGCCTTACAACAAGTGTTAAAGGGCCTGATAAAGCCAATAAATACAAGAGTAGGAGAAGTCCTACAAATCAAACCCAAAACATCTAAGATGACAATAGGATCATTCGTTATCAATAATTACTTTGAATGTAAATTGACTAAATGCTCCAACCAAGAGACATACACTGGCTGAATGGATGTAGAAGTGAGACCCATATATATGCTGTTTATAAGAGACCCACTTCAAACCTAATGATACACATAGACTGAAAGTGAGAGAATAGAAAAAGATATTCCACGCAAATGGAAATCAAAAGAAAGCTGGAGTAGCAATCCTCATATCAGACAAAATAGACTTTAAAGAAGATTATAAGAGACAAGGCAGGTCACTATAATGATCAAGGGATCTATCCAAAAGAACGACATAACAATCATGAATATCTATGCACCCAAAAGAGAAGCACCCCAATACCTAAGACAAACACTTTCAGACATAAAAGAAGACATCGACAATAACACAATAACAGTAGAAGCCTTTAACACTCCTCTTACACCAATGGACAGATCATCAAAACAGAAAATTAATAAAGAAACACAAGCCTTAAATGCCACACTAGAAGAGATGGACCTCATGGATATGTGTAGGACTTTCCATCTAAAAGCAGAAGAATACACTTTCTTCTCAAGTGCTCATGGGACATTCTCCAGGATAGACCATATCTTGGGTCACAATTCAAACCTCAGTCAATTCAAGAAAATTGAAATTATATCAACCATCTTCTCTGACCAATGCAATGATACGAGATCAACTGCAAGAAAAAAAAAAAAACACTAAAAATACAAGCACATAGAGATTAAACAACACATACCTAAAAAACAAACTGATTACCTAGCAAATCAAAGGAGAGATAATAAAATTCCTAGAAGAAGATGACAATGAACACATGATAGTGCCAAACCTATGGGACACTGCAAAAGCAGTTCTAAGAGGGAAGTTTATAACAATATAATCCTACCTCAAGAAACTAGAAAAATATCAAACAGACGACCTAACTCTATGCTTAAAACAACTCGAGAAAGAAGAACAAAAACACACCAAAGACAGCAGAAGAAGAGAAATCATAAAGATCAGAGCAGAAATAAATAAAAAAGAATCAAAAGAAACAAAGTAAAGATAAATAAAACAAAAAGCTGGTTCTTTGAAAAGATAAACAAAACTGACAATCCACCGGCCAGACACATCAAGAAAAAAACAGAGAAGAATCAGATCAACAAAATCAAAACTGAAAAAAGGAGAGATTATAACAGATAATGCAGAATCCGAAGGATTATAAGAGACTATTATGAACATCTATATGACAACAAACTGGACAACCTGGAGGAAATGGACATTTTCTTAGAAAAGATTAATCTTCCAAGACTGAACCAGTAAGAAATAGAAACTATGAATAACACAATCACAAGCTCAGAAATCTAATTTGTGATTAAAAATCTACCCCAAAATAAAAGCCCAGGGCCAGATGGCTTCACAGGTGAATTCTACCAAACATTTAAAGAAGAGCTAATGCCTGTCCTTCTAAAATTCTTTCAGAAAATTGCACAGGAAGGAAAACTTCCAAACACATTCTACAAAGTCACCATCACCCTGATACCAAAACTAGGCAAAGACAACAGAGAAAAAGAAAATTATAGACCAGTTTCACTGGGACCTCATGGATATGTGTAGGACTTTCCATCTAAAAGCAGAAGAATACACTTTCTTCTCAAGTGCTCATGGGACATTCTCCAGGATAGACCATATCTTGGGTCACAATTCAAACCTCAGTCAATTCAAGAAAATTGAAATTATATCAACCATCTTCTCTGACCAATGCAATGATACGAGATCAACTGCAAGAAAAAAAAAAAAACACTAAAAATACAAGCACATAGAGATTAAACAACACATACCTAAAAAACAAACTGATTACCTAGCAAATCAAAGGAGAGATAATAAAATTCCTAGAAGAAGATGACAATGAACACATGATAGTGCCAAACCTATGGGACACTGCAAAAGCAGTTCTAAGAGGGAAGTTTATAACAATATAATCCTACCTCAAGAAACTAGAAAAATATCAAACAGACGACCTAACTCTATGCTTAAAACAACTCGAGAAAGAAGAACAAAAACACACCAAAGACAGCAGAAGAAGAGAAATCATAAAGATCAGAGCAGAAATAAATAAAAAAGAATCAAAAGAAACAAAGTAAAGATAAATAAAACAAAAAGCTGGTTCTTTGAAAAGATAAACAAAACTGACAATCCACCGGCCAGACACATCAAGAAAAAAACAGAGAAGAATCAGATCAACAAAATCAAAACTGAAAAAAGGAGAGATTATAACAGATAATGCAGAATCCGAAGGATTATAAGAGACTATTATGAACATCTATATGACAACAAACTGGACAACCTGGAGGAAATGGACATTTTCTTAGAAAAGATTAATCTTCCAAGACTGAACCAGTAAGAAATAGAAACTATGAATAACACAATCACAAGCTCAGAAATCTAATTTGTGATTAAAAATCTACCCCAAAATAAAAGCCCAGGGCCAGATGGCTTCACAGGTGAATTCTACCAAACATTTAAAGAAGAGCTAATGCCTGTCCTTCTAAAATTCTTTCAGAAAATTGCACAGGAAGGAAAACTTCCAAACACATTCTACAAAGTCACCATCACCCTGATACCAAAACTAGGCAAAGACAACAGAGAAAAAGAAAATTATAGACCAGTTTCACTGATGAATTTGGATGCCAAAATCCTCAACAAAATCCTGGCAAACAAAATTCAACATTACATCAAAAAACTCATACATCATGATCAAGTTGGGTTCATCTCAGGCATGCAAGGATTCTTCAATATCTGCAAATCAATTAATGTGATACACCATATCAACAAATTGAGAGACAAAAATCACATGATAATCTCCACAGATGCAGAAAAAGCCTTTGACAAATTCCAACACCCATTTATGATTTAAAAAAAAAAAAACTCTTCAAAAATGGGCATAGAAGGAACCTACCTCAACATAGTGAAAGCCATATATGAGAAGTCCACAGTAAATATTATCCTCGATGCTGAAAAACTGAAAAAATTCCCTATAAGATCAGGAACAAGACAGGGGTGTCCACTTTCACCACTATTATTATTCAACATAGTCCTGGAAGTTCTAGCAACAGCAAAAAGAGAAGAAAAAGAAATAAAAGGAATCCAGATTGACAAAGAAGAAGTAAAACTCTCTCTATTTTCAGATGACATGATACTATACATAGAAAACCCCAAATACACTATTAGTAAACTCCTAGAGCTAACTAATGAATTCAGCAGAGTCGCAGGATACAAAATCAATACATGGAAATCACTGGTATTCCTATATACAGACAATGAAAAATCAGAAAATGAAATCAAAGAAGCAATCCCCTTCACCACTGCAACCAAGAGTATCAAATATCTAGGAATAAACCTACCCAAAGAAACAAAAGAAATGTACACAGAAAATAACAAGACATTCATGAAAGAAATTAAAGAAGACTTAAACAGATGGAGAGATATTCCATGTTCCTGGGTCAGAAGAATCAATATTGTAAAAATGATCATACTACCAAATATCATTTACAGATTCAATGTGATCCCTATCAAACTACCAATAATATTCTTCACAGAACTAGACCAAAAAATAACACAGTTCATATGGAAACACAAAAGACCCTGAATTGCCAAAGCAATTTTGAAAAAAAAAAAAAAAATGGAGCTGGTGGAATCAGCCTCCCTAACTTCAGACTATACTACAAAGCATCAAGACAGTACGGTACTGGCACAAAAACAGAAATATCGACCAATGGAACAAGATCGAGAACCCAGAGATAAACCCACACACCTATGGATACCTTATTTGTGACAAAGGAGGTGAAAATATAAAATGGGACAAAGACAGCCTCTTCAACAAATGGTGCTAGGAAAATTGGACAGCTATATGCAAAAAAATGAAGTTGGAACATTCCCTGACACCATACACACATCAACTCAAAATGGGTTAAAGACCTAAATGTAAGACCAGAAACCATCAAACTTTTGGAGGAGAATATAGGCAAAACACTCAAGGACATAAATCAAAGCAAGATCTTCCATAACCCACCTACTAGAATAGTGGAACAAAAAACCAAAAATGAACATGTGGGACCTAATGAAACTTAAAAGCTTTTGTACAGCAAAAGAAATTACAAAAAAGGTGAACAGACAATCTACAGAATGGGAGACAATATTAGCAAATGAAATAAC